>JAJJWW010015489.1:0-492650 GCA_023531295.1 Papaver armeniacum | reverse complement strand
GGGATTCGCTTCCCTGTTTTGAGACATCATTGGTTATACATGCTAGGCTATTTGAGTTTCTAGACCATGTCGGGATTTTGGTCTGCGATTGTGGATGGAAACAAATCCATCGAGAGCTTGCTTACGGGCATGCTTCACAATATGAACCCCCACATACCATAGTGATTTTAGGGAATACTATGAACCTTCTCGGGGCCACGACCTTGAATATCCATACCTAATCATTATGACCACATGTATCATTAACCACCATGGGAGGATGAGCAATTCTATCCTCCAATGAACCCATGTATGCACTCGAGGAAGAAAACCTCATAGAACAAAACAATGCTAGGTTTGAACCGAATGCAATGCATGATCATCCATCTAGCAACATGTATGAGTTTCCCTTGTGTAGTGAACCATATGCACAACCATATAATGATCATTCATATGAAACATGCATACCCACTATTGAAGACTCTCCTTCCATTGAACAATGTTACTGGTTCTTAAAGATGAACCTGATTCATTTAGAAAAAGAAGAATGGAGGGAAGTTCATGATAGGATGATTGTTGTCCCTAATAAAGAAAATTTTGAAAATAGTGTTTCTATTCCTACTCATGCAACTAACACTGAATATGAACCTAATCTAGAGGTAGATGAGTACACGGAAATGCTCAAATTTTGAATGGGGAGATGAATTTTGTTATGATGATGATGATGATGAATATGAAGAGCATGTGTATTTTGAAAATATAGTAGAATCTTTAGGTTCGGAGACATTAAGTGTCTCTTCTGAACCCTATGAATGATGCTTCTTCTAATATTCATACATGTGATGCTGATTTGGGATCCGAAAATGAGAATGCCGACACCAATGATCTTATGCATGAGATTGAACTTTTGGATAATGATGATTATGACATGGAGATTGATGAATTGTTCTATGCGGTGAACATGATTTACCTTCTTGACCTTAGGAAAGTATGTGATGGTGAAAATGATCTTATGCATGAAAAACAACTTAGATGTACCTAATCTCTCTCCTAAGACACTGATTGAAATTCCTCCACCAAACCTAGGTGTAGTTTGTAACAAAATTGCAAAACCAACTTTTCCCGAGAATGCCTAATCTAGGCCTAGAGCTTTGTGCTTCCCAAGTCCTCTTGGACTATTTTGCATCAAAGTATAACACATTTAAGGAACCACAGTTGGAATGTGTATGTCGGCCGTTCTTAGCAAAACTCACTTTGAGTTAGACCTTTTGCATGATGTACCTTTAAAATTGCAAGATTTTGTACTCAAGAACACATCATTGACAAATCTAGGTTTGGGGGTAACTTGTTCACGTATGCAATCTTTTCTCGCACTCTCATGTTATATCTGTAAGGCTGTTGATGTTTGTACATTTCGTCTTTTGGGTTGATCCTCAACTCTTTAGATTGTTGGTGTATGGTGAATTTTCATTGTATATAATCCAGTAGGACTTGTTAAATTTTCTTTCTTGAATCGGTTGAGTCTTCTTGCGCATATTTTGTGCTAATCCGATATGATCTCCACGAGAATGTTGGATGCTAGCCTTGACTAATGAAGCTCTAACCTTGCTTCCGCCGACATCCTAATCTCTTCCCTTTTCTCTTATCGGCATAGTTCTCTTGGTATGTGACTGTTTAAATTTTTCCTATCTGTTGACACATTGAGGACAATGTTTGATTTAGGTTTGGGGGTGCATTTGCATTTGCATATAGAGTTTTTAGTCTTTTTAATCTTTTATTTTCAAAAAAAAAAAAAAAAAAAAAAAATCGAAAAATTCAAAACTTTTTGCAAATAAAAAACCTCCAACTTTTAGAGATTTTAGAGTCACTAGCATGCTTCTAGCTATGTTTACATAGAGAGTCGACCAAATAACGAGAACTTGGAAGTCTTGGAGAACACAATCGGGTTTCTTAGTTGATTAGAGCGTTAAAGTTGGATTTAACCATACCGGAGGGCGAATTAGGTGTTGTTTAGATTTTCGGTAGTAGAATTGTGATCACCCATAGTGGAGACTACCCATTTTACATCAAGTGAGGCACCAACCTTCAATTTTTTGCAACTTTCTAGAAAAGTCACAGAGTGTGTGTCACCGTATGTCAATTCCGGGTAGGAATGGTGAGCTACCCAACTTCGCACCACTTTCAGCACTATTTTTGATCTCTTGAGTGCTAATTTTTGTCAATCATGAGGGTGACGTCTAAAGATGAAAACTTCTTCTAAATACCGATTTGTAGTTAGCATAACTCTCTCTCCCTCTCAACAACATCAACAGATTCATAGAAACACATCATCGTCAGCAAAGCGGAGCAACATCGGAATATTTGAAGAAAAGTTGATATAGTCCAAGGTTACATACAACAAAAGAAAATAGGATGAGAATTAATGAAGTTTGTGAAATCAAGACAAGTGTAAAAAAAAATTGAGTCTTATTGTTTTATTGTTATTTTCATTCCAAGTTAAAAAAAAAAAAAAATGTGTGTTTGTCAAGTTTTTGTAAAGTTCAGAAGTTCGTCATCAACAGTGAAGACCGAAGACCGAAGATTGAAGACGTTTCTATGAATGCTGAGAGAGTAATGTTAATTGCCGATCGGGTGAGAAGGTAAGTGAGTACTCCCATCCTTGCTAATGGTTGATTTCCCTTCTTAGAGATCATCGAAAAGATTCTTTTTGTCCACACTTACGTGGGAGTCTCCGAATTATTTCGGAAGGTTATCCTTCTCATCTTCAACGTGTGCGGGATTTCTCTCTTTATTCCCGCTGCACACATGAGAGACTAAAAAAGCGATCTTTTTGAGTGCAATTATCATAAAACCCTATTAGTGAGGCGAAGTCGAGGCTTATGATCACAATCGAATCCGAATTCTTTCATATGGTATGGTTACTTCTCGCTCGGCACTTAAGGATGAGAATGCGTTCTTTGGTAGTTCTAACTTCATTACTAGCATGCGAAACTCTATGTCCTCATAGCTCCTTGGATGCTTGAGACTCTTTTACACTACGAAGTTGGAGAAGGTTTTGTGGGTACACCTCTGGTAAACCCTCACGAGACTACAACTCGTCCACTAGGGACACCTAGGGGTTTAAAGGCTTAGTGCATACGCTAAATGCATTGAGAGACTGCTGACGGGGGGTATAGTTAGGATTTCTTAATTTACTGTTTCACTTGAGGACAAGTAAAATTCAGGTTTGGGGGTATTTGATGAGTGCCAAATATTGCATATTTATACACCTTTTTATTGGCATTTAACTCATCTTTTGTGCTCGAGAAATCGAGATATTATCCCCGGTTATGTATTTTCTTTGTTTTCAAGAATAAATATTTGTACTAATTAATTTTGTGTTTTTAGGTAGAAAATAAAGCTCGGAGAAATTGAGGAGCCAAAAGAGCAGAAAATTGGAGACAAGCGTCTATGGAGTAAAAAGCCAAAGCCCGCGCGTATCAGTTGCAACCCAACAAGGAGCAACCCATCTACAAGACATGGGCTTGAGCTAGCCACGACCCGGATCCGAACCCGATTCATTCTGAGCCGTGAAGATTTCATCCATCTTCATCCAACGCTCGCTCCATCCTTCTCATCGAAGATTCTTTGCTCCCGCTCAACACCAAAAAACCGCACATCACCCCCAGTCGTTGAGATCTCCATCCTCTTCATCCGACGCTCGCTCCATCATTCTCATCGAAGATCGCCGCACTCGCTCCGCATCAAATTGCCCTATACCTATACCCCCATTCGACCAAACCTATTTTCTCTTCCATCTTCTCTTTCTTCTCTCTGAGAGAAGAACCATCTTCTCCCCTGTCCCCAGGCCATACCATTGCGGTCGCCACCTTCATCACCTTCCTCCATCACCAACAACTCCATCGGTAGCACCTACTCCGCCGCACCTAAGTCTTGGTTATCTCTCACATAGCTTCTCATAACCTAGAAGCTAAGTTAGAGATAAACAAGGCTAGGGTTTTCAACAACCATGCATGGCGTTCTCGGAGGCGATTGAACGGAGTGACAATGATTCGGAGGGTATGGCCGAAAGGGTATGCATTAATTTCTATTGGGAAGTGAATTAGGGTTTTGATTTTTCCATGTATAAATAGAATTCAGTTGTGGGTATTTGAACTCATGCACAGGTTAGCCCGAGCACCACTCTAGTTTAATTTGTTATTTTTAGCTTAATTATGTTCTAAATACTTTTGCTAGGATTTCAATGAAACCCTAACTCCATGTTGTGATTTCAAGCTGTGTTTGAGTTATTCTTGAGTGCTTAATTTATCGGATATCCTCAATTCTAATACCTCAATACCACTGCTCTCATGATGAATGCCTTGTATTCATTGTAGTTAGAGATAACATTGTGTTGAGTGTGTTTCACTCATGTTTTAAGTATTATTGCTAATTCTCTTGACTAGTTGTGCTTAATTAGACAACTAGTGCTCTAGGTTAGTGCCTTAGGCGATAATTGAGTTATCATTAGGTGAAACTCCTTAGACAAGTGGTGGAATTGACACACTTGCCCTTATCATCACGGGAACAAGAACAGCTCAACTTAGTTGAACCCACAATAGGAATTATAGGTGGATTTGATAATCCTAGCACCCAATTCTTCTCACTGTTATATTTCAATTTTATTCCACTGTCATAACCTCAATTTAGTCGTATCGACAAAACAACCAAAACCTTTGTGTTACACTTCCTTGATAGAAATTCAGTAGAGCAAAGCCATTAGATCACTTCTACAGCACCACAAGTCTCTGTGGTTCGACCCGTACTTGCCACGCCTCCAACAGGCGCCGTGCACTTGCGGTTATAACATGTAGGCATTAAAATAGACCATCTTCTAAGCCTACCAGTGTACAAGTCGTTGGTTCAATAGTAGTTAACCAATGGTTAGCCATATGAGCACTTTCATATCAACCTTATTCATCTTCACAATAACTAGTTGTTGATGGTGGATTTTCATTTAAGGTTAAAATTGTAAAAACCAGAAAATCATGCGCTGACATCTTGTAAAAGATAAAGCCATTAATAAGTGTTGGATACTCCTTCACTTTACTAATTCACCTAGAATGGAGCATGTGGCAACAATCCCATTCTGCGAATACATGAAATTCATCCAGGTTGGAGCATGTAGCAACAATACCATATACCCTGTGAATTTATAACATTATTAATTAATGCGTGAGCAGCCTTGTATTTCTGTGCTCATTATCGGTGCGGCATGATTTGAGTGTTGCTCTCGGTAGAGCAACACGAACCTCAAGCATTATAATGAAAGCATGTACGAAATACCGTGCTGAGGTTGCAACTCTCGGTGTGTTATACTAGCCCGATTGAGAACTCTCGGTGTGTTATACTAGCCCAATTGAGCATCCGAATCGTCGTATCGATCCGGATATGATCTCGTTCATCCAACCTCACCAGGCGTGATTGGATGGCCGGATCAATTCCATAACCCCCAAGCAGGTATGGAATATTCACTGCCGAACCAACGCCGACCACGCATGGTCGGCCTCCCCAAAATATTGGCATAGCTTGCCAAAACGTCCAAACCAGAGCGTATGGACAGAAAACCCTAAATGAGGGTTTGCGGCATATTACATGTGTCGCAAAACAGTCTCAACCATCCATCTTCGCGGTATAGATGGAGGGCGTAGATGTAGATTCAAAGGGCCCGGAGCATGTCAACACAATCACCGTGGGCCCACCTACATACCTGACCAATCGGTCTCGGGACCAACCATGGTTGGTCATCCCACCAGTGCGCCCGACAGAGCATGGCCTTGCGCCGTGAAACCCCAAAATTAGGATTTTGAGCATCACGAGCGTCCATCTTCTCCGGCACGAATGGAGGGTTCCAGATTAGATTAAGCGGTCCGATCATACCGGCATGACCACTGTGGGCCCGTCTATCCCCCCACTTTGATCGGCCAAGGCATATCATGCACAGCCATCCCAAAACGCGTCCAAACTTGCATGGTCACACTTCCCAAATTGCAAGGCGATCTCGACCACTCAACTTCACCCTGGACGATTTGAGTGGCTTAGATCATGTTTTCATGGGACCCGTCGGTATAGGCACGAATACCGGCCCTACTACCTACACGCCGGATGGCTTGGGCAAGACCGACCAAGCTTGGTCGTCTTGAAGAGCGCGCCCGAAGTTGGCACGATGTGCGGCTTTTGCGGCACCAAATTTCTGTTGCAAAATCGATCTCAACCACCCCTCTTTTCCGGTCAATCCGAGTGGCCTAGATCGCGCCTTTATGGGACAAAGAGGTATGGACGTGTACACCAGGCATCTTTGTCTACACGCATGCCCTAGGTCGGTCCTTTCCAAAACCCTTCCCATGCTTGGTTTCGACCAAGGCAAGAGTGATGCTGCGCACCTCTTCAAAACCCCTCGATTCCATCAACGGTCGTAGATGAGTGTCTCAAAGATCATCTCGTCCGTCCAACTTCACCGACTTGGTTATACAACCACAGTCGGGAGTTAATTGGTCGGTGAGGCGTCATGGTGATCACCACCCGTTACTTTACCACACCATGATGCGATACACATAAAAATACACATGATACTTCACAAGTATCAACTTCACGAATAACGCAGTTATTCAATTTAGCATTACATGCTACCTTTTGTGGGTCCCCACGATCCACACATTCCAGGACATCAATCATGTCACAACCGGGGGATACATACTGGGGTATTGGTCTGGCGGTTTACAACGTGTAGCGTGCAACGAGCCATCACAAGAACGTGTTAGGAAGTCATGGACGATTAGAGATGACAGGAGAAGTGGGCAAGGCCCGGTCGTGTAACACCAACACACAACTCCACTACTCCATCACTCCACTTCCTCCACTTCCCACGAGAGACGTGAATAAGGCTCAAATGACTTGTATAAATAGGTTCTCCTCCATATTTTTCAAAAACAGGAGAAAAACAACACAAGTCCAGACGAGACATAAACCAAGTGTTAATACAAAACGTATTCAAACACCCAGAGCACCTGCTTGCATCAATCGTAAGCTTTGCTCACCTTTACGTTACAAGTCATAAGCAAGCCAACACCTTCACAATCTCAACACCTTATTCGCCTCCCTCCCTAAGATCAACCCCATCTCCTTCACTTTGTGGCCAAAACAAATCTGGAACAGCCATTTCTTGGTTTAGGCCGGACTTGCCTGATTGATTTCCGAATCTACAAGCACTCACCGCTTGCAGTGCATTTGTTTAGGGTTTAGATTCATTCCTCATCCACACACCCCAAATTACCAAATCCGTGAGAATAGTTTTCACCCATAAACACTAGTTCAAATGACTCAAAAGAACTAGTTAGAGAGTTGCTCAATTTCTTAGATCTCATAGAAGTATACAAGACACGGTCGAAGCAAAAGCGATTTTGATTCACTCGAATCGATTTATGAACATTATATCCCACGGTTTGCAAAGATTGCATTCCTTAATTTATAAATATCTTAGTTCACGAATTAAAGCTTTTTAGAAAATAACCCACTTAAATACGCATACCAGTACGCATACTTAAGTACCCGGACTGAGCTCGTGTTCGGTTCACGAGACTCAGCGAGAAATTCACGGGATGTGAACTTCGACGATGCGTGTGCAGTGCGCGGACTTAGTTTCGTTCATCCTAAACTGACAAAGTACGCATACTTTGGTTCAAGGTTTTGGACTTACGCAAGTATGAATTCACATACAATGTTTATATCCAAACATGGTTATATATTCTAAACTCTCATTTCAATCATTGAAACATTCTTAGAGGATGTTATATAGTTGTTATTCACAAACTATTTTTCATCAAACGATTTTCAATTCATTGAAATAATCAACATGACTTTCATCACTAGTAAAGATGAACTTTGCCAAAGCGAAAGCTTACCAACACATATTTGGAGAAATAGATAAGCGAGATAAACTCGGATCGAAATAGCAAATGTGTATAATCGAAGTCTATATAGTAATACGACTTTTGTCTCAAGATATGAGATAGATTAGATAGACTTTTGAGTGATAGATAAGTTCAAGTCTCCAAATACCTTTTTGTCGATGAAGTTCCACCAGTTCCTTGAGTAGTTCTTTGTTTTGCATGATGAACGTCGTGGAGTCTAGAGCTCAACTACACTTTCTATCCTAGTCTGAGACTTAGCTATAAGTAGACTAGAAATCAAGACTTATAGTTTTGGCAACTCAACTTGACAAACAAGCTTGAGATAGAAACGCTTGCGAGTTCTACCGAGCAGTGCTCTAACACCACATGTAATAGAATTTTGTCACTAAAATTCACAGAGGGGGATATTTTTAGAGCATTGCTCGGTTGAACCCACCAAGCGTTGGTATGTCAAGGTTGGTTGTCAAAAATCAAAGTCGCTTGATTAGATTATCAGAGTCAACTTCGTTAGGTTAGACTAGGAAGTCCAGAAACGTTGAGACATACAAGTATTACTCAAGACACGAAAATTATAAAGACGTATCGACATCAAGACGTCATCCTTCTACTTGAGATCAGTAATATAAGACTTTACTTTTTTCCATTTCTATCTACGTTAATTTCAAGTCGTTTAGATTGAAAACATAACATGTGAAGTTATATATACGAAACTCTAGTATCAGAGATTTGATCATCTTATTGTGATCAAAGTGTCAAGGAAGCATATACAAGTTGTTTATATTGAATTACGAAGTATAACGCCTATCTTTTGAACTTCATAATTGCGACACATACTATCTTTGTAACTTGTTACTAAATTGTGTAATGAACTTAGGATTGTTTTGATGCCTAGAAAACTATGTTTGATTACAAGAGTTTAAGGAAGTATACATACGAAACTTGTTTCGTAGTTGAAATAAATCAATGGTTTGGTGATCCGGTTCCTATTGGGGATCTATGTAGTGATTTACACTACAAATGAATAATCAGGCTCAATCTATAGGATCTACAGTGTGAGATTGAAGGGTAAAACCCCAAAAGAAGAACACAAAACCAAATAAAAATTTCTATTTCGATGATCTCCCAAAATGCAGTCTCAATACATATTAGGGCGATAGAATGGCACATGTGCCAGATACATATGAGCATTACTAACTACACCCAGGGTGCCCTTATATATGGGTGCCCTATAGACATGGGACATGACAAATACCAACCCCTCAAAGACATCCTTGTCCTCAAGGATGAGACTAGAGTTGAATTGATTTTCTCCAATTGCGTTGCACTTGTCGATCCCCATCTGTTGAATAAGGCTCCTAGTAATCTGGAAAAAGCCCGCTGAAGAGTGCATATCACCTTTGCCTGTATACGTACAGTCATACACCAGAGAAACTCTACAGAAGTTAGTTGATTTGGTCGATTCCTGGTTGCCCACTAACACATAACACACATTATTCTCTGTTGGAGGTATATTACTGTCGGCTTCATACTTTTACTTAATAACCCAGGTGATGCAGACAATTGCACAAGAACCAAATATCCGAAACAAAACTTCGCTCCTTTTTGCGGATATGTTGATCTCGATAGTGGATCTCTTGACATCTTGGTGAACTACGAGAATTGCAAATACAATTGTAGACAATGGAAAATCCGAGTTCTCATGTTGATTTACTGTCAACACCCTTACTTTGCATACGCAAGCATGATTTCCTAACACTTGCCAAAGACTAACTAAGATATATGACCACTTCACAATAACTGAATATAAGATGATTGATCATGTGAATATTTTATCAGAGAAAACTCTTGCAACAGAATACACAAGCTCCTTTAATTCAATCTCCATTTGCAATATGCAAACCTTACTTAGACAATCCAAAAAAAACCCATCAGTCCTTGTGGGAATAATTTTCATTTCCGCTATCCTTCCACATAATAACACTTTCTTAAAATGCCATTTGTGTCGAAATACGAAACCTAGCAACTGACTGCAACATAGAAAGAAATGACAACTATTTAGATTATAGTTCAGAAATGTTGTACTAATCTTTTCCTTGACCTGCAATGGCCCAACATAGAACTACCCCCTTGGGTCGAGTTGTTGCAGGCTTATTGAAAAAGTCTGTATCCCCTTTCGGTTGCATGATGACCTGCCTAGTCAGTATAATCAGCATAATTCTGACCCCTCGCTTGCCAATTGACTGATCCCACTTACATCTCCAGTTGTTGTCACTTGCAGCACCCACATCCTACTTTTCTTAGTATCGAAAACCTTTAGAAGAATGCATTCAACTACCACAAGAACTGATATGTTCTCACCGACAGTTCCCATACCCCATGGACCTGTAGAAAATAACTGGAATTCCCACTTCAAGTAGATCATTAACTTTAATTCAAAATTGTCTTCAGCAGTAGCACTTGGAGTTCCCCACATTGATTGTGACAAGCTAGATAATGAATCAATAAAAGTTGGGAAAGACAAGCCCAAATGGGTATTGAACTTCCTTTACATCGTTTTGTTGAACTTGAGTGATCGACAAAGATATTTCAACTCCTTCAAGAAAAAATGTAGCACATCACTTTCACCATGCCATCAATGTAATCCTTAATGACTTCATATCTAGAGTCTTCCAATATGCAAGTAACCCACATCTCAGCTGCACAATAACCATCAACGATCAACCCTGCTATCTCAGCAATGAATGGCTTACAATATTCATGATAGTTTTGAGGAATCTTCACAAAAACTGTAGCTACATCTACTACATTACTACCTGCAATCACACAGACTAACCCATAATCAATTCTAACAATCTTCCTCGATCAAATAGTGTCCTAGTAAGAACCCGGCTACCACGACAATATTCCACTCCTCTAAATCCCCTCTTGAGCTTCAAGAGGTTACGATATCTCTTGGTAACTAAGGAAAGCGCTACGAGAGAATAGACATGGAACTCTACAGGATCACTATCTGAAATTAAGACTTTAAGCCACTGGGTAGAAAATCGATAAAAACAAACATCACTGCCAGGCCCTAGCTGCAGCAGTTGATAAACAGAAGCACGAAGATACACATGAGATAACCCATGAGAGTAAACAACTAAAATATTAAATGAAAGTGGCTCTATGCATTGAGCCCTGAGAACAAAAACACAACAACAAGGATAACAGAGAAAATTTTCGCTCTTTGGTTTCTCTTTCCATACGAGGAGCATAGTATGGCTGACACGATTCTCCAGCTCGTAAGCACTACTACTTGTATCATCTAACAACTTGCCTCGATTAAATATGATGATAATGAATAGGTATTCATCAATCCCGACTTTGTAACTTGCCTTACCCATGTTAGCAATTATTTGAGAAATCTGCTCAGTGACAATCATAGATATTTCAAGTAAATCATACCTCTTAACAATGAAGAATATCACCATAAGAGAATAGACATGGAACCAAGGAACACCACCTTCTAGTTTATACACTCTAATCACTATTGTACGACAGACTTTCCTACGAAAATGATTTAACCAACCTTCATTAATGGCAGAAAACCAAAAATTATAATGTAAGAAGGATGCATGTACCCACTATTCATAAATCTGCTCTTGAAAAATTTCTTTACAGTATTTACCCAACAAAGAGGTTAAACTACTCTGGTATATATTGCCCCCCAGTGACATTTCCAGAAAACAGATAACCACTAACCTCACAGTCACCTTCCTTAGACAGCACCAATTCAATTGAGTTCAAAAACAACAATTCTAGTTGGTACCCATTTGTAAGAATTCATTGGGTTTATCCATTAAAATCGAACAAACATTAAGTATAAATGAACAAGAACAAAGTTAAACCGAACTGAATTCCACGATCATCCACATAACAGAAAGGCCTCTGAATCAGTTCAAATCCTTTTCCACGATCAAACATTCTACGCACAGTATCGAAGAGAAGAAAGAGACTTTCATTAACTTTATCCATTTTAAGTTGTAAGAGAAAATAAGCCTTACCGCAACACATAAACCAAGCTTCACTCTCAGGCATTTTATCTAACAATATCCAACCATTACTAGTAATACCACCTTTGGATAATTTACAAGCAACTATTACACTAAACATCAAACCTGAACAGTACCCATGATCACAAATAATCTCATTAATGAATTTTCCATCATAATCATCCATTAGAGTTAGAATCAACCCGTTAAAATCAACCAAGCAAGAAGTAAGTATATCAAAATCGAACTTAGAATCACTGCTAACACAATAATGATACTAGTCAATAGTTAAAGAATCTTTTCCCGATCAATTACCCTACTTGTAAAGTTGAAATAAGGGTGATAAGATTTCTCACTAACCATTTGGTGATAACATATTTTCCCTTGAAACACATAATACCCAATTGAAGCATTTTAACAAGCGAGATAATTCCCATCACCCGGTATGGTTATCCTCAACTTGAGAACCATTTCAAATGAATTCCTAAACAACTAATTGAATCTATACCCATGTTTTAAAACTAACTCATCAACAGTTCTCCCATGGTAATCATCAACGAAAACTGATCCATCAACAAACTTTCCACGATCAAATATGGAATGAGTAAAATCAAGATGGAGATAAATAAAATTCTTACAATTCAGAACGAGGTGAGTAATGAAATCCTTGGAGAACTCAATTTGCTCTGGTGTTTCAACTTCGTCAAATGGTAAACTCCTACCAGTAAGTGAATCAACATCTTCAGATTCAACAAAGAAGTATGGAGGAATCAACTCTAATTCATGAGAATCATCATCTTCATCTTCTAATGGGGTTGACGAATTTCGGCTGAAATCAGTGACCAACTCTGTGTTAATTGAGTCCTCAACAATTTTTTCGTTGTCAATTACATCCTCCATCTTCGTTATTTCTGCAACCTCAGCAACTTCGATTGAAGTTTCCTCCGATGTTGGTACCTAGTTTAATTTTCTAGTGTGAAGCTCTATCTTCCTCTCTGCATGATTGATGAGATCCAACAAATTTAGGAGATTCTGGTTCCGATTTGGTGAACTATCTCCCAATTGAATTAGGTAATCCAATCGAAGATTGATTATTTCACACCTTGCACTCATTACATCCCCCAAATCATCCATGATAAATCGAAGGAAATACCGTCTCTGATACCACTTGTAGTGATATACACTACAAATGAATAATCAGGCTCAATCTACAGGATTTACACTGTGAGATTGAAGGGTAAAACCCCAAAAGAAGAACGTAAAACCAAACAACAATTTCAATTTCTATAATCTCCAAGAAAATACGGTCTCAATACATATTAGGGCGATAGAATGACACATGTGCCAGATGCATATGAACATTACGAACTACACTCAGGGTTCCCTTATATATGGGTGCCCTATAAACATGTGACATGAAAATCTATAGCAATAATGATCCATATACATTTAGGATCTCTAACATGGCGATCCTTATTATGGATCTCTAGTAGAACCGATTTCTACATATCGGGATCTCTAGTAGAATTGATCCCAATGGCAAAAGCGATTTCCGATCTCATATACACTTTAGGGTTTGTGTGATTTTGGAAGTTATTGTATTCGAAAAATAGGAAAGTTCAAGATGTCGACGTTGTGAGTAATTTGAACATGTATACGAGATATTATCTTTTATTGTTCAAAGGTATTCCTTTATACTCAAGGTGAGATCCCAAACCAAAATGTTTGAGAATTTTTTTGTTAATATTTTCAAATATAGATTTTCATCAAGCAAAACATATCTCTGGAAGATATATTAATTAGTTAAGTATCCTGTATGCAAGATAATATTGATTTGTAATCCAAGAGGGATTTCGGTAATACAGTTGGACATTGGTTGGAATTAGACAAAACCGAAAATAGGTGTTTATTGCATATCTTGAGAATATTTTCGATTTTGGAAATTGCTTGGTGTCCAAACTACCTTGGTATATAAATGGTGAAGTTTTTGTTCTTACAATCTTATCTTGAGGAAGGTGACAACTTCATTAGTCGTTCTTGAGTGGCCAGGCTAATAATATTACACAATAGTGCTATATTGGAGAGGAGAGTAACCTAATTAGGCGAAATATCTTATGTCCGCTAGTTTAAAGACTTTTATGGGATTAAGAAGCGTATAGATAGTACATTCGGTGGGAAACTAGAATTTGCATTTTTATTTTAGTTTTCGATTATTGATTTGACCGACTTTTTTCTTTCTAAATCATATTTATCGATAACCAAAAATATCAAAGAATTAGTCAAGACATGCCAAGACTAATTAAAAATGCAAAAACAACAAACCGAAAGAAAATATTTACAACTCTAAAAGTTTAAAAGAATCAAAATAAGGAGTGTTCTCTTCTTCCCGACTTGCCAATGAATTGTGGTTTGTCTTCATAATAAATCACTTCACCCCTATTGAGTTGTGCCCTTCTTAGCTAACTTATCGGTAGATAAATTAGCCTCCCTGTAAGTGTGCTTAAAACAAATGCTCCTCATAACGGTGGTGGAACCTTGAATCCACCTAGTTTGTTTATTATGAGAACCTTCTCTTTTGATATAAGGTCACTCGAACTAGATCAATGATCGGCATAGATCGGATCTGTTTTAGATCTCACGATAGGCTAGTGATCATCCATTGTTAGGACTACATTGCATGTGTGATCGATTACAAGGGAATCAAGGTTGTTTTTGCAGGTACTTTGAAGATAAGAAGATTTCTTATTGGTTTCGTATCTTTTGTGATTTAACTTCGTGCACACACTTGATCGCTTGGGATCCGACTAGATCTTGTTTACTATGATATACATCTTACTGCTAGTATTTGTAGATCGACAATCCATCATTTGGTGGTACTCTTCAGTATCCAAATCTGATAGTTTGCATACCTAGATCTGGTTATCTTGATAATCTAGATCTTGGTAGATCTTACCCAACAAAGGAGTTTATTAGATTAAACAGAAGAGCCTTTGTTGAACTCGACAATATAATCTCTGATTTAATTCTTAAGATTGGAAGATTGGTTACCGAACATATTAGTCCTTTACTATTTCGGAAAACGATCCAAATGAGTTGAGCGCTTGAAGTCTTCACATCGGCCGATGCAACTTAAGATAATGAACTCTATCTGAAGACTCACGTGCGCTGGCCAGATTGGTTATAAGCGCAGGGATACTGAGAAAACTATGTAACTAGGGGTAGTTTACTTGGTCTCAACTATACGAAGTTGGTAGTAGTTTTTGTATAGCGGCTGAGTATTCAAAACTGGACTACGTCTCGGGGTTTTTGCATTTGCGATTTTTAGTTAATAAAATCTTGTTATGTCTTTATTTTTACTTTCCACAATTATAATTATTTTTTTAGTTACAATTAAAAGTAAATACATTGTACGTTAATCCAAACACTTGGGTTGATCCTATAGTTAGGTTCGATTTAGATACCTAATTTATATACCAAGTGTATACATTGTTGTTGTCATCTTCTTGACCAGGTCTCTGTCTATATTTGATCACACAATCGAAAAGATTGTGGTGTACTTGGTACCATCGTCATTTCACTTGTGTAATCATGAAAGTAAGTGCTTCACCAACTAAATAAATAAATAAATGGAGATAGAGGGTCTCCTTGTCGAATTCTTTTGCAACTAATAATATACCGGAAGCAATACCACACAACATCTAACATAACTTCTCTACTAACCACCAGAACCTATCATCTTCAAAATCTCATCTAAAAAATCCAGTTGACTTGAGAAAAATCTTTTTCTAAATCAACCATATAAAGAAGACCAGGCTTACGACTTCATAATCAAGAGTTATCAATTTATTAACCACCAAAACCACATCTAAAATCTGTTTATTTTTAATAAAAGCCGACTGCTGAGAAGATATAATAGTTGGTAAAGCAATTTTGAACCTTTCAACACGCAATTTTGACATATTTTTGTTAGCACCATGAACCTAGGCCTCAAGTATTTTATTTCTTCAATCGTCTCCTTTTTGGAATCAAGAAAATAAAAGTATTCTTCAATCTTCACTCCAAAAGCTTCTATTCTCAAATATTTAACCATATCAAGAAACAAATCTGATTATATCCCAAATAAACGATGGAAACTAACCGGAAAGTGTTAAAGTATCGCTCGGTCGAACTTACAGGTTTTGTTATCTCAAGCTTGTTGGCAATGTTAGATGTACAAAACTATGTCTTGATTTCAAGCCCACTAAATTCAAGTCTCATACTAGGATTATGGTACGATAGTTGAGTATCATACATCACTGAATAACCCTCAAACATTGAAAACTGAAGAACAAACAAAGACATTTTCCAGAACTTCATCGACAAAGAGGTATGTGAAGACTGATTTATCCTATTTACTCACAACATTTACCATTATATCTTATGAGACTATGTCGTATGATTTTAGTACAAAGATAAAATTTTGAGTTCAAGCTGTTCTGGGTTAAACACTTGAAATATGATTTTGATTGTATGTTCGGTTGTTATATTACCAACTGTTAATGTTTTTGTATGTTGTTTTTAGCTTTTACGGTTAGGAATTAAAACACCTAACCGTAAGTGAATCTGCAACCATAATCTTTTCTACGATTTCAACCAATTTGAGCCATTTCAAACAAAAAAGAAAAGAAGCAAAATATGGATTTGTCGAATCTGGTTATTAGGTTTTTAAAGATGGAAGGGTAATTTAGACTTTCCAAACACCTTTAGGATATCCCTAAGTAGGATCATGGGATAAGCCCATCTAATGTTTCCATAAGCCCATTTGGAGGGGAGAAATATCCAAGAATGAAGATCCCGTATTCCCGTTCTTAATCATTTTTTCGTTTCTCCTTCATTTCCCTATGAATCGATTTAGGTGTTTGAAACTCTCGGCAATTTGTTTCCAGACGGAGATTTAGTTTTTAATGGATAATAATGCACATGAACCGTTGGAAGGAGTATGAAATGATGAGAGGAACTTATTTAAGATATTATTAAGGTAAGGAAATTAGGCAACTTTGGGTTAATTATAATTTTTGCATGTTTTCCTTGGTGATTTTTCTGTTGGAATTGGTTTATTTTTGAATATGCTGCTTCATGATAGTGTTAATCTGGTTTAGAACACAGTGAATATGGGGAAATTTGGAGGAATTTTTGGAATTTGAGCTCAATTAAGCGTTATGGAATGGAAATTAGGGAAATTTGTAGTATAGCCAATGCATAAACTGTGATCAGCTTTTATGAGTTTCTTCATGATCAATATGACTAGATTACTGCTGCAGCAGTGGAGGGCCGACAGAAGTGCCTTATTGACATTTTTGAGATGCGTGTGTGATTTCATTTTTTCCCTTCCGCGCAGTTACAAGAATGCCTGCCTGCATTGAACCATTGTGTAAATAACGTGTACAACCACAAGGGTGATGTAGCAGATCGTCTCATATAAAAAAAGGGGTCCCCTTACTAAAAATTGAAGTTGTACCAAAAGGTCCAAAACTCATTCCATACAGCACGTGTGGATGATCTAAAAGCTCCTCCATTTATGCTTCATGACCACGTGTTGTAACCACACCAAATGTCTAAACTCTAAATCTTAAGGGAAAGCTGATGTACACAAATACCCTCCTTCTCATTTCCTCCTCTTCTTCTAAAATTTCCAGAACTGCAGCTCCACCAGCAATACACATAGCACTAAACAAGCCTACCATATATATTCCTTTTGTTATTATCACACCAACATCATCAGTCATCACCAGAAAATAAGAAAAAGTATAGGACTTAAAATCTAGATTTATAGGTGATTGGTGAAGTGATCGAAGATTTAAGAGGAATACGATGTCAGAAGAAGGGTGTAAATTATATGCTGCTTTAAGGTTAGGATTTGAAGCTGTTACTCAGAAATAAAAGCATTTATGAACTTCATCTCCTTTGTTGCAAACCTCTGTTGCTACTAAACTTTTTGTTTTCAATCCCTGCTACTTCGATTGATCGAATTAGATCAACTGATTGTTCAATTCGGAACATGGGTTTGTATAATTGTATGAAACTGAAGTGAAAATGGTTTCGATTGTCTATATAGTTATGTAGTTCCAATTAATTTTGATTGAGATCTCTTGATATTAATTTTCCTTTTTACTTTCACGAAATTTCCATATCTAATTTTTTGTGTTTTTTTTTCGACTATTTAAATATGGGTCGAATATGGGTCATTGGGTCGGGTACGGTGAAGTCCGCGTTTGAGCAGTTCATCTTCTTTACCCGTTTCTCTGCTACTCACATCACGGTTTACTGGTCAAATCAACTGATCGATTTAGTTGATTATTAGATGATCTGTCAACTGATAATATGTTTATTTGATCGTGATTTGGAGAAGTTCATGAACAATTTTAGTGATTATTTTAAGATGAACCTTAATTTCCAGAAATTAAAATCAATCTAATTTTTTTTTGTACATTTGTTGTGATGGACAATAACTACATTTCTCATCACATAGAAGGCACATATGATCGGCCAACAACATTAATGTGGGTCGAATATGGCCTAACAGTTCGGACCATAGAAGGCCATATCGAGAAAATTTCATCTTCTTCACCCGAATCCCGGCTCACTGTAACTATATCATTCTCTGCTCTCATGGCTGATCGAATCTAATTATATTTCAAGCTGCAAGTCAATGGGTTGAAAATATAAAAGCTTCAAGTTGATTAAATTCATAAAATCAAACGGGGAGAGTTTTCTTCTTTTTTTGTAGTTTGAAAATTTTAAAGAAGAAATCTATCGATTATGATCAAATCAATGGATATATTGATGAACTTTGGTCACGTAATTTGTAGATTTTACTATATTTGAAGGAAATTTTCGATCAATTTGAATGATTATCTCAAATTGGATCTTAATTTGATGAAATTGAAAAAACAAAAAACCAATTTTAATTTTCCTGGACATTCCTTGTGTCTGACATGTTGCATATTTTTGATCCTATAAAAGGCCTCCCTTTGGTCGGCCGATAAGAAAAAACCAATGCATATTTGCATTTGCGGTGAATAAGAAAATTCATTGCTAAAGTTGAATGTCACAATATATGATTTAATAGTAGTTTGATAAAGTTTAATAAGTTAATCTCTATACTTGTATCGGCCAAAAGGAGCCGTAATTATGCTTGATGTCTCATAAAGTTTGAATCTTTACTCTTAAATTGTTTTTTCTCTTATTCTTGCAAAAGATTCATGAAATGTTTTTTTGTTCAAATTGCATAAGAATTTTTATTTTCCTTTTCATTGTTGATTCCAGACAGAGATTTGGTTTTACGCTTTCTATTCGATGGCTAATGTACATGAATCCTCGGAAGGAACCAAAGATAATGCTGCTATCAAACTTAAGAACTTCCGCAAGCATATGAAACGATGTCGTAGACGATGTCCAGCACATATTGTCAAAATGGTTCGCCACTCTGACAACCCAGAGATGTATCGGGAAGAGGTACGCAGGTATGAGCAGGCAAAACTGGGTAGGGTTGTAAACTATGCAACTGCCAAGAGGCTGGAGCAGGGTCAGCTCATCTACAAATAATATTATCCTGAATGGGCGGTTTATATCCCTAAGGAAGAGGAAGAGCTTTATGCTAAAAAATCTCCCACTCTGCCGTTCTCATACAAAGAGGACCTGCAGTTGGAAACACAAAATTCTGAGATTACCAAGTTAACTGACGTCGCACTTCGTTACTCTGTAGAAGAGCAAGAGAAAATGACCAACAGCGGTACTCTTGAAGCCCATGTAAACGGGTTCCGATATACAATCTCCAGTCCCCTTGTGCAGATAGATTTTATTTATAAGAATGTAAAGCATGCATTTTTCCGATCTGGGGACGAGGAGATGCCGCCTCTCTTGCACTTTAACTTGCACGTACCCATCAATGTGGAGGGGACTCTACAAGCAAATGATATCCAATTCCAGTTGGTGAAGACCGTTGTGGGACAGAAGAGATCTGCTGATGATTTAGATAAGATTGGGAAATACAAGGAATATAACGAAGATTTCCAGAAGTTTGTCAAAAATGTTGAACCTAAGTGGAATTCACATATCCTTCCATTTGAATTACCGCGTAAGAAGAACGAACTTCATGGGTCATCTGGAGTCTTCGCCCTGACAACGTTTTGCCTAGCTGGGATCGTAAAAACACCTTTCTTTGTGGTTGCACTGACAGAGATCGAGTTTGTTAATTTGGCACATCTTCGGCTCGGGGAAATCGATATGACAATCGTATTGAAGGACTTCACACGTAATGTGTTCCAAATCAACTCAATTCCCTCAACATCTGTCACTTCCATCAAAGAGTGGTTTGACGTATTAAGTGTCAAATACTATGAGAATGAGAAGGAGCATAAATGGAACGACATACTTGAAGATATTAGAAGGAACCCTCAGGATTTCATCGAAAAAGGTTGCTGGAGGTCTGTTGACCTTGAGTCTAGTGCTGCTGCTGCACTTTCTTCCGACTCTTACTAATCAGAAGAATCTGAGTTCGAGGAAGACCAAGAGGAATTCCCATGGGAGAAGTTGTTTGATAAGTGTGGATCAGATAGCGCAGAAGAGGAGAGTGAAACATGAGGAGCAGAAAAGGTCATCCGTATTTTACATTTTTACTTTAAATAGTTGTAGTTTATCATTGTTTGACAATTACTTACTTTATGCTGATTTACTCATTTCATTTATATGCCAATCTGAAGTCAATTTTTAGTATTTAAGACCGTTTTCGTGAATCTCGTATGAATTGCAAGTTTGCACTTGTTGGGCAACCAGATGTGTGAGGAACTATAGCAGCCCCGACATTTGGAGCAAAGTATGTTGCATTTTTTGGATGTTGTTTAATTGATTTACTTTGAAACAGGCTACGCAGTTTTCCAAGTAAGCGATAAATTGGTCCTTGGTCCTTGGACATGTATGTTGGATAAATTGGCAGGAAATGACAGGAAGGTGACTCTGAGAGGTGTTTGGCTGTACGAAGATGAATATGATTGTACTATTTCTTTGCCCACAGTGAAGCTAAGCAGTCCTCTCTTTCTAAGACCATGTTTGACACTGAAAGATGGTTTAAACATACTGATGGACCAGCACCAACAATTACCACTTCTCCACTGGACACTTTTGATCAACTTCTATTCTCAGTTCAACTTCTATTTTCAGTTCTATTAAGGGTTTAAAATTCCCTTTGTTTTTTCATTACCGTGTTTTCCTAATTCTAGCAACTCTCAACGGCTATTTTTGGGTTTCCTTTTTTCGGCATATCAGTTTCTATATAAGGTAGCTCTTCCGCGTACTACTCCCTACTTGTATTTGTTGGTTAACGCTCTGTTCTGAAGAAAACTAAAGAGATGATGATGAATCAAGTGATGATGATAGAGATGAAGAAACAGAAAAAAGGAGGTGATGGTCGTAAGAGGATTAAGATTGAAAAAATAAAAGACAAATCAAGATTACAAGTTACATTCTCCAAAAGACGACAGGGTTTGTTCAAGAAGGCGACTGAATTATCTATTTTAACTGGTGCACAAGTTGCACTGATTGCCTTTTCTCCTGCCGGAAAACCATATGTTTGTGGGAATACTGATCTCCTACTCGATCGATTTGTTAATGGTGAAGCGTCTGAAATTCATCAGAAGGATCATGACGATCCAGAACAGAGGAGGTTTATGGAAGTTGAAAAAGAATTACAAGCTGAAAAGAAAAGAGGGGTTTTGTTGGAGTCATTGATAAATTGTGATTTGGGGTCTGGTAATGATAAATCTTGGTGGGATACACATATTAATGGATTGATTTTGGATGAATTGATACAGATGAGAAGTGATATGGAACAACTCCAGAAGTGCGTCTCAGAGATCTCATGACTTACAGATGAACAGTAACAACACAGCTTCTTCTTCATATGAAGATAAGTCCCTCGCGTTGATGACAATACGGTCTGGTAATGACATTGTTGATGATGATTATCTGAATGAGGAGATGGTTAATGAATTAGTCTTTGATTTTGATTCTCAAGAGTATGATTTTGGGACTACTACTTCAACTGATCAAGAAATCACTGCGGACATGTTTTCTGATGACTACTACTAGTACTGATTATGTAGTGATGGATTTATTTTTTAGGAATTGTATGTATTGAGATTCAATTAACTTTTTGATTATTCAGACAAGACATCATTGAGGGTATCTGTAATGGTATAGGGCGCCTGCTTCACAATTGGGTCTTGATATCATTAGCTATATTCCTTGCATCTTCTGCGATGGCAAATAGCCCTCTTTTCGCTAGTCCCGCACAGTAGAGACCATTTTTCCCCTTCCAACTGTTGGAAAAGTTTGCACTTCCATTTTCATTCAAAATGTATTCCCCATCCTTTAAAAGAAAGTGAGAAATTCTGCAACGTTGTTTGAAATGTACAAATGAAATCCAGTTTACATTACCTTGAGCCACTTATTTGCTGATCTCCTAAACCCTGTTGCGAAAACTATTACGTCAAATTGATGCGATTTCTCATTTGCAAATTCCACGTAGTCTCCGCCGGTTACACGCTTTATCGGTGGCAAAACCTGTAGAATTGTTGGGAAGGGCATAAAAGAAAGCGCCTTAATATAGGAGGAGATCAGCAATTAAGTACAGCTAAAACCTGGATTCTCAAATGTGGTTGTGCTAAGAAATTAGTACACAGAATCTGTCCCAGGACTTGATTTTGTTAAAGGTGCCGACATCCACGACCGGAAATGTTTGGTACTTCTTGTTCATCAGCAGGACACCTTCTTTGGGTCTTGCAATTCCGTACTTGGTTGTGTCGCCAAATATTATAAGACCGGCAAAGAAGAGTAACCAGTCTAATAAGTTGATTGGAAAATACTTCAATAACGTAAATCCTATATAAGAGACATATTTCTGTTGATTATGTGAATCTTCAAGTTCACATCAATCGATAAAGTTGTAAAGTCGGTAAATATGGATTGCAATAGCTGAACAAGAAACATTTACAAGCGCGGTCTAACCACAGAAAACGAATTACATACCGGGCTACGCACAACGATTGATGTCTTGGCACCAAAATTTGATAAATCAAGTATTTTCCAAACAACGATTGAAGTTGGTTTTGATGAGTGTTAGAATATATGGTGCATTCTAGACCAAGTCTGTAACAATACTTGAAGATAAGTCGGTTCAAGATATTGTGCGGTCAAGGCACATTCTAGATTATAGGATCAAGTCAAATAGTAAATCTGTAATGTAGATAGATAAGTTTCACCTAGTCAAAGATACGAGTGTGTTTATTTATCTTCTAGGTTCATATCCTATCACCTATAAATATGATCAATTATGTAAATGTAATTCTAATCCAAGTAAGTCTGGAGATCAATCCAATTCACCCTACGGGGTTTCTCAGTGGATGTAGGTGTTAGTGCTGAACCACTTAATTCTTTGTCTTTTGTGTTTCATTCTTTTTGTTCAATCGATGATCCGTCTCTATGATACCCATAATTTATTATGGTATTAGAGCGGGGAGATCCACTCATATTGCTTCCGCTACAAAATAAAAATCTTCGTTTTCGCATCTATCAACATTTTTTTTTTAATTAAGTTTGATGTTTTTATCCGTACATTAAAGTTAATGAGATGTTTACATGATCTTGGATTATTTCTCTACTACCCGGATTTCCTAGGCTTAGTATCTTGGATCACAGGAAGTTTAGAAAATCTTCTTTCCTTGTTATCAAAATGGGTATCAAACTTTGGAAAGACTTTATGTCTTTCTTTCGTTATTCACATCTAAATGCTCTTTCTGTTTTGAGGCCATCAAAGCATCAGACAGTTAAGAGATGGTTTAGTATTCACGGATTTTTCATATAAGATTCGTGGGTTCTATAATGGTGTTGTATTTGGCTCGCTTGATATAGATCAAGTAGCAATTATTATTGATTTTGATTTTCTTCGTTGCTATTTTATTTAGCAATTGATTCCATCAAACATGTTGTGGATGATCAAGTTTACATTCACTGAATATATCTATCTTCGAAATTCTTGCCAAAATCAGGTAATCAATTCGTTTATTTTTGGAAACATTTCCATATTTCCATCTTTATCAAGATTCAAGATGTCTATCTTTTATTTCTGAATATTACATATCTTTTCAGATTTGGTAACATCATTTTGTTACCATAATATTCTCCTTTTTTTATGTTTTTTTTGGAAAACATAAGTTTCTTACTGTGAAACTCATAACTAAGTTTCTTACATAAGTTTCTTACTGTGAAACTCATAACTATATTTTTTGGAAAACATAAGTTTCTTACACGGTCAGACATCGATTCACTCTGCAGGTTTAGATCCATTCGACTCCGGAAACGATTCTACATCAGCTTGCTTCCACAACAATGCTGTACATATACCATCCTTAGCTTCAGTACCATGTGATCCCTCTCTCCACGACAACTTTCTCCAGCGGGTACTTTGTTTACCAACTAGGGATGACGATTGCGAGGAAATTGGGGTTGGTTATCTCCGGCGGGTACTTCGTTTGCTAACTAGGGATGACAAAATCTCGGAACTGTTGCAATCAAAAAATTATGGGCTGCTCTTGTGGGTAGTCTTTCAAGAATCGCTAATAGCCTTAGCCTTCGCCTTCGCCTTCTACCACTCTCGAAGTAGAGTGTTTTACCGCATCTCCAACAAGCAGCTGATAACGAAATCAAGAAGAAGCAAGATGTGTCCTACAACCGAAAGCGTCTCATATCACCAACAAGCTAGAGAAGTTCTTAATTACGTTGTCTAACATGTTTCTATGTAGGTTATGTAAGCTAAGCGTGGAAAAACCGAGAAAGTCCTCTAAAAAAAAAGCGGATATCACCCGACCACAGTCCTTACCTCTTAGGATCTTAGGAGATAAGACCCATTATGATATTCCAAATATGTAAGTTCGGTTGCTTTTGACTGAATTCCAACTTTCAAAAAAAAAAAATCATAACTAATATTTTTGGTGTTCTTCGCAAGATAATACGTTGAACTATCACAGATTGATATTATTATGATTTATGTATTGCAAACTCGCAATAACAATTGCTTTCTTTTTATTCACGGGGTTCTACCATATATAAGCAATGGTTTAGCATATCGACCATTGTAGTGGTTTTATCGATCGATATTGATTTCAAATCAATGTACCACTTTAGTATTGCAATGGGTACAATACAATCAACTGCTTTTATCATCATCTGCACCTTTGCCTTGTTCATCCAGTGCTGTTATTTTTCACACCAACCAAGGATTTATGTCTTTTCTGTTCTCCAAATATAATTTGGACGTTGAGATCTTCTATATCAAGTTTATCATTGTCTCTAACTTGTTCAACATCTTTATCAATTCTCATCTAAGATGCTTATGTCTCTCTGTTCTCAAACAATAACAGTGATCAAATATCTCTCTGTACTCATATCTCTCAATTCATATCAAGATTTCTTTCCATTATTCCCAAGATTTCTTTTTATTTTTATCAATACCTAACGAAATGGTATTCATGTTCTCGTGTTGGTTTTATCCCAACAATTGTTTATAACCATCCGTTTGGAAGCGTAGTTTTGTTTTATTCCAAAATCGTGATATTCACTACAAATCTTAATTAAATGGATTATGGTGCATTAAATGCTGTTAGGATAAGAAAAAAATTTCTTATCATCGATTTTTTGTTTCCATCTGTCCTACCTTCTCCCGTCTTTTCATCATATGGAAGAAGATATTGAAGAGAAGAAAAAAAAAAATAAAAAAAAAATCAAATTGCAGAGAAAGCCGGCTCATAAAGTTCAACCGCCAAGGTCCGTGAATGAAGGTCATATGCCATGGTCGAAGTACGTATACAAAGTTCAGTTACAAGGTTTCCTTTCAAGATATTGTCCAAGTTGCACACTTCAATTCTTTCTGTGTCCAACTTGAGGGGGGTGTTAGAATATATGGTGCATTCTAGACCAAGTCAGTAACAATAATTGAAGATAAGTCAGTTCCAAGATATTGTGCAGTCAAGGCACATTCTAGATTATATGATCAAGTCAGCTAGTAAATCCTGTAATGTAGATAGATAAGTTTCACCTAGTCAAAGATACAGTGTGTTTATTTATCTTCTAGGTTCATATCCTATCACCTATAAATAGGATCAATTATGTAAATGTAATTCTAATCCCAGTAAGTCTGGAGATCAATCCAATTCACCCTACGGGGTTTCTCAGTGGATGTAGGCGTTAGTGCTGAACCACTTAATTCTTTGACTTTTGTGTTTCATTCTTTCTGTTCAGTCGAAGATCCGTCTCTATGATACCCATAATTTATTAATGAGGGCGTACGGAAATCTAAGCAATAGAGGTACGAGCAAGCTTCAGCCATGCAGCTCTATCCTTTTTTCTTCTTTACTTTCATGGACGGGTTTTCAACAAAAACATGGATAGTGTAGGGGACAAGACCAGTAATAGTGAAAGAGGCTACTACAAGTGCAAGAACTACTAAAAAGATTGGGTGATAATAATCACAATACAAGAAGCAACTGTATCCTGTGAAAGTCATTGCTGCTCATCTGCTTAATCTTATCATAGTTCAAGTATTTATAATAGCCTTTAAAGCTGTTGCTTAGTGCTTACAATTACATCATGTTTTCTAATTGTTGCTACTTGTGACGGAAGTTTGTTAAGTTTGTTACTTGTCGTAGAATATACATACATCTTGTGACCTTGTATTTCTTTGAAGTTACATGAATTTCTTCTATCCACTTTATAACAAGTAGAATTGCTCAGACGCAACTCTATTTCTATTGCATGACATCTCTAGATAGCAGACTTGAACATAACCTTTATTCTTCTATTGCTCGACATCTTAAGTTAGACTTGTTCACTCAAAGCCCACTCATTTGTTTAACTCAATTTGCACATTCTGACTTATCTTAGATGTTGTGTGTTTCTTTCCAATGTAGTTTAAAAAGTAGGAAATACTGTTTAATCCAGTTTTTGATGACCCAGTTAATGGACTAGATTATTTACTCGTTAGTCCAAAAACTTTGTGAATATTATAAAGTATGTTTTCTAAATGCCTAAAACACCCTTCCAAATCTAATTAGTATCAACACATGTAAATATTACTAGTAGTATGTTACTACATACTAGTAGTATCAATACGGTGATACTACATATTAATATGTACTGTACTAGTAGTAACAAAAATATGTTACTAGTAAATTAGGTAACTACTTTACTATACTAGTAGTAATATGTAGTACTAATATTAATATGTATTATACTAGTAAACTAGTAGTATACTAGTAGTAATATGTAGTACATATACTACTAATATGTATACATATTACTTCCTCCGTTCCATTTTACTTGCTTTTTTAGGGTTTCTTTTGTGTTCCAAATTAGATGATAGTTTTAGTTTTTTTTCCCGATTTTCACTAATCTATCCCTGATTTGGAATCATACCAGAGAATTAATTCTCATGGTAATCAACCAAAAAAAATTACTCTATAATATTTAAATATACCCCATGGAGGATATATACTCAATCTTGTACATCCCAAGTACATTACTATGGGATTGATAAGTTTCCCTATATTCTAGAAACACAAAACTAGGTTATTTAACTCTTTATGTAGGAATTAATATGGGTATTATTGGAAAGATTTTACTCTCTATGATATTTCTTAATATCCGTGAAAAATCCTACAATGTCAAGTAAATCGGAACGGAGGGAGTAGTATACATATTAGTACTAATATGTATACTACTAGTATACATATTAGTACTAATATTAATATGTAGTATACTAGTTACTACTAGTATACTAGTAGTAATATGTAGTACTAATATTAATATGTTGTATGTATACTAGTATAACATAACATAACATAACATAAAAATATTAATATGTAGTATCAATACATAACTTAACGGTATTGATATGTAGTACAATACATATTGATACTACATATTGATACTACATATTAATATGTAGTATCAATACATAACATTTATTTATATGTAGTACATAACATATTGATATGTAGTGTCAATGTGTAGATACTACATATTGATATGTAGTATCAATACATTACATAACAGTATTTATTTATATGTAGTACATAAATATTGATACTACATATTGATATGTAGTGTCAATGTGTAGATACTACATATTGATATGTAGTTTCAATACATAACATAACAGTATTTATATGTAGTATCAATACATAACATAATAGTATTTATATGTAGTAACATATGTTAATGTTACTAGTAACATATGTAGTAACACATATATGTTACTAGTAACAAATGTAGTATGTAGTAATATACGTAGTAACATTCATAGTGTTATATGTTAGGGTTAGTAGAGTAATTTACTCTTTTCAAAAAAAATTTGGACTAACGAGTAAATATATTTTCCCGCTGGACTAGCCATTAACCCGGGTCGGTTTTAGTGGACTAAACACCAAAGTTCTCGTTTAAAAAAGTAATTGTCCACATTTCAAATAACCAACCCTCATAATTTTATAAACTTCTCTTAGAAACAATTAGAAGATAGGGAAGCTCGTGAAATATACAGTCATAAACAATTAGACATGGCATAGATGGATTATCCTCTCTAAATGCCAGCAGGAACTGCAACTTCAACCTATGATTTATCTAAATCAACAGATAAACTTACAATATCTTCTTGTTCACGAATCATCTATGTGTGAATGTCTGTTATGAAATTGGATCTGAACTATGCCACCCCTTTGTACATGGAGGTATTTCCATGAACTCGTCCAACTCCTTCACAAGAACATCGCAGCATTTCCACTGCAAAAATCATGGGTACACAATGTAAGGCATATGTCGATGCAGCTGAAGTAACCACAATGTAGATTAGAGGCAATGAAATCGAAAGAAAAGAAGGAAAATAAATAGATTTCTTACCCCTCTCATCCTATCATGGAAAACGGCAGGACCAGGGTGGTAACTACATGCATTATCACTGTTGTCCTTTTCTTTGAAGGTTCTGCCACATCCTTTGTTCCTGCAAGTCTGAGGTTCATTAATGTTGATTATCTTTTTTGCAGGAGGAGGTGCGACTTACTGAACGTTGGTACTGCACTTAGGAAGCATAGCAGAAGTAGGCACAATTGTGTCTGCTTTAGCTTGTGAACCTAATCAAATAAAATATAAGGAAAAAAAAATAGAACCGTTTTTTGGGGACTACTCAAAAATGGTGGGGGACTACTTTGTGATAGAAATGTCTACCCTATACTAAAAAGGGGTGTCCTAAAGTGTGGAAATGACTAACCTACCCTTCACCTATATATATAATCACCTCCTCCCATCACCACCACATATATATATATATAACCACCTCCTCCCATCACCACCGCCGCTC
This sequence comes from Papaver armeniacum, assembly GCA_023531295.1. Taxonomy (NCBI): domain Eukaryota; kingdom Viridiplantae; phylum Streptophyta; class Magnoliopsida; order Ranunculales; family Papaveraceae; genus Papaver; species Papaver armeniacum. The sequence continues at coordinate 463,251 of JAJJWW010015489.1, read as the reverse complement.
ACCACCTCCTACCACCACCGACCACCTCAAATCACCACCACCGCCACCTCTATATATAGCTTAATTTGAATCATTAACAAAACAAAATCATAATCAAAATTATAACAAACCCATTACTTTTCATTCGTTTTCCGTTGAAAAAATGAGAAGTAATCATCAAAATGAGTTGAAAATGGAAGTTACAGAGAGAAGTTCGGCTAGGAATTATGTGAAAATTTTTGTCGAACTAGTCGAACTCAACTTTAATGGAGGTTTTTGTTTTCAGCGAAAAATTCGGTTACGTCGAAAATAAAAGGTCCAAGCCGAACTCATAGTTCGGTTACTTCGAAAAAAGTTCGGTTACTTCGAAAAAAGTTCGGTTACATTGCAATTTTTTTCTCCTAACCGAACTTTTCTCTGAAAACCCGCATATTGAGTTCGGTTCCGTCGCAATTTTTTTCCTAGACGAACTCCTAGTTCGGTTACGTCATGATTTTCTTCTCCTAACCGAATTTTCTCTGAAAGAAAAAACTCCATTAAAGCTGAGTTCGGCTACCTGTGTTTTCAGAAATATTAGCCAAACTACACTTGCAGATGAGTTCGGCTACCTGTTCTTCAGATTTCGTAACCGAATTTTTTTAACCAAACCAAAATTAATTTGTAAATTGTTCATTTTTAGGAATGTTTTGGCCAATTCAAGCACCATTGACTAAATTTGAAATTTCCATGAGTACCCAAAACATCATACTCTTGTTGTGGCTCTTAAAGAAAAAGATCTTAACTTTTTTTCTTCCAAAACCCTCATTTTCATTATCACCTTCATCTTCATCTACTCACTCTCAATAATTGTTCTTTAAGGTGGTCGATGGTGGTGGTGGTGGTCGGTGGTGATGGGAGTAGATGCGAGGGAGTTATATATAGAGGTGGCGGTTAAACAAAATCACCACCACCGCCATCTACTCCCTCTCACTAATCCCTCAATAAGCCAATTTAATCCCACTAATCATTAATTAACTCACTAATTATTACACTAATTTAATTACCAAGGGTAAGTTTGGTATTAAAAAAAATTTAGATAAGGGGTGACTCATTATTACTTCTAATATCCACCCAAAAAAATGGAGAGTAGTCCCCCACCATTTTTGAGTAGTCCCCAAAAAAACGGTTCAAAAAAAAAAGTTTGAGAGGCAGTTTGGGTTCCGCTATTGAAATATGCAGATCAGAAACGCTAGTGTTGGACCTCAAAGCCCATAGTATTGGATAAAATATCCATTTACAACGAACGGCATAATTTGGTTTGCAGGTAAGTGTGGTACTCATTAACCAGATTAAAAGCTTGACCGATTCAAACTTTCAGCATAACTACCACATTTTTAACACACGAAAAGCCTTTCATCATTACTGTAGTAAATAAATTAACAACACAAAATTGGTTAAAAAGACGAAAACCAACAATACCTGTGTGAAAAAGACATGTAAAATTTGATACTATTTAAATGGACGAGAATCTAAAATTAGTCAGGATGTAAACAATTCCATCATACCCATTTTCAAATACTTTTTCTTATTTTTAATTTACATCAGGATGCATCCAGTTTCATCCTAACTCTTTTTTAAGTTTAAGCCAGGATGAATCCAGTTTCAAGTTTTTTTTTTGATAAAGGGCAAATTTTTATTAGAGATGATATTTCATCAAAGTGATGAAGCAATCAACACAAAAGAGATAGCTAAGCTATCTGTGAATTACATCTTGCCAATTACATATAAGGGTACTCAAAGAGTAGCCATGAAACAAATTTGAATTTAAAGACCAATTATACAAAGAGCATTTTGAAGATATGATCATCTGATCCATATTTCTCCTCTGATTTTGAACTCGTCCATTGCGCTCATTCACACTGTCCACCAAATAGCAAATGGCAATAAACTCCAAATCTGCTTCCTAAAATCTGTTGTCTTATATCTTTTCCATTCCCAAACATTTTTTTTTTTTGACAATATCTGCAAAAACCCAGCTGACCTGAAAACTATCCAAATAGTAGTGCCATAATTTCCTAGTTTCCACACAGTGAAGGAATAGATGCTCTTGTGTTTCAGGCTCAGCACCACATAAGACACACAAATCAGACTGCACCCTTCTAGCTCTATGAAGCATATTAAGAGTAGGAGCACCACCATGACAAAGAGTCCATACAAGAAATGAGATTTTCAGAGGTACCTTAGGATTCCAGACTTGTTTATGAGGAAAAACAAGTAAACCATCAACATCTAGTGCTTCATAACGATTTGCAACAGAGAAATCACCTCCAAATCCCCATTTTCTGTTGTCCTCATCATCAATAAGATGTGCAAAATCACCTAGTATTTGTAACATACCAGCAATTTGACATATTTCTTGATCCTTCAGGCTTCTTTTGAAGTTAAAATTCCAGGCTCCATTAGCAGAAATCATATCTTGTACCGTAGCCGTTTTTGCTGCTAAGATTTTGTATAGTTCCTCAAACCTATCTTTCAAAACAACTTTGACCCACCCATTTGTCACACCAAAAACTAATTTTCGTACCATTCTTGAGAATAAGATTAGTGTTATCCTTTATCAAACTGTCTAGATTTTAAAATGCCAGACCAGAGACTCAATCCCCTAGACAATTTAGAAGTATTAGGAAAAAAAGATGATAAGTTACCACCAATTTTTTCCCGAACTATCTTCCTCCAAAGTGCCTCCTTCTCTTCATCATACCTCCATATCCATTTACAGTGCAATGCCCTATTAACCAGCTTAAGTTTCTTTATCCCAATACCTCCTCTAGATTTTGGTACGTTAGCTTTTGACCATGCGACCCGGCTCCTATTTATTTTGTTGCAGATGAACCCCATAAGAAATCACGTATAATTTTTTCAGCTCCTTCACAATACTTGGCGGGCATCTCAAACATGGACATGTAATAAATTGCGAGACTTGCTATGACACTTTTTATTAAAATTAATCTACGCCCTTTAGACAAATATCTCCTTTTCCAACTACTCAATCTTTGTTGACATCATGGATGTTAATCTCCCATATTGCTTTATTCTTGAATTTGCTACCTAATGGAATGCCTAAGTAGTTTAATGGAAAACTACCTAACTGACACCTAAGAGAAAATGCACAATCAGCTCCATTATGAGCATCCCCAACTCCCACCACTGCACTTTTTCTGTAGTTGACCTTCAAGCTTTGCAAAATACTTCGAAAGCAAACAAAATATTTTTCAAATTGTTTACTTGCCCCACTGAGTCATCTAAGAAGACCACTAAATCATCGGCAAACTGAAGATGTGTAATTGAGGTGCCATTTGGAGTAACTTGAAAACCCGAAATCAAACCCATAGACTCAACCTTTTTAATCATATGAGAAATAATTTCCACCACCATAATGAACAAAAAAGGGGAAATAGGATCTCCCTGTCTCACACCTTTTTGACTTCTAAACATATTTGTTGCTTCTGATAGGTGTTGTAAAACACCTAATTTTATATCTAGTATTTATGCTTTCTTTGCTATAATCCTTGAGAATTGCATGTCTTATGTGTGAGTTTGAGTGTATCAGGTGCAATGGAGTCATTATGTGCAAAAGAATGAGAAAGCGTCCGTTTGGAGCGTAAAGGGAGCAAAGAGGTCCATTCACAGGCGAGCGACACTCAGAGCCAGCTGAGGTTACGCCAAAAGAAGCGAATAGGCCGTCGGTTTGCTGAAACTGACAAGCCATTTCTAATTAGGTGGCCCTTATCCTATCAGCTTGGGTGGATAAATCTAAATTCCTACAAAGTACCTAAATTTCAGAGAAGATAATCATAACCCTTCTTCTTCTTCGACCCTGTCCTTGAGGACGACACCATGTGAGACGAATTTGTATGAGTTTTTTGAGTGTGATGTTACAGCTGATGAGCGAAAAGAAATCGAGTTTCTGTGATGAGATGGGTCTGTCAAATCGAAGAGAATACATGGAATTTCTACGGTAGATGGATGAATGGAGAGTGATGGAATCGAGAGGAGATGATAGCTGCAACTGAAGTTGTTGGTTGATGGGTTTATGGAAGCTGTTATCAGGTTGGAAGGGTAGATGCAACAGTGATTGAGGGTGAATCGGTGAATAAATTGCATCTGAGATAAAGATTCAAGGGTTCTTAAATTTGTAATTCGTTCTTGGGTTAAAGTTCAGGTGACGAACACATAAATAGAGAGATAGAGAAATTGATGATTTGAGAAGATTGGATGATAACTCGGTTTCGATCGGTGATGCATGAACTGAGATTAAATGGGGTTTGCTGTTGATTTGGGGTTTCACAGAAACTAGGGTTCGATAAGTAAGAATGAAATTAGTTGTTTTCGTTGATATGACTAAATTGCGGAGATGGGTAATGACCGAGAACTTGAAGTTGAGATGGCGAAGTTAGGAGTTCTAAATTTGTGTCCAATACGAGATTGAGAAGGGTGCATGTTGAATTTGGAGTCTCAAGCAAAGCATAGGAAATCTGGTGAAGGTGATTGTATTTCTGATGGTGATTGTGAGCCAATGGTACTGCAATTACAGGATTTGCAAGTTGAGCTGCAGTGGCTGTGGTGCTGTATTGCACTGAGTTATGGGTTGAGGCTGTGATTGGTGATGGATTGCAGCTGGGAGTATTTGTGAGTTTCTGTTGCTATTGAGCTGGATGGAGTAGTTATGGTGGGTGATGGTAGAAGCTGGGTGATTTTCATGGGTCAGGTGGAAGTGATGTGCTCAAGTGCTGAATTAGATGAATGTCTAGGACAGGTTGCAAAGCAGTTGTTGGTGTTTGAAGTGGTCAAGGCTGTGGCTTGAAATATTGAGATGATGATGCAGTTTGTTATGGCTCAGATGGTACTTAGACTGCAATGTTGCTCAAATGAACGAGAGATGGGTTAGAACTTGAAGTGGCAGTTGTGATATGGAGTTATTGGTGATACTACAATGCTTGCTGGTGATGCTAGAACTGGCGGGGTTTAAAGATGCTTCCACTGCGATGAGAGCAACAATGTGGTGACAAAGGCATGTTGGTGATTGTTTGGTGGGACTTGGATTTGTGTGAAGTGAATGGAAGCTGGTGCTGCTATTGGCTTGACTGAGTATGAAAATTAGAGCCTGGTGGATAGTGCAGCTGCTGTTGAAGCAATTGCGGCGGCTAGTGGTGTTAGTGATCTTTGAAATGCCTTGAGCTGTTAACGGGTGGTAACGAGAAGGTTGTGATTAAAGCTGCAGGTGGAGTTTGAGCTGGAACAAATGGAAAGTAGAAATTTCAGGTCACGCTGTGATGCAGTTGTGATGCTGAGGTCGAGAATCCAGTGAAGGGAGAATCTGCGCTGATTAGTGAAGGATGTTGCAGTGAACAATTTTATTGCAGGTGGACTGTGGTTGTCCTGGGTTGTTGAGGTGAAGGTTATGACCGAGATGGTAGAGGCTCGGATGGAGTTGTTGCCTTTGGTATGGTTATTGCGGTGCGAAGTGCGAGGCAAGAGATGGAATTTAACTACATGTATTGGAGATTTGACAACAAGAAGAGAGTGCACAGCCATCTTGGCTGGAAGTGATCAGTGATGCACCATCTTGGTGCAACACAGATATGGCCTATGCAATGGCCTGAGCCAAGGCCAAATCAGCTCAGTCAGCTGAGTCAGTGACTGACTCACACCTTAACTCAGACCTGAATCGTCTGACTAGACCATCTGACTCATATGACTCGGTCTGACCGAGTTGACCCGATTTGACTCGTTGACCGGTGACCGGGCGGACTTTGCCGGTCACCTGAGATGCTTTCCGACGACTCTTCCGGCCAATTTCCGGCCACAATACCAGATTTCCGGCGACCACTTTTGGGACATATTTTCACATGGGTTTTTCACACACAATGGGCTTGGTGGACCACATGGGCTTTGGGCTATGAAGACCTAATTTTAGAAGTTGGAGAAAAGCTATAAAAGGGAAAGTTTTCTGAACTTTGATCATACATATTTTCTTGGAACTTTGGAGAGCCGGGTTTGTTTACGCTTCTAGGGTTTGCTTTTGTTCATCTTCTTCTTTTCAATTATTATTATTATTATGAACTCCATAGCTATGAGTAGCTAAACATATTATTGGTTATGGGATGTTGTGGGATTAAGTTGATTTCTCAATATGTTATATGATTCAATGAATTAGTTTTATCTCAATATTTTATTGTTTGTGATTCACAATTAATATTGTTACATGATTTGATAGTTTGTTTGGTTGAGTCCTAATCAATCCGATTTACATTCATCTCTAGAGCTATATTAGGGTTTTCAATACGAAAAAGTTGTTTATCCACCGATTCTAAGTAGCATAATTGTGGGTAGTGCTTGTAGTGATATATCCTACTAGTCACAAGTGAATCATAACTTTTGTTAAAACGTTTAGTGCTTTTACACATTCGTTTGCATTGATTAGTCTTATTCCATAGAACTTATTGCTTTTAGGGAGTTAAATCTAATTGTGCTTTTACACTTTAGGTTGCTTTCTAGGAAGAATTCACATATGCATCTTTTAATGTGGTTGTGATGAAATCAGGGAATTAGCGGGTTATTCTTGCGATCAAGGTATCCTAGGACTTTTAGTAGATGAGAGATTAAATTACCAATTCTAATCATTGATGAAAATACTGGTAGGTCTGTAAAAGATGTTTCCTACGTATAACTGCAAGTGCACAGGCCTATTGGAGGCAAGGGCAAGCACAGGTCGATCCCATAGAGAAATAGTGTATGCAAGGGTGATACAAAGGCTTCTTAAGCTGATTCAAGGAAATGTAACACAAGTCGGGTTGTTTTGTGGTTGTCGATCTGACTGAATTGTATTTGTGACTCTAAACTAAGGCAATGAGGAGCAAAGATGTTTAACAAATGGTTTGAGAGCACTAGGGTGATTGAATTCACCCCTTAATCCTATATTAAGGTAACACACATCAAATTATGATCTTACACTTCCCTTTGGAAGTTTCAGGTGGAAATTATACCAATTGACTTCACAAATTATCCCCTAGTATATAGTGTCTTCTTACAACACACTCTATCACAGGCTAATTTGCTCACCAATTGACTAATAATCCTAATGCAATGCAAAACAATAAGAATCAAACTCAAATGTGAATCAACTTCATATAATCAATAGGGGTTTCATCTACACCCTAGTCAAGTTGTTTAGCACATAATGCAGAATGAAAATAACTTCAAATTAAAATTGCAAATCTAAACCCTAAAACATCCTCTGTCTCTCTCACCTCAAAACAACAATTTATATCTCTCACAAATACTCAGACTCACCAAAGACGCAAACCCCAGCCTCTCTCTTCTGCTGAATCGGCTCTGAGCTCCATGCGTGGGTTGTTAGTGAAACCCTAGCCCTAGTTATCTCTAATTTAGCTTCTAGGGTTATGGAGAAGCTAAAAGAGAGATAGCTAGACCTAGAGGGGAGGTGAAGGTGGCTGAGGCGGCTGCTGTGGTGACAGGATATGGAGGTGGTGGTGATGGCTCTGCTCTGCCATGGTATGGTCGGGAGAAGAAGGGGGTGGGTTACTGCAGTGTCGGGGGAAGAAGAAAGAGAAGGTGAAGAGAAAATGGGTTTTGGTCGAGGGGTATAGGTGTTGGTGGTTTTGGTGTTGGCGGAGTGCAGACGGGGACGATGCAAAGGGTGGAGCGGCGTTGGATCTTGGTGAATCCGATCGTGGCCCGATGCGAGATCTGAGCAGCTCGGGAAGAATCAGGCTACTTTGGTGTTGAGCGGGAGCATCGAGTGTTGATGGGAAGGACGGAGCAACCGTTGGATGCAACTGGATCAAATCTCAACGGCTCAGAGTGATGCGGGCTCGGATCCGGGTCGGGTCTTGGACTGCTCAAGCCCATGTCTTGTTAATGGGTTGCTTCTTGTTGGGTTGCAACTGATGCGCGCGTGGGCTTTGGCTTTCTGCTCCATAGACGCTCGTCTTCCAATTCTCTGCTCTTTTGGCTCCTCAATTTCTCCGAGCTTTATTCGCTACCTAAAAACACAAAATTAATTAGTACAAATATTTATTCTTGAAAACAAGGAAAATACAGAATATGGGATAATATCTGATTTCTGAGTACAAAAGATGAGTTAAATGCCAATAAAAAGGTGTAGAATTATGCAATATTTGGCACTCATAAAATACCCCCAAACCTGAATTTTACTTGTCCTCAAGTGAAACAGAAATTAAGAAATCCTAACTATACCACTGTCATTTGGTCTCTCGAATGCATTTAGCGTATGCACTAAGCCTTTAAACCCTAGGTGTCCCTAGTGGACGAGTTGTAGTCTCGTGAGGGTTTACAGAGGTGTACCCACAAAACCTTCTCCAACTTCGAGTGTAAAAGAGTCTCAAGCATCCAAGGAGCTATGAAGACATAGAGTTTACTGCATGCTAGTAACAAGAAGTTAGAACTATCAAAGAACGCATTTTCATCCTTAAGTCTTTGCGAGAAATAACCATACCATATGAAAGAATTCGGATTCTATTGTGATCATAAGCCTCGACTTCGCCTCACCATTAGGGTTTTATGATAATTGCACTCAAAAGATCGCTTTTTAGTCTCTCATGTGTGCGGGCGGGAATAAAGAGAAAATCCTGCACACGTTGTAGGTGAGAAGGATAACCTTCCGAAATAATTTACGGAGACTCCACGAAGTGTGGACAAAAAGAATCTTTTTCGATGATCTCTAAGAAAGGAAATCAACCATTAGCAAGGATGGGAGTACTCACTTACCTTCTCACCCGATCGGCAATTTATATCACTCTCTCAGCATTCATAGAAACGTCTTCAATCTTCGGTCTTCAATAGCTGATGATGAACTTCTGAAATTCACAAAAACTTGACAAATTTTTTTTTTTTTTTTTTTTGACATACATGAAATGAAAATAACAATAAAACAATAAAACTTGTATTGTCTTGATTTCATAAACTTCACTAATTCTCATCCTAGTTTCTTTTCTTTTCTTTGTTGCACGTGAACCTTGGACTATTTCAACTTTTCTTCAAATATTCTGATGCTCCGCTTGGCTGACGACGATGTGTTTCTATGAATGTGTTGATGTTGTTGAGAGGAGAGAGTGATGCTAATCGCAAATCGATATTTAGAAGGAGTTTTCATCTTTAAACGTCACCCTCATGATTGACAAAATTAGCACTCAAGAGATCAAAAATAGTCTTTAAAAGTGGTGCGAAGTTGGGTAGCTCACCATTCCTACCGGAATTGACGTACGGTGACACACACTCTAACAGACTTTTCTAGAAAGTCACAAAGAGTGAAGGTCGGTACATCGCTTGATGTAAAATGGGTAGTCTCCACTATGGGTGATCACAATTCTACTACCGAATATCTATACAGCACCTAATTCGCCCTCGGTATGGTTAAATCCAACTTTAACGCTCTAATAAACTAAGAAACCCGATTGTGTTCTCCGTTACTTCCAATTTCTGTTATTTCGGTCGGACTCTCTATGTAAACATAGCTAGAAGCATGCTAGTGACTATAAAATCTCTAAAAGTTGGAGGTTTTTATGCAAGTATTTACAAAGAGTTTTTTTTTTTTTTTTTTTTTTTTAAGAAAGACTAAAAACTCTATATGCAAATGCAAATGCACCCCCAAACCTAAATCAAACATTGTCCTCAATGTGTCAATGAGATAATAAGAATTTAAATAGTCACATACCAAGAGAACTATGCTGATAAGAGAAAAGGAAGAGATTAGGATGTACAAGAGTGTTGCTAAACCAAGGAGGATGAATGCTTTGAAAGCAAACACCCAAAGGGCAAGACAAAAAGTTTGGTTAGCACACAGAAAAATTATGCAAAAAGAAAAGAAAAAGGGAAAGAAGATGGATTTTTAGTCCATATGTATGTACACAAGTGAACTAGATCGAGTCCACATAGATGGGGTCTTACAAGTCGACGGTCTCAACTTCTCGGTGGAAGATGCTCGAGAAATGGTTTCGATCTCGACCATTGACCTTGAAAATGTTCTTGTTTGCTTTGGGTTTTCAACTTATACTGACTCCATGGGGAAAGACAGTGCGTACCAAGAATGGTCGACCATCGAGAACGTAGCTTTCACGAAACAAATGCAATCGAGTGTTGTACAATAAAACTTTCTCGACACTGGTGTGAAGGACTTGCGCAGAATGCGCTTGTAGTGAAACACTTTCATTCTTTGTTTGTACGTTTTGGCACTATCATATGCATCATTTCTCAATTCTTCTAACTCATTGAGTTGAAGTTTCCTATGGGTACCAGCCTTATCAAGATCAAAGTTCAACTTCTTCACAGCCCAGTATGCACGGTGTTCTAACTCAACGGGTAGATGACATGCTTTTCCGTACACAAGTCTGTAAGGAGACATCCCAATGGGAGTCTTGTATGCGATTCTATAGGCCCATAAAGCATCGTTTAGCGCAAAGACCAATCTTTCCTAGAAGGATTGACACTCTTCTCAAGAATATGCTTAATTTCCCTATTAGAAACTTCTAATTGGCCACTGGTTTGAGGATGGTAAGGTGTTGTGACCTTATGAGTGATTCCATACTTGCGCACTAGTGATTCAAAGGGTCTATTGCAGAAATGACTACCTCCATCACTGATTATTGCTCTAGGGGTTCCAAAACGGGAGAAAATGTTCTCCTTAAGAAAAGAAAGAACAACTTTATGGTCGTTGGTTTTGGATGCAATGGCCTCTACCCACTTAGAGACATAATCAACAACAACAAGAATGTATAACTTACCTTCGAGTTAGGAAATGGACCCATGAAATCAATACCCCAAACATCAAACAAATTCTCAACAATCAAAATGGGTTGTAAGGGCATCATGTTTCTCCTAGAGATACTTCCTAATTTAGGCATCGGTCACAAGCAACACAAAAAGCATGGCAATCCTTAAACAAGTGTTGGACAATAAAAACCGCTTTGCAAGATCTTTGCAGCAGTTTTCTTGGCACTAAAGTGGCCTCCACATGCATGGTCATGACGAGAAAGAGATGACGTCCCTTTGTTCGAGGAATGGGGACACATCTCCTAATGATTTGGTCTTGGCGTGCCAACAAATATGGGTCATCCCAAAGGAAGTGTTTAACTTCCGCCAAGAACTTAGAACGGTCTTGTTTAGACCAATGCAAGGGCATTCTACCTAACAAAGGTAGTTCACAATATCGACAAACCATGGCATTTCGGACACAAGCATCAATTGCTCATCGAGGAATGATTCCCTAATTAGCACAGATTCATCAATGACTTGACATTCAACCTAGACAAGTGATCGGCAACAACATTTTCGACTCTTTCTTATCTCGAATTTCGAGGTTAAACTCTTGTAACAAGAGTATCCATCGAATTAGACGAGCCTTAGCATCTTTTTTAGACAAAAGATATCTCAATGCGACATGGTCGAGAATAAATGATGACCTTAGACCCTATCAAATAAGATCTAAACTTATCTAATGCAAACACAACAGCTAGCAACTCTTTCTCAGTAGTGGAATAATTCAGTTGAGCATCATTAAGTGTTTTACTAGCATAGTAGATCACATAAGGAAGTTTGTCTACTCGTTGTCCCAAAACAGCTCCTACAAAGATAGTCGGGCGCATCACACATAATCTCAAATGGTAATGACCAATCGGGGTGAATTACGACTATAGGGGCGATGTAAGGAGAGCCTTCATTTGCTCCCATGCTTCCTTACAAGCATCATCAAAGACAAATGCAACATCTTTTGCAAGAAGATTGCACAAAGGTCGTGAAATTTTACTAAAGTCTTTGATGAATCGGCGGTAAAAACCCGCATGGCCTAGAAATGATCGATGTCCCTCACGGAACGAGGTTGAGGCAAGTGTTGAATGAGATCTACCTTGGCTTTGTCTACTTCTATGCCTTTTCCGAGATGATATGCCCTAGGACTATGCCCGAGTTGACCATGAAATGATATTTTCCCAATTCAAAACCAAACTCTTTTCCTTACACCTAATCAAAGACACAAGTGAGGTGATGCAAACACTCATCAAAAGAAGACCCAAACACGTAAAAATCATCCATAAAAATCTCAAGAAACTTATCTACCATGTCGGAAAATATGCTCATCATGCAACGTTGAAAAGTAGCGGGTGCATTGCACATCCCAAAAGGCATACGACGATAAGCAAATGTTCCATATGGACATGTAAATGTGGTCTTTTGTTGGTCTTGGTGCTATGTGAATTTGGTTGTAGCGAGAATAGCCATCTAAGAAGCAATAGTGACTATGTTTTGCTAACCTTTCCAAAGCATTTGGTCAATGAAGGGAAGGGGAAAATGGTCTTTCTTGGTTACTTGTGTTCGATTTCCTATAATCAATACAAACTCGCCATCCCGTGGTCACACGGGTGGGGACAAGTTCATTCATCTCATTTTGAACTACAATAATGCCGGACTTCTTGGGTACTACCTGAATGGGACCCGACCCATCTGGCTATCAGCGGCCCGGGTAAATGATACCCGCATCAAGCGATTTCAGAATCTCACCCTTGACAACATCTCTCATGTTGGGGTTAAGTCTCCTTTGCATTTCCCTAGATGGTTTAGTGTTTTCTTCAAGGTTTATGTGATGCATGCAAATTGTGAGACTTATACCCTTAAGATCGGAGATGGTCCAACCTAAGGCTCCTTTATGCTCTTTAAGTACTTCTAAAAGTTGACTTTCTGTTTTGTGTCTAAACATGATGCAATAATCACGGGTAAAGTATCAGAAGGACCTAAGAATGCATACTTCAAAGTATCGTAATGGTTTCAAATCAAGCTTAGGTGGTGTGTCAAGAGGTGGGGCAGATTTGGTATCGGAGAGTGGAAGTGGTTCCACTTGCATTACGCCATTTAGCAATATCCATGTGTGGGACAGATTCAAGCAAAGAGTGAATTTCACCAATGTACTTAGACTCGAAGAGATCTAAGTCAAAGTTATCTAAACATGCTTGCAAAGGGTCCACTGACAAAATGTCGGGCAAAGAGTTGGATCGGACTCTCGATCATGTTAATCTCATGCAAATCAATATCATCACAATCAATGGGTTGTTGACTAGTGTTAAAGACATTCAGCTCTACGGTCATGTTACCAAAAGACAATTTCAACACACCATTACGACGATTGATGATGGCATTGGACGTCGCCGGGAAAGGACATCCTAAGATCACGGAATGTGATTACTTGGGTTTTGCACGGGTTGAGTGTCTAAGACGATGAAGTCTACGAAAGAAAAATTTATCAACCTTGATTAACACATCTTCGACAATACCACGGGGATTCTCACGGATCTGTCCGCTAACGTAGCGTAACGGTGTGTGGCTTGACTCCCAAGGCCCAATTGCACATACAGTATGGCAATAGATTCACACTTGCTCCTAAGTCTAGTAACGCCTTTTCGACCGTATGGTCGCCTATGTTGCATGTAATCGTTGGACTACCTCGGTCTCTAAACTTAGTTGGAATCTTGTTTTGGATTATGGAGCTCACTTGCTCGAGTGAGAAAGGCATGCTTATGCACATGAAGCTTTCGCTTTTGTGTGCACAGTCCTTCAAAAATTTAGCATAGGTGGGTATTTTTAAATTGCTTCGAGAAATGGAATGTTTATGTTAACTCTCTTGAACATTTCCAAAATCTCGTTGTATTGGTTACCCCCCTTCTGTTGCACCAACCGTTGTGGGAATGGAGCAACAGGTACATGACTTGGCAAAGGAACATCTACATCAGTAGGACTCTTGGTTTTATCAACATGCTCAGATTGTTTCTCTACAGTAGATGTTTTCTGCGGTGTTGTGTGTACTGGTGAGTCTGATGGAGACTCGCTTGACTGTGGTACACCTACATGGTTCTCAATAATCCTACCACTACGGAGAGTGGTGATAGCATTTGCCTGACTATGTGAAGGTTCATTGCAGGTAGAGGAGCCTTCTTGAAACACATTCTTTGGATTTTGTGGGGGTTGACTAGGAAGTTTGCCTTTTTCTCTCTCATTCAATGCATCACAGATTTGACCTATCTTAAGATCTAGGTTTGTGAGACGTTGGTCGGTGGTTTTCTCAAGTTTTGAAAGATTTTGGGTTAACATAACGACACGGTCTTCAAAGCTAAGCTTTTTCTCTCTGGTGCTTGAGTGGGTGGTTGTACTTGGGGGTTTCTAGGATATGAATATCCTTGGTTGTTATTTGTTGGTCCCCCGTGTACCGGTCCTTTAGACCATGAGAAGTTAGGGTGATTCCTCCACCCTGGGTTGTAGGTTTGATAATAAGGGTTGTTCTCTTGCCTCTGGTATAATGCATTGGCTTGCTCGGCTTTAGACTCTTGAAATGCATGTAAGTCTGGGCAGCTGTCCACTAGGTGGTCAGAGCTATGGCATGCGGCACAAGTGGCCATTTCAATTTGGTCACGGAGAGTAGGGGCATTAGATTTTACATTCTTTTGCAACTCAAGCACTTCTATTCTCGGGCCAAAGATGCCATTTTGCATTTCCCTCAAAGTCGACTCGATTCTATGGACATTGTTTACGGGGGTAGTCCGTTTCGGTTCACGGATGGACTCCCAGCATTTGAGTCTTTCAGCGACTTCGATTAAGAAAGTCCAAGCGTCATCGGCACTCTTGTCAATAAATGCACCATTGCACATTGACTCGACTGTGGTACGGGTTCTAACATCTAGACCCTCATACAATATTTGCACGAGTCTCCATTTTTCAAAACCATGGTGGGGACATTGGAGTAATAATTCATTGAATCTCTCCAAGTACTTTGCTAGAGTTTCGTCTTCTAATTGCACAAAACCATTTAGACTTTGGAGAATTGTCGCCGTCTTATGGTTCGGGAAAAACTTTTTGAAAAACTCTTTTGTGAGGTCATCCTGTGTTCTAATGGACTGTGGTTGTAGGGCATGAAGCCAAGACTTGGCTTTGTCTTTCGAGAAAAAGGAAACAATCTCGGTTTGAGGACTCCTCTGGCATTTGGTTAAAACGAGAGTCCCACAAATATCCTCAAAGTCTCTCACGTGATGGTAGGGGTTTTCGGCATCGACCCTCTAAACATGGGTAACATGTGAATGTGCTTGCTTTCGATTCAAAACCCGGACAAGCATCGGTTGTGAGAATGATGCAAGAGGGCTGGCTTGCCCTAGTTGGGTACATGTAGTCCTTGAGACTACGGGGTTGGTTTTGTTCATCACCCATAGTTTCATTTCTGATGGGTTTGGGCTTAGGCTTTGGGTTGAAGAACCTGGGTATGCTTACGATTTCGTGCAGGCGGATTCTAACTAGTCGATTTGTTTGGTCTCTAAAAGACACAATCATAGCCTAGCTAGCGCATCTAGCATGTTAACAAACAATCAAATTCAACACAGAAAAGCAAAAACTCAAAAATAGCCCACCAATACAAGACTCAAGCCCAAAAGGAGTGTTTTTGATGTTGTAAGGCCCAGCTGGTTAGGTTGGTTCCAGCCCAGATGATGTGGGCTTCAGGTGGTTTGCAGGTTAGCAGCCCAGTTTGTGTGGGCTTAGTTTGCTGCACAGCCCAGGTACACAGGTGCAAGTTATTTGGGCTTAGTTGTTTGCAGCCCAGTTGTTGCAGATGCACAGCTTGGGTCGAGGCCAAGCCACTATTGTGTGCGGGCAGTTTAAACTCAGCAAAGGAAAAGTAGCAATTGGGTAAGAAGCACAGCACAGTTGATGCACAGCCTCTCAAACTAGACACAACGAGACACTAATTCTCAAAAATAACACAACACTGGCAGAGCACAGTGCAAGTAAGATACAGCACAGCACAACTTATGCACAGGTTGGCTAAAATTTCATGAGGTGCACAGGGTATGGGGTGTGCTCACTCAATGGTGAAGCATGTCTTGGTTTTGTGCGTGGCATACAACAAATGTGATGCTAATGCAATCTCAGATCTTCAATCATTCATTCCAATGGCACATGCTCATACACAGATCATAGAGTATAGTCACCACAGATATTGCGTAACCGTTCAACACATCATAGGTTCACAGATGCAAAAGATCAACAGCAAATGAACAGAGCCAGCTGTTCACAACATGCTGGGGTATCAACAAGTCAAAATGTCAAGCGGGGGTCTGAGTATGCTTTCAAAAGTTTCAGAGCATAAAGTTCAGCATATGACCTGGCCTTTAACAAGTGAGACTGGTAGAAAGTGAAGATAAGTGAGCCACTGGCAGATTATAATTCATACAAGGTTTTCCAATTAACTTGGCTTAACAGGTCACACTGGGGAGTGGATGGCTCACAGGGTCAGTTGCATCAACTCACTCAGTTGATATCAAGTGGGTAATGCAGCCAACTTGGTTAACCAAGTTGCAGCTCAGTCTCACTGCTTCAGGGGCTGGAGCTGAGCACAAAGCAACGTAAGGCAAGGTGTGAGCAAGGTTGAGCAATTGCTCAGATGCACAGATTAGCCAATGGGTGTCAGAGTTCACAGAAAGTTTCACAGAGCAACTTAGCTCAACAGAGCAAGGTTTCCTAGGGTTGGCAAGGCTAGCTGAAGTCGGGGCTAACGCAGTAACATTCGCTCGGACAAGCAAGCATGCTATCATTCATTCATTCAGGGTATACAAGGTTTGAGATACATTACCACCGGTATAAAACTGGGTTTAGGCAATCCACAAGCTTAGCTGCTTTATCTTCTCCTCCTCCTTGGTTGTACAACAAAGACCACAAGTACACCTACTCAAGTGAGAGTTTCATTTTCAAAACTTGCAGATTTGAAGCAAGAGAACACTAATGCTATGGCAAAATTTAGAGCTAGGCATAAGCTGAAAATTGAGCCACAGGATAACAATAATAACAGCAAAGTGCAGTGATACTATGGACCATGCAAGTGAACAGAAGTGATGAAAGATAGAGCACGCAAAGGAGTGAGATAAGGTGCACTGAGATGAACCAAATGCAAATTTTATAAAGAGCTGGATTATACTAAGCTACAGAATTCAACAAGCTATTCACGGGGCTCTCTTGAGGTATAACAAACTAACAAGCTTCGCAGTCAATGATGCAAGCTATGCTAGTGAGATGAATATTGCGATTCTGACTAACTAAATACGAGATCATATATGCAACTTAAAACCAAAAGTTAACTAGAGAAGCTAAATACACACGAGAATTAGTATTAAACTACATTTACATTCTGAGATGATAAGAGACAATGAGCTAAAATATGCAATATTTTACGGGAAATGATGCGAGATAACAACAATATACAAGGATGGTTGAAATAACTAAGTTACACTAACAACAGATGGTAAACAAGGGAGGTTTTACACAAATATACAAGGATAAATGAAATCAGTGAAGTAAGCTAATGAACAACAGGGCACACTACCAGTTCCCCGGCAGCGGCGCCAAAAACTTGGTAGGTCTGTAAAAGATGTTTCCTACGTATTACTGCAAGTGCACAGGCCTATTGGAGGCAAGGGCAAGCACAGGTCGATCCCACAGAGAAATGGTGTATGCAAGGGTGATACAAAGGCTTCTTAACTGATTCAAGGAAATGTAACACAAGTCAGGGTTGTTTTGTGGTTGTCGATACGACTGAATTGTATTTGTGACTCTAAACTAAGGCAATGAGGAGCAAAGATGTTGTAACAATGGTTTGAGAGCACTAGGGTGATTGAATTCACCCCCTAATCCTATATTAAGGTAACACACATCAAATTATGATCTTACACTTCCCTTTGGAAGTTTCAGGTGGAAATTATACCAATTGACTTCACAAATTATCCCCTAGTATAGAGTGTCTTCTTACAGCACACTCTATCACAGGCTAATTTGCTCACCAATTGACTAATAATCCTAATGCAATGCAAAACAATAAGAATCAAACTTAAATGTGAATCAGCTTCATATAATCAATAGGGGTTTCATCTACACCCTAGTCAAGTTGTTTAGCACATAATGCAGAATGAAAATAACTTCAAATTAAAATTGCAAATCTAAACCCTAAAACATCCTCTGTCTCTCTCACCTCAAAACAACAATTTATATCTCTCACAAACACTCAAACTCACCAAAGACGCAAACCCAAGCCTCTCTCTTCTGCTGAATCGGCTCTGAGCTCCATGCGTGGGTTGTTGGTGAAACCCTAGCTCTAGTTATCTCTAATTTAGCTTCTAGGGTTATGGAGAAGCTAAAAGAGAGATAGCTAGACCTAGAGGGGAGGTGAAGGTGGCTGAGGCGGCTGCTGTGGTGACCGGATATGGAGGTGGTGGTGATGGCTCTGCTCTGCCATGGTATGGTCGGGAGAAGAAGGGGGATGGGTTCTGCAGGTGTCGGGGGAAGAAGAAAGAGAAGGTGAAGAGAAAATGGGTTTTGGTCGAGGGGTATAGGTGTTGGTGGTTTTGGTGTTGAGCGTACAGCAGGGGGACGATACAAAGGGTGGAGCGAGCGTTGGATCTTGGTGAATCCGATGCGTGGCCCGATGCGAGATCTGAACGGCTCAGGGAGAATCAGGCTGCTTTGGTGTTGAGCGGGAGCATCGAGTGTTTATGGGAAGGACGGAGCGACCGTTGGATGCAACTGGATCAAATCTTAACGGCTCAGAGTGATGCGGGCTCGGATTCGGGTCGGGTCTTGGACTGCTCAAGCCCATGTCTTGTAAATGGGTTGCTTCTTGTTGGGTTGCAACTGATGCGCGCGTGGGCTTTGGGTTTCTGCTCCATAGACGCTCGTCTCCAATTCTCTGCTCTTTTGGCTCCTCAATTTCTCCGAGCTTTATTCGCTACCTAAAAACACAAAATTAATTAGTACAAATATTTATTCTTGAAAACAAGGAAAATACAGAATATGGGATAATATCTGATTTCTGAGTACAAAAGATGAGTTAAATGCCAATAAAAAGGTGTAGAATTATGCAATATTTGGCACTCATCAAATACATGTTTGTGAATGATACTATCCCGTGTCCAATATCTTCTCCTTATTGATTATTCCAACTATTTGCTTTGCTCTATTTTATTTTTACTTTAGTATTTCGCTTAAACAACAAACATCCCTCCTTGGTTACCTTAGAAACTGAAAATTGCATAACAACAATTGCCTCTCTGTGGATACGAACTCTTCCTTACCTTGTACATCATTTAAATTTAGTGAGTAAGAAAGTGAAATTATTTTTGAAGGATTGACAACCGATCAAATTTTGGCGCGCTGCCGGGAGGCATACTCTGACTTGTTATTAAGTTTTATTTTCTTTTTACAATTTCTGCTTTTATCTTTGCTTTTCGGTTCTTGTCTTGTTTCTCACTTGTTTGGGAGAATTGTTTTCAGGTACCTAATCCATGGCTTCTAAAGATTGGAATTATCCAAGGTGCAGGATAGCTACTCTAAGAGGCACAATACTCCAACCAAGTCAAGACACAACAGAAAATCTAGAGTTAAAAGTGGAAGGAGAAGTACAAATAGAAGGAGAACAAGAGGTTTCTGATAGGGTGTAGAATACATCCTATTTACTATCTATTGTTTATGCTTTCTTTGCTATTTTTCTTGCAAATTATGTATTTTACGCTTGTTTTGAGATTTGTAGCTACTTTGGAGTCACACGGAGGAAAAGAAGAAGAAATTACTCTATGTGAGCCAAAAAGGGAAAAAGGTCATTTTACAAAAGATTGATATATGGAGCCCGATTAAGGTTAAGGGGCAACCCAATTTGGAGGAGTACTAAAGCCAGGCCCAGTCAAGGCTAAGGGGAGCTGTCATCAGGGTACCCCTTATCATTTATCAGAGGGTGTAATTATCCCTGGGGTGTCCCCTAGCCTATGCAGTAGGGTATCATTATCCATCCCTTTTTCCTACAACCCTAAATTACTCGATCCTCACCTCTCAATCATTCACTTTCACCTGGAACTAAAAGCAGCAGCTAGAGAAATCGAAAATGGAGAAATTAGGGTTCGTCTCTGTAACTGTTAAACAAGGCGATTGAGAGATCGAATGTTAAAAAGAAAGTTGCCGTCTGTAATTCGATGAGATTCAGAGGAGGAGAAATAGAGGCTGCGTATTATCTGAAAAGAAATCGAAGAGCAGATGAGTTTCTGAGATGATGTCGCTTCGATTAATGGTGGATTGATCAATTGAGAGGAAGATACTGGTGTAGGTTGTAAAGATTAGGGTTTCAATCGAACCAAGAGAAGGGGATTGAGTGGAAGAATGGAATCGAAGGATTAGTTGATGCAACGAAGATTTTTGGGTTTGATTCGAATTATTGATTATGCCGCTGTAATGATTAGGCTGCTGCTGCCATTGAACCTGTTGGAAGAATGAGAAAAGCAGAAGATGAGTTGCAGGAATGGGTCTGTAGAGGAAAGAGAGCAAGAATTTGAGAAGTCATGAAGAATCAGAAGTGGGTTGGGTTGCATTTAAGCTTGCTTTGAAGAAACCCAAGATTTGGTGTTAGATACTTCAAGGGTTTGAGCCGAGTTGTTGATGCTTTCTGTTGTTGTGATTAATGACAAAGATAAGATGCAAATTGCAATGAAGGCACCAGTGTGAAGTCGGTGATTTTGTCGAGTGGTTGAGTAAGGCAAGTGCAAGTTGGCAGTGGTACTAGTGAGTTGCAGTGGAGTTGAGGCAATTGCGGTGGTTGCAGTGAGATTACAAGGTGTTGCGGCATGAGCCGAGTACATGTTACGGGTGGTAATGGAATTACAGTGCCAGAAAGTGCGGTGAGAAGCATTTGGAGCTGAACAGTGCGTAGAATGTGATCTCGAGTGAATGTACGAAGACAAATAGATTAATGGTTATGATGCATCCGAGTTAAGGTGGCGTCTCGAGCAATTGTTGCTTTCTTTGAGAATTGAGCGGCGGTGATGATGAGCGATGTGCAGCAAATGTAGAATGAATGAAGTGCTGAAGCTCATGGTTGTATGGGGTGAATGCAATTGGCTACAATGGAATGGTGCTGTTTCAAGGCGATTTAGGTGGTCTGCTGGTGATGCAATGGATGTTGGTCACTATAGCTTATAATTGAAGCTGAGGCTGCTGGGATTAGTTATGGAGCTGCAGATGATAACAAGGTGAATACATAGAGAGCTGGGAATGGTGGTTGTTGCAATGGTTATAGGTGTTAGGTTATGAGAATGACTAATGGTGCTAATGAGCTGAGCCATATGGAAGAATGCGCAAGAGTGAGTGCTGCTCTAGTGGTCTGAAATGGTTGCAGGCTGGTTGATGAGTTACAAGATGTTGTGACCAAGGGATTGCATGAATGGTCTGAGCTCATCATTACAGGTGGAGTTGTGAATTGTGTGCACAATGGATGAATGCTAGGACAACGAATGGGTCTGTTTGGAGGAAATGGAGTCGCAAGATGCTGTTGTTGGGCAGATTCAGTGAGAATGAGATGCAGCTGGTTAAAATGATTGAATTTAGTCATATGGCTTGAACTGATGATGTTGAACTGATCATGGCAGAGAATGGGAACTTCTAATGAGTTGATGGTGATATAATGAATTGCAGGGATGAACTCAGGGAAGTGGTGTTGAACTGGGAAGGAGATTGAATGGATAGCAAGCTGCTAATGAGTGATTGTGTTGCTGTTGGAGGTGCAGGAAATGGCCTGGCAAGCCATTGGGATTTGGTGACTGAGCTGAGCAGCCATCATGGCTGGATGGAATTAGTGATGCACAAACATGGTGCAGCAGACTTAGGCCTGTGCAATGACCTAGGCCAAAGCCACTCAGCCCATCCAGCTGAGTAAGATGATGATCCAGACCCTGACTCACTTGACTCAGTGAGCTGACCCAATTGACCTGACCGATCCGACCCGGTTGACCCGACCGATCCGACCCGGTTGACCCGACCCGTTGACCGGTGACCGGTTTGACTTTGCCGGTCACCTGAAATAGTTTCCGGCGACTATTCCGGCCGGATTCCGGCCACAATCCCAGTTTTCCGGCGAACAAAATTCCGGAATTTTCTATGGACTCCTCTCATGGGTGTGAAGACTTGGGCTAGGAATTGGATGGAGAATTGGACTCAAATTTGGAAAGAGAAGATGGAAGAAGAGAAAGACTTGAATTTGGAAATTGAATTGCAAAAGGAAAAGGATTCTATTCCTTGGAAGATTTGGAGAATATTGAAGCCAATAAATAGAGAAGTTTTCTACATCTTTTACACACCTCTCTACACACACAACACTTTTCTTTTCTTATTCTTTGTGTGAACTCTTTAGCATGAGTAGCTAATTTTATTGATTTAGGATGAATTCCTAGTTCTTAATACATGATTTGAGTTTTGTTTCAATTCTATCTTGAGTTTTTTCACATGATTATCGTTTGTTTTTACTAATAGGAATGATCTTAAAGACATTCATGATTGATTGATAGATTGTTTGGGTGGCCAACTAAATTGATTTGTCGATTTAATCTAAAGCTAGTGAAAGTTAGGGGATAAGTAATCGTTTCTTGACTCTTTACATAAGTAGCAAACACGAGACCTTGCGGAGGGATTCCGTGGAGCAATTGTGTGTAGAAACAACGCTAGAAAGTGAACCAAGCGAACCGAGTTTAACTACTAGTACTAAACCTAAATTCATAAATCTTAATGCATTCAGGGAATTACATCTTGTAAGCGAACCTCGGGTGGTTCTTTTGAATAGAATCTGATAACTAAGCGGACTTGTTACTCAGTGAAATAAGGGATTTTGGGGCTAGCTAAGCGGACCTGCTATCCTACGGTTGGTGATAATTTGTGACTAATAACAAGTAGAAAAGAACATAACTTGATTCATTGTTTCGTAACGAAGAATGATTCCTTGATCTTGTCTATCTTATTGCTTTCAACTTTATCTTTTAAATTGCTTTGTTTATTTTCTTTTGCTCTTTACACCCCCCTTTCGTGACAATTTTTACAACTAGAATCTCTTGCTCCTCGTGGGAACGAACTTGACTTCCATTATATTATTTTTAATTGAGTGGAAATATTGATTAATTTGATTGCACCTACGACACGCATCAAATTTTGGCGCCGCTGCCGGGGAGCAACGGGCGATTTTTAGTTGTTTTTATTTTTCTTTTTGATTTATTCTTGCTTTGTTGGATTCTATACCGTATCTAACTTAGTTTTTGAGAATCTTATTTCAGGTATCAGTTTTCCATGTATGGTGGACAAGAGCAAGCATATTACAACAATCAATACGGTTTTCAACCTCAACATTATGGCAACTTCCAACCATCCTTAGATACAATCAAAACCAATCTTTTGGCTATGATCAAATTCCTACAGAACCTTATGGATATTCTCATACATATCAACAACCTTATGACGGGTATGTAAGTGGACAATCACAAGGATGGGAGGATAGTTTTGTTTATGATCGAAATTCTCTAGTTTTGCAGATAAGATGTCCGCCATGATTGGGGATCTTCAACAAAAGTTGCAAGAATCACATCGAGAAATTCAAAGGAATTCGGAGAAATTATACGAACAAATTAACCAACCTTTAGAGACTTTTGATGACGCTAGTGTAGCTTACTCGAGCCTTGATCTTAATAATGATCAATCACCTATTCAAAAGGAAGAGCTTGAGGAAGATGCATTTATTGCTTGGAAAAAATTTCTTAGGGAAAGATATGAATCCGCGGAAGTGTATGAGCGTTGCAACAATGAGAAAGTTATTCCAACTCCGGATCATAATAACGATCCTTCACCTATTCAAAAGGAGGAGATTGGGTGTGACTTACCTATTGTTGTAAACGAAGTAACACCCGCACATGAAGATCTTACAATCTATACCGATGAAAATCATTTTAGTGAATGGCCCGATTCCGATGATGAAAATGTTGAAGAAATGATGCTAGAGGATGAAACCACATTCATTGATTTCGTGGAAGACCCAATTGAACTTGCCAATGATTATAATGATGCCAAGACTTTGGTTAAGGTAGAAAACGACGAAGAATGGTTGCAAGGTTTAATAGAGGACCACGATATACAAGAGGTAAGTAATTCACTTGAATTTTTTAAGGATGAAGAGGATTCTATAATACAAGAAATTGTGCAAGGTTTGTCTAACCCTTTGCCTATTGATTCTTCTCCTTTACCTCTTATTGGTTTGAATGTATGTGCTTCGAAAGTATTTTTGGATGATTTTGTTTCTAGATATCCACCATTGGAAACACTTGATGCTAACACTATGCAGGTTTTCCAAGAGGAATACATGGAAGTTCCCAAATTCTATGTTCTTTATACACTTCCGAGTGTGGACGAGAATAAGTATGGGGGAAATTTCTATCGAGCGATAATTTCACTATTGTTTTCTTGTGCTAATATTTGTATGGAGTTATTATTTTCAAAACAGGTATTATGGGTGGATCCTCAAATTTTCCGATTGTTAGTATATGGGGAATGAATCTTGCAAGAGCCAAGTCGGGCCGTCGACTTTAAAACAAGCGCTTAATGGGAGGCAACCCATAGGTTTTGTATTTCTTATCCTTTTGCTTTTTATTTTTGTTATTTCTTTTTCTTGTTTCTTATCATGTTAAAATCTCCCACCTTGAGTTTACTAGGAAGATTCAATTACATTGAGGACAATGTAAAGTTTAAGTGTGGGGGAGTGGTTAAGCATGTATTTAAAAAAAAAAAAATTGAGAAAAAAAAAAAAAAAATTTCAACTTTTAGAGATTTTAGAGTCACTAGCATACTTCTAGGTATGATTACATAGAGATTTTGACCGACATAATTGAACTTGGAAATGTTAGAGAACTACATTCGGATTTCTTGTTTGTTAGAGTGTTAAATAATGGATTTAATCATGCCGGTGATGCGAATTTGGTGCGAGAAGTGCATTATTAGAGTTGCTTTGATCAATCATTAGTGGAGACTACCCGTATTCATATCATGTGAGGCACCGACCAAAAATTTTCCATCTACTAAAGAGCTTCTTTTGAGTGTGTGTCACCGTACGTAAATTCCGGGTAGAATGGTGAGCTACCCAACCTCCCACCAATAAAAGCACTACTCTTTGATCTCTTGAGTGCTAATTTTGTCAATCATAAGGGTGACGTCCATAGATGAAAGCCTCCTTCTTGTAGCAGCGGATTTTACATATATGTTGAGGACTTACAATACAATGAGGTAATTTTATATCCAAGTATGAAGACTTATTCACAAGAGCGAAGAAAATTAAAAGGTGAGAATTTTTGAAGTTTATGATTTCAAGACGATACAAGTTGTGAAGAATCAAGCGGTAAAATACTTCTCCCACGGCCATGGTTTATTTTTGCATTCTATTTCTCTAGTATACAAAAAAAAAAAAAAAAAAAAAAAAAAAAAAAAAAAAAAAAAAATAAAAAACGAGAGAAATATTTATTTGTTTTTAATAAGTCGTGGGAAAGGAAAATTTATAAGGAAGTTTCAAGCGACAAGGATTTTTAAGATAAAAGAGTTATAAATTGTCAAGGATTTATGAAATTCGAGGGTTTATCATCAATAGTTGAAACCGAAGACGAAGACCAAGAAGATCAAGACGAGGAGCGGAAGACGTTTCTATGGGATGCCGTGAGAGTGGTGTTATCATAATTGGCGATCGGATGTGAAGGTGAGTAAGTAATCTCATCCTCAATAATAAATGGTTGATTTCCTTTCTTAGAGATCGTCGGAAAATGGTTTTTCAAAATGTTAAAGATGTGGGTTTTAAAAATATTTCGGAAGTTGTCCTTCCCACCATTCAACGTGTTGCGAATTCTCTCTTCATTCCTACCTGCACACATGTGAGACCCATAAAAAAGCCGTCTTTTTGAGTGCAATTATCATAAAATCCTTTTTGGTGAGGCGTAAGTCGAGGCGAAATGCTTATTGATCGTTTCTCAAACACGCGTTCTCTCATTATGGTGTGGTTATTTCTCACTCGAAATTTAAGAATGAGAATATGTTCTTTAGTATTTCTAACTTCTTATTACTAGCATGCGTAAACTCTATGTCCTCATAACTCTTTGGATGCTTGGGACGCTTGAACGCTTTGAAGTTGTGAATTTTTAGTTTGATTTGCTCGAGGACTAGCAAAGTCTAAGTGTGGGGGAATTTGATAGGGTGTAGAATACATCCTATTTACTATCTATTGTTTATGCTTTCTTTGCTATTTTTATTGCAAATTATGTATTTTACGCTTGTTTTGAGATTTGTAGCTACTTTGGAGTCACACGGAGGAAAAGAAGAAGAAATTACTCTATTTGAGCCAAAAAGGGAAAAAAGGTCATTTTACAGGCGATTGATATATGAAGCCCAGTTAAGGTTAAGGGGCAACCCAATTTGGAGGAGTACTAAAGCCGGGGCCAAATCAAGGCTAAGGGAGTCATCATCAGGGTACCCCTTATCATTTATCAGAGGGTGTAATTATCCCTGGGGTGTCCCCTAGCCTATGCAGTAGGGTATCATTATCCATCCCTTTTTCCAACAACCCTAAATTACTCGATCCTCACCTCTCAATCATTCACTTTCACCTGGAACTAAAAGCAAAGTACTAGAGAAATCGAAAATGGAGAAATTAGGGTTCGTCTCTGAATCGTTAAACAAGGCGATTGAGAGATCGAATGTTAAAAAGAAAGTTGTCGTCTCAGTAATTCGATGAGATTCGAGAGGAGGAGAAATAGAGGTCACGATTATCCGAAAAGAAATCGAAGAGCGAGATGAGTTTCTGAGATGATGTCGCTTCGATTAATGGTGGATTGATCAAACTGAGAGGAAGATACTGGTGTAGGTTGTAAAGATTAGGGTTTCAATCGAACCAAGAGAAGGGGATTGAGTGGAAGAATGGAATCGAAGGATTAGTTGATGCAACGAAGATTTTTGGGTTTGATTCGAATTATTGATTATGCCGCTGTAATGATTAGGCTGCTGCTGCCATTGAACCTGTTGGAAGAATGAGAAAAGCAGAAGATGAGTTGCAGGAATGGGTCTGTAGAGGAAAGAGAGCAAGAATTTGAGAAGTCATGAAGAATCAGAAGTGGGTTGGGTTGCATTTAAGCTTGCTTTGAAGAAACCCAAGATTTGGTGTTAGATACTTCAAGGGTTTGAGCCATAGTTGTTGATGCTGCTGTTGTTGTGATTAATGACAGAGATAAGATGCAGCTGCAATGAAGGCACTGGTGTGAAGCTGGTGATTTTGTCAGTAGTTGAGTAAGGCAAGTGCAAGTTGGCAGGGTACTAGTGAGTTGCAGCTGGAGTTGAGGCAATTGCAGTGGTTGCAGCTGAGATTACAAGGTGTTGCAAATGAGTCGAGTACATGTTACGGGTGGTAATGGAATTGCAGTGCAAGAAGAGTGCGGTGAGAAGCATTTGGAGCTGAACTCAGTGCAGAGAATGTGATCTGAGTGAATGTACGAAGACAAATAGATTAATGGTTATGATGCATCCGAGTTAAGGTGGCGATCGAGCAATTGTTGTTGCTTTGAGAATTGAGCAGAGCAAGTGATGATGAGCGATGTGCAGGTGTAGAATGAATGAAGTGGTCTGAAGCTCATGGTTGTATGGGGTGAATGCAATTGGCTACAATGGAATGGTGTTTGTTTCAAGGCGATTTAGGTGGTCTGCTGGTGATGCAATGGATGTTGGTCACTATAGCTTATAATTGAAGCTGAGGCTGCTGGGATTAGTTATGGAGCTGCAGATGATAACAAGGTGAATACATAGAGAGCTGGGAATGGTGGTTGTTGCAATGGTTATAGGTGTTAGGTTATGAGAATGACTAATGGTGCTAATGATCTGAGCCATATGGAAGAATGCGCAAGAGTGAGTGCTGCTCTAGTGGTCTGAAATGGTTGCAGGCTGGTTGATGAGTTACAAGATGTTGTGACCAAGGGATTGCATGAATGGTCTGAGCTCATCATTACAGGTGGAGTTGTGAATTGTGTGCACAATGGATGAATGCTAGGACAACGAATGGGTCTGTTTGGAGGAAATGGAGTCGCAAGATGTCATTGTTAGGCGATTCAGTGAGAATGAGATGCAGCTGGTTAAAATGATTGAATTTAGTCATATGGCTTGAACTGATGCTGTTGAACTGATCATGGCAGAGAATGGGAACTTCTAATGAGTTGATGGTGATATAATGAATTGCAGGGATGAACTCAGGGAAGTGGTGTTGAACTGGGAAGGAGATTGAATGGATAGCAAGCTGCTAATGAGTGATTGTGTTCTTTGTTGGAGGTGCAGAAATGGCACAGCAAGCCATTGGGATTTGGTGACTGAGCTGAGCAGCCATCATGGCTGGATGGAATTAGTGATGCACAAACATGGTGCAGCAGACTTAGGCCTGTGCAATGACCTAGGCCAAAGCCACTCAGCCCATCCAGCTGAGTAAGATGATGATCCAGACCCTGACTCACTTGACTCGGTCAGTGGCTGACCCAATTGACCCGGCCGATCCGACCCGGTTGACCCGACCGATCCGACCCGTTGACCGGTGACCGGTTTGACTTTGCCGGTCACCTGAAATAGTTTCCGGCGACTATTCCGGCTGGATTCCGGCCATAATCCCAGTTTTCCGACCAAAATTCCAGAATTTTCTATGGACTCCTCTCATGGGTGTGAAGATTTGGGCTATGAATTGGACTCAAATTTGGAAAGAGAAGATGGAAGAACAGAAAGACTTGAATTTGGAAATTGAATTGCAAAAGGAAAAGGATTCTATTCCTTGGAAGATTTGGAGAATATTGAAGCCTATAAATAGAGAAGTTTTCTACATCTTTTACACACCTCTCTACACACACAACACTTTTCTTTTCTTATTCTTTGTGTGAACTCTTTAACATGAGTAGCTAATTTTATTGATTGAGGATGAATTCCTAGTTCTTAATACATGATTTGAGTTTTGTTTCAATTCTATCTTGAGGTTTTTCACATGATTATCGTTTGTTTTTACTAATAGGAATGATCTTAAAGACATTCATGATTGATTGATAGATTGTTTGGGTGGCCAACTAAATTGATTTGTCGATTTAATCTAAAGCTAGTGAAAGTTAGGGGATAAGTAATCGTTTCTTGACTCTTTATATAAGTAGCAAACACGAGACCTTGCGGAGGGATTCCGTGGAGCAATTGTGTGTAGAAACAACGCTAGAAAGTGAACCAAGCGAACCGAGTTTAACTACTAGTACTAAACCTAAATTCATAAATCTTAATGCATTCACGGAATTACATCTTGTAAGCGAACCTCAGGGTGGTTCTTTTGAATAGAATCTGATAACTAAGCGGACTTGTTACTCAGTGAAATAAGGGATTTTGGGGCTAGCTAAGCGGACCTGCTATCCTACGGTTGGTGATAATTTGTGATTAATAACAAGTAGAAAAGAACATAACTTGATTCATTGTTTCGTAACGAAGAATGATTCCTTGATCTTGTCTATCTTATTGCTTTCAACTTTATCTTTTAAATTGCTTTGTTTATTTTCTTTTGCTCTTTACACCCCCCTTTCGTGACAATTTTTACAACTAGAATCTCTTGCTCCTCGTGGGAACGAACTTGACTTCCATTATATTATTTTTAATTGAGTGGAAATATTGATTAATTTGAATGCACCTACGACACGCATCAGTTTCAATCGTAGACGGACCACAAGTTGAAGAAGAAGAAGCAATGGGTGATGCAAATCGTTCACTCAAGGACTTAGCTTCTCATAGGCTTGATACACAACAGGGGTGTATTCAAACGAACTCTACTTTTGAGATTAAGCCGGGGTTGCTTAGAGAATTACCAAAATTCCATGGCATGGTGAATGAAGATCCAAACAAACATCTTATGGACTTCCACACCATTGTCATGGCCATGCTTCCAAATGGATGGTGCAATGTTGAAAGTTTTCCGTTTCTCTTTAATGGATAGTGCTAAGGATTGGTTGTACTATTTACCTCCCTAAGTGTCACAACATGGAATGGGTTGAAGAAACTCTTTTTAGAGAGATATTTTCCTGCATCAAAGGCTACTCAAATTTGCAAGGAGATTTGTGGGATGAAGCAAAACGTGGGAGAATCCTTATATGAATGTTGGGAACGATACAAGAGATTGGTGGAAAGCTGTCCTCACCACCAATTCAGTGACGCTATGATCATCCAATACTTCTATGAAGGACTCCAATCAAGTGATAGGAATCTTATTGACGCTGCGGGTGGTGGTGCACTAGTTAGCAAGACGGTGGCACAAGCTAGAGAGTTGATTGAAAACATGGCGGCGAACTCACAACAATTCTTGAGTCGTGGTTCGGATGTGATTCTAAGAAGGGTGAATGAAGTGAGCGAGGTGGAGGAAC
The DNA here is from genome assembly GCA_023531295.1 of Papaver armeniacum. Taxonomy (NCBI): domain Eukaryota; kingdom Viridiplantae; phylum Streptophyta; class Magnoliopsida; order Ranunculales; family Papaveraceae; genus Papaver; species Papaver armeniacum. The sequence continues at coordinate 432,937 of JAJJWW010015489.1, read as the reverse complement.
TTCGTCAACAAATGGGTAACATGTCGGTAATGATGCAACAAGTTGCAGCCGCGGTGATACCAAGTTCCTCTCAAACTTATGAGGACGAGCAAGCTAATGCGATCTTTCCAAATCAACAAAGACGGTATGATCCCTACTCAAACACTTACAATCCGGGATGGAGAGATCACCCCAATTTTAGCTATGCCAACAAGCAAGGAGCGGTTCAACAACCTACCTTAAACTTTTCAAGTGGATTTCAACCTCAACAACAACAACAATTCCAGCCAAGACAACAATTTCAGCAACCACAAGCACAACAATCAATGCAAAATCAAGGTTCCGATATTGATTCAAAGCTTCAAACAATGATGCAAGGTATTTCTACCATGTTTAAAGAGAGTCAACAAGAAACTAAGAGTGCTATCAAGGAGTTGTAAACACAAATGGGCTCCATGGCTATTGAGTTGAACCAATTGAAGGCACAAAATAGTGGGAAACTCCCTTCTCAACCTATTAACCCAAAAGAGGGTGTCAATGCTATTACGTTGAGAAGTGGTACACAACTTGTGCAACCCGGGTTACCTTGATTCGGGCAAGGTGGAAACACCAAAGGAACCTGTTTTGGAGGAGAAGAATGAGGATTCTCCCCAAACTTCGAGGTACCTATTCCTAACTCTAAAACTCCTAGTTTCTACTTATGTTCCTCCTTTACCTTTTCCTCGCAGATTTGCAAGTTCTAAGAAGGCGGAACTCGAAAAGGAGATTTTAGACGTTCTTAAAAAGATCCATGTGAACATACCACTCATTGATGCTATTAACCAAGTTCCAAAGTATGCAAAGGTGTTGAAGGAATTGTGCACCAATAAGCAAAGGCTCAAAGGTAATGAAGTGCTTAGTGTGGGGGAGAATGCTTCGGCAATCTTACAACAAAAACTCCCACTTAAGTGCAAGGATCCCGGTAGTTTTGACATTCCCACACAATTGGTAACACAACATTTAACAAAGCTATGTTGGATTTAGGTGCATCCGTTAATGTTATGCCGGCGTCAATGTATAATTCACTTGATCTTGGTCCTCTTAAAAAGGATGAAATTGTATTTCAATTAGCCGATCGCTCTAATGTCTACCCAATGGGTATTGTTGAGGATGTTCTTGTGCAGGTTAATCAACTTGTATTTCCAGCTGACTTTTGTGTGTTAGAGATGGATGAAGGTTCACCGGACTCGTCTCTTCCATTGCTACTTGGGTGTCCCTTCATGAAAACGGCGAAAACCATAATTGATGTGGATAAGGGAACGTTAACCATGGAGTTTGATGGAGAAACAATACGTTTCAACATTTTCGAGACAATGAGATATCCTAGTGATGTCCACTCTTGTTTCTCCATTGATGTTATGGATACATTGGCACAACAAATGTTTGAATTAAACGGTGATGATGCTTTGGAAACCGTGTTAACTACATCCATGGATAATGGTGTAGAGTGTGGTAATGAAGTCAAGGAAGCCCTTGGTGATCTTAATTCACTACAAGGATGCCCGGAAACTCATAATATCTCTTTTATTTCTTTACCATGCAGTGATGAAAAGCTTGTACCTTCAATTGTTAAATCTCCAAAGTTAGAATTGAAACCTCTTCCCGACCACCTAAAGTACTTATACTTGGGTGATAATGAAGAGTTACCTGTGATTATTTCTAATGAGCTTAATGATGTACAAGAGCAAAAACTTCTAAGGGTGCTAAGGAAGTACAAGAAGGCCATAGGATGGACAATTGACGATATCAAGGGTATAAGCCCTGCCGTTTGTATGCACAAAATTCGTTTGGAGGATGATGCAAAGCCTACAAGGGAAGCACAACGTCCGTTTGAATCCTCCCATGATGGAAGTGGTGAAAAAGGAGATACTCAAGCTTTTGGAAGTGGGTGTTATCTACCCCATATCCGATAGCAAGTGGGTGAGTCCTAAGACAAGTAGTACCAAAGAAATCAGTGTGACAGTGGTGGAGAATGATAAGAATGAGCTTGTCCCAACTCGTGTGCAAACCTAGGTTGGAGGGTTTGTATTGATTATAGAAAATTGAATGACACTACTAGAAAAGATCACTTTCCTTTACCTTTTATTGATCAAATGCTTGAACGTTTAGCCGACACTCTTATTATTGCTTTCTTGATGGCTATTCGTGTTATAATCGAGATTGTGATAGCGCCGGAGGATCAAGAGAAAACCACTTTCACTTGTCCTTTTTCAAGATACTTTTGCTTATAGAAGGATGTCTTTTGGCTTATGCAATGCTCCAGCTACTTTTCAAAGGTGTATGGTAAGTATCTTTTCTAATATGTTGAAAACATCATCGAAGTGTTCATGGATGACTTTAGTGTTTTTGGTGATTCATTTGACCTTTGCTTGAACAATTTGTCTCTAATCCTTGAACGATGTGTTGAAACAAATCTTGTGCTAAATTGGGAGAAGTGCCATTTCATGGTAACTCATGGCATAGTTTTAGGCCATATAATATCTTCTAAAGGCTTGGAAGTCGATAAATCTAAGATAGACCTTATTCGTGCTCTAACCCCTCCCACTACGGTGAGGGAGATACGTTCTTTTCTTGGTCATGCGGTTTCTACCGTAGATTCATCAAGGACTTTTCCAAGATAGCATCACCACTTTGTAACTTATTGCAAAAAGATGTGGTTTTTAACTTTGATGAAAAATGTATGGCGGCATTCAATCGTTTGAAAGAACTTTTGATTTCAGCCCCTATCATTAAACCACCGGATTGGAGCAAACCTTTTGAGCTCATGTGTGATGCAAGTGACTATGCGGTTGGTGCGGTGCTTGGGAAACGTGTGGGGAAGCTTCCTCATGCTATTTATTATGCTTCTAGAACGTTAAATGAGGCCCAACAAAACTACACAACCACTGAAAAAGAGTTATTAGCCATTGTTTTTGCTTTAGAAAAGTTTTGCTCTTATCTAATTGGTACAAAAGTTGTTGTCTTTTCTGATCATGCAGCGCTTAAGTACTTGCTTACAAAGAAAGAGGCGAAACCGAGGCTCATACGGTGGATTTTACTCTTGCAAGAGTTTGATATTGAAATCAAGGACAAGAAAGGGATTGAGAACACCGTTGCGGATCACTTGAGCCGTCTTGCCGTGGATAAGGAGACTATCCCATTGCGTGAAAGTTTCCGGATGAGCAACTATTCTCAATTGCCTTTGGAGAACCATGGTATGGCGATATTGTCAATTACTTAGTTTCTAAACAAATCCCAAAGAACTTGTCTCGTCTTTGAGAGGGACAAACTTAAGAAGTTAGGGAACCAATACATATGGGATGATCCATACTTGTGGAAACATGGTAGTGACCAAGTAATACGAAGGTGCGTTCCCGAATCTGAATTTAATTCTATCTTGTCTTTTTGTCACTCTTATGCTTGCGAGGACATTTTGGGAGTAAGAGAACCGCTCACAAGGTACTTGAAAGTGGTTTCTATTGGCCAACTTTGTTTAAGGATGCACATATATTTTGTACAACTTGTGATAGGTGCCAAAGAACCGGCAATCTAGGTGCCCGAAATCAAATGCCACAAACTTTTATTCAATTTATCAAGTTTTTGATGTATGGGGTATTGATTTTATGAGGCCTTTTGTCAACTCCCATGGGAATTTTTATATCTTACTTGCGGTTGATTATGTCTCGAAATGGGTGGAAGCTAAAGCCACCCCAACTAATGATTCTAAAGTGGTTTTAGATTTTGTGCAAGCTCATATTTTTGCAAGGTTTGGAATTCCAAGAGCCATAATTAGCGATGGGGGTTCTCACTTCAAAAACTGGATTTTGCAAAGCTTGTTGACGAAGTACAATGTGTCGCATAAGATTGCAACACCTTATCATCCCCAAACCAATGGACAAGCCGAGGTGTCTAATCGGGAGGTGAAATCCATTTATAGAAAAGACGGTGAATCCAATAAGGAAAGATTGGAGCATGCGACTTAATGATGCTTTGTGGGCTTATAGAACCGCATATAAAACACCTATTGGGATGTCTCCTTTTAGGCTTGTGTATGTTAAACCTTGTCACTTACCCGTGGAAATTGAGCATAAGGCGTTTTGGGCTATTAAACAATGCAACATGGAGATGGATGGGGCTGGAAAGCAAAGGAAGTTACAACTCCAAGAGCTAGAGGAGCTTCGCAATGATGCATTTGAAAGCTCGCGCATTTATAAGGAAAATACGAAAGCATTCCATGATAACATGATTTCTAGGAAATAATTTTGCATTGGGCAGAAAGTGCTTTCGTTTAATTCTCGCTTGCATTTATTTCCGGGTAAATTAAGGTCACGATGGATCGGACCTTTTATTGTTACTAATGTGTTTTCTCATGGTGCAGTGGAAATTCGTAGCATAGCTACAGGAAAGAACTTAAAGTTAATGGGCACCTAGTTGAAACCATATTATGAGAATTTCACTTCCGAAGTGGTGGAAGGAGTTAACTTTGTGGATGTACTCCCTCTGGAGGAGTCATAGAAAGCAAGGAGATAGTCGGGCTGACGACTTTAAACCAAGCGCTAATTGGGAGGCAACCCAAAGGATGAGTATTTCTTGTCTTGTTTTTAGTTTTTTTCGTGTCTTGTTTTTTATTTTTTCTGATTTCTTGTTAGAATTTCCCACCTTGACTTACTTTGGACGATTCAATTTACATTGAGGACAATGTAAAGTTTAAGTGTGGGGAGTGAGTTAAGCATTTGCGTTGTAAATTTTTGCAATTTTTCAACTTTTGTGTGAAATAGTGAATAAGGAAACTCCAACTTGTAGTTAGTTTAGAGTCACATAGTATACATGTCGCTAAGATTACATCGAGAATCTCATAAGAGTGACTGAACTTAGAGATGACAGAGAACATGATCGGGTTTCTTAATTGTATGAGAGTTAAAGTTGGATTTAACCATGCCATGGCAAATAAGGTGCAGACCGAAATTCGGTATTAGAGCAAAGATCCCCTATAGTGGAGACTACCCAAGTTACATAATGTGAGGCACCGACCTTCAATTCTTTGTACTGTCTAAATTTGTGCTTTTTGGAGTGTGTGTCACCGTACGTAAACTCCGGGCAGAATGGTGAGCTGCCCAACCTCCCACCATAGAAGCACTATTTTGATCTCTTGAGTGCTATTTTTATCAACCATGATGGTGACATCGAATTGCTAACTTACATACCACTTGTAATCTTGTTCAGCTAGCACCATCCACCTTATCTCTCTCTACACCAACAGTCCATAAAAACACCATCATCATCAACAAGAGGAGCATCACAAATTTGAAGGAAAGTTGAACACGTTTGAGGTTTACAAGCAACGGTACAAAATTGAGCAGATTTCAGATTCAAGTAAAGCAACAAAACAAGGAGCAGAATTTTTATAAGTTGAAGACTATTGTACAAGAGTGAAAATTATCAAAGATGATAGTTCGGGAAGTTTATGAAACATTGCCTAATTAGGAGCGGACTTTGATGGTTCATTCATTTTTGATGGTATAAGTAAGTGTGTTTTGTGAAATGGAATCTAATCAAAATTCAACCTCACTCACACTATAGTGTTATTTTCTTCGTCATCTTAATTTACTTTACTTTTACTTATAAGAGGATAAAGGGCATCTATAGTTAGGTGGGTTGTTTTTTGCTTGTGAGTTTGGATACTAGAAATGACAAAAAATCGAAAAACAAAAGTCTTTGTTGTATTCTGTTTTTTTTTATGTGCCATGATGGTCTTTGTTGTATACAAATCTCATTCCCATCTCATCTACCAACTAAATGGTTAAACTCAAACGGCACAAACTTCTGGTAGACATCTAGAAAAATCCGTGGTAATTTCATTCGGTTACTAATTACGATTGTTGAGAGCTGTAACAGTACATGAGATACTATTTTCGCACCAAGTTGAAAAACTGATGGCCATTCACAAATGTAAGCATGGATATTTAATATCGAACCATAAATCGAGCTCTCAGCAACATTAAACACCTAGATATTGGACCTAGGTGATGGAAATACTATCACCGGAGCTAATCAATAATCATACACTTGTCAGAAAATGGCTTAATGTACTACTCCGGAGTATAAGCAATTTCTCATGTGCCGTAACTTCTCTTTTTTTTTTTTTTTTTGATGGGAAAAGATCATATATTAACTAGCAAATATAATACAAAAGATTTACAAGATCATTTTTATCAAAAACATTAGAATCTATACTAGATTTATGAACTTTTTGGTGCAGGTTATCTGGCATGTGCTGTAACTTTTTAATCCTTGCCTCCTTGGCAATGTAGTCTGCAGCTGAGTTATTCTTCCTCTTAATATATTTCACTTTAGCTTGAGGTAGACCGCCCAAGATTATCCTTATTTCTTGCAAGGTGTTTTCCGCTGTCCACGAAAAATCTGTACTTACCTGATTTATATTGTCTGCCAACGCTTTGCAGTCAGTTACTATGAAAACGCTTGATAAAATATTCTCTTTTAACCGCGTAACTTTAGCAACAACATGAGTTGACATATACATATTAATATATTATTATCAATTTCAAACGGATATGAATTTTGAAAACAACAAGATGGCATAAAAATATTAGTAGGTATTATAAGAAAAGACCATACGATACGATACCTCAGAACCTTTTTGCTTATGCAATAATATATCGACACCATGTAGCAGGGACGGAGCTAGAATTTTTGGTTAGTGGGGCAAATTTATATACACAAAATTGGTTAAAAAGACCAAAATCAATAATTCCTGGGTGAAAAAGATATTTAGATTTTGATACTGTTTAAATGGACAAAAATATAAAAATAGTCGGGATGTAACCAATTTCATCCTACCCATTTTCTAATTCTTTTTCTTATTTTTAATTTACATCAGGATCCTAGTTAGCAATTCGGGGTACGGGTAGTAGTTCGGGACGTCATACGTACGAGAATTATACGGATTCGGATAGGTCGGATTCGGTCAAAAATCCGGTCAACGGTTCGTTGTTCGGACAATAGTTCGGAACGGCATACGTACGTGCATATTCGTTTTATAAATGTGAGTTCGGCACTTCAAATTCGACTTACATATATGATAAATTAATAAGTATTATGACCTTATTACGAGACTAATTTTATTTGTATATGATTTATAAGATGGAAAAAACATTTTAGCGTGATTATTTACCATGAAGTAAACAATTTAATCGCATAAATGTATTATAAAACGAGTTTATAGACTTTTAAACAAAAAATTGACACATAAAACACTGGTTAAACAAATACCAATAGAAAATTTTAATTGAATAATTGTAGTTAAATATAAAGTATATACAAAATCAAACAAAAATCAATCAATGGAACTCGTAGAATTACCTATGGGAGAGCGAGGTTGGGCGCGAACTAGGTTCGAAGTTCTAATTCTAAATATCATTCGGATTCGGTTAGTTCGGATACGTTCGCGAATCATTCGTGAGGTCCATATAATCCGAACTAGGTTCGGAGTTCAAATAATTCGGAAGTATCATTCGGATTCTGGTCGGTTCGGATATCGTTCGAATCATTCGGGAATGATTCGGAGAATTACTAACTAGGATCAGGATGCATCCAGTTTCATGCTCGCTATTTTTTAAGTTTAAGCCAGGATGAATCCGGTTTCATCCTCGCTATTTTTTTTGTGTTCATTTCACCCATAATAATTTTTACTCGTCCATTTGAACCATGTTTTAAAATTTTTTGGACAAATGACCCATTTTCCGATTTATATATTGACAGTCATGATCCAAATCCGGCTAGGAGGCCGAAGGCCGCAACTTTTTTTTCCACCTTTGCTTTACTAATTTTGGGTTGGGAACACGTTGTTTTGCATTTTGAGCTGTAAATTTGTGAAATTGCAGAAACTCATGACTCGACACTATAACAAACATGCTATCAAAGGGTTTGCCTTTTCTTCTTTTTTTCGTTTTTGAATTAGGTTACTAATTTCATATTAGCATATTGCCTATCTGATGCTTGAATTTGCTAGTTATACATGGAGCTTTATCAAGTATGGATCACCCATTTAATCTTCCTCTTTCTATGCTAAGAAAAGCTACTGACAATTAAGGAAAGCGTACAAAATCATCGTTTTTAAACCAATTTTCCGTTGTTCCCCTTAAATTTGTTCTCCTGTGTAATAGAATTAGCAAACTACCAAACCAATATAGTTGAAACTATAAATTCCAGTGGGGACAACTGTCCCCACTAGACCCTTAACCGCTCCGTGCCTGATGTAGCTGGTAATTGTAGGGAGAGAACCCCGTGTATATTTTACTATGAACGGCATGTTGCGTCAGATAACTGGAGCGGAAAAAATTCGAAAAAGTTTAGAGAGTTTGATAGTGTACTACTCACTAGGCACTAGCTACCTAACTAGAGTAGAGAGGAAAAAGCACTCAAGACTCAAGAGGACGCAAAGAGAACCTCTCAAGTCAAGACTCAAATGGAATGGTTCTCTAGTGGGTGGGACCCAGCTATGCCGATTTAAATTTTCACCAGCTAGGGTGAGTGACAGTGGGTATCTAACTGATTTTTCACTGGAATGGAATTATACACTAGCATTTACTGCCATGACCTTGCCTCACATTTTACCAGTAACTTAAAAATATGCATTAATGATTTTACCGCAATAATGGAGTGATGAAACTTACCAGTTAATGGAGTAGGGTATTTGGTTTTCGGCAGGGATGGGTTTCTACTGGAAAATGACAAATGCACCAGCTAAATAAATCAGCATCAGCTAAAAGCAGTTTTGAGGAATACGAAATTTCCTAGGAGATGTAGTAGATATTCAGTTATTCACCAGCATTGCCTAATCAGGAACGGACATTTTTGGCTGTGTTTTGGGGAATGGAGTCTAATCACAATGCAACCTCACTCACACTAGTGGTATTGTTTTTATCATCTTAATTTAGGGAAAATTAGGAAAATGCCCCAATTCCGTCACAATGCAACCTCACTCACACTAGTGCAATGTTGAAAATTTGCCCCAACATTTAAAAATTTGGGAAAATGCCCAATTCCGTCAAAAACTCAGTTAAGTCACATGTGTAAGCTCTCACACGCGAAAAAAAAAACCCTTCAGAATTCAAGTTTCAGGGTTTAAAATTCAGGATTCAGGTTGAGGGTTCAGGGTTTAAGGTTCAGGTGGTGGCGACGATGGTTTTTGTAGTGGTTCTGGTGGTGATCGTGGCCTTACACATGTGACTTAACTGGGTTGGATGTCAAAGTTAACAGAATGGGTCAATTTTCCAACATTTTTTAACGTTGGGGCAGATTTCCAATATTGCACCTCATATTGGGGCATTTTCCCAATTTTCCCCTTAATTTACTTTAGTTTGGATAAATAGTTAGGTTGATTGTTTTTTGTTCTGAGTTTGGATACTAGAAATGACCAAAAAAATCAAAAAAAAAAATCTTTGTTGTATTCTGTTTTCATGTGCCTTCCTAACTTGTTTTGTAAATCCATGGTCTACAGAAGTTCGGTGACAAGTATCTCTTATCGCATCTATCAATGGTATAATACTTATACAGAAAAACTCATGCTTATTCCTTCGGGTTGTTGACAGTGATCTTTATAAATTAAATTATTAGCTTACTTGCTGACATGACTTTCTTTTGTTGTGAGAGGCGGTTTTCTCATCGTTTTCTTCACGCGGTCTGTTTAGAACGGCTGCCTGAGAATTTATAATGGCATAGAATTTATAATGGCATGATATATGGGGGAGAGTTCATTTATACTAGGCGGGCGAAAAAATAGAAAATAAAAGCAGATTTTTTTTGCCATTTGTACAATTGACAAAATCAACGGAGGTCCTTGGAGTATTCAAAAATCATCAACTAGGCGGTCATCGACTCTTAAGTATACAAGTAAAAGTATACTTAGAGGCACAACTTGTTTCAATCTGTTTACATATAGAAAATGAGGAGGCATTCAGTTTGATGCACATGTTATTATTTCATTAAAGCACCACCAATCAAAGGGTATCACCAGATTTGCGTCCCTAAATACAAAATCAATGCCTCCGTTTTTTTTCCCTAGACACATATACAAGTTGCTTAGAACAGGTCGACTTGAGCAGCAACCCGTATAGGTTGATGCGGCAAATAGATGCACATATTCTTCATGCGCCACCAACAAGTTGCTTAGAAAATGTTGTGAGCAAAATTTTAGAAATCAACGTCTCAGTTTTCTTATAGAGACATACAATTTACTTAACTGCAAACGACTTATCCTGCCACCACCATTGCGGTGAAAAATTGAAATGTTAATTAGTCACCAAATTCCTTTGAAGAAGATGATTATATGGTACTGTATAAGTTTGAAGATATTGATCAAAAAAAAAAAAAAGTTTGAAGACCCTATGTTGGACCAATACAGGTTAAGAAAAAGGAGACTCGCATTTTTTAAGGTATCATAGAGTAGTGGAATTGTACGAAAAGAAAGTGGAAATCAAGATCACTGATTCAAGCAACTTAATGAAGGCAAACTAAGGGAAAAATAAAGAAATGGGCCAATTTGCATAATTAGAAGGATACTTCCATTAAAATACCATGTAGATAAAGTAAGTAATGCAACAGATATCTAAGGCTGCAAGTCTGCTAGCTAAACTACATTACTGCAAATTAGAACTTACATTAAATTAATTAAGACAAGATGCTTAAGGTCCTTCATGATCTCCGACCGGTCTCTGCATCTTGCATAGGACAGTCAGACTTCAGTAGCATTCAGTGCAACAGGCTGATAATCTACTTTGTCGTGACCCTTGACCAAGCTCTGCACTTCCTCCACACCGCCAGTACTAGGATAATTCACATATCCACAAAGATGATCATGTAGAACCTTGTTATCAACCATTTCATTATGGTGGCTTTTGCAAGCAAAGTAAAAGACACTCTGAACTAAAAACCCCGTGAGATTCACAGCAACCAACATGAACAGAATCAGCAACCCCAACAAAATCTGAACCATTATGCAATCAGAAAACTGCATCGCATACCCAAACCCCTTTCCTAGAAACCATGTAGCGGCGAAGTAGAGATTCACAAGTTCCAAAGCAATTTTTGTTCTCCCTTGTAAAAGTTCTTTACTCTTCTTCATGGCAGCCAATCCATACAGATTTGGTTCAAGAACAGAGATGACACTGGCTAAAAGCCATAAAGCCATAACATAGAAGTGAACAAGAAAACTAAGACATACCATAGGAATTGCGATAATATAATACCACCACAGAGCTCCTTCTTCAAATTTATTTTCCAAATCAAAGACATAATCTGGAGTGAAGATGACCAAGTAGTAGGTCGCGGCCTTGAGAAATATGGCGTATAAGAAGCAGGGACGGTATTAGGGGGTGGCTTACCCAGGCTTAAGCCCACCCCAAAATTTCTAAAAAGATGTTTTGTTAGTGTAATTTTTAACATTTGTAAAATTTAGCCCAGGTGTAAATTTTAATTAGCCCATTAATCGTTAAGATATGATTCTGCGTGAAAGAAATCAGAAGATTTTGGAACCCGGTCCGCATGGATTAATTTTTGAATAGCATCTCAACCGTTCAAAGGCTATAGGGAAAAACAAGTATTCATGATGTTTCTTAAAATCAGGTATTGAATGGGCTCACATGTTACGTGTCAGTTTGATAAAATAAAACTGTGTCAAATGGGGATGTCTTGTCCTTAACTAAGCAAGCGTTTGTCCACCTTTAATAAAAGAAAAAAAGCAAGAGTTTGTGCCGAACCACTTTAATCGTTGTCTTCTTTATTGTGTTTGATTCGTTTGCTTAATCGATGATCCGTCTCGATACCCATAATTTATTACTGTCAAACGACTTTCAGCAGGGATGGGGTTTCTACCAGAAAATGGCTAATGCACCGTTAAATGTAGTGTTAGCGCTAAACAAATCAGAACCAGCTAAAAGCAGTTTTGAGTAAAAAGAAACTTCCTAGAAGATGTAGTACAACATCTGTATGTTTACCAATATTGCCTAATTAGGAACAGACTTCGATGATTTCATTCAGTTTTGGGCAACCTAATCACTATTCAACCTCATTCACACTAGTATTTGTTTAATCATCTATAGTTAGGTTGACTTTAGTATAATCATAGTTTGTCCAGTGGGTGGGACCCAGTTTTGCCTTGTCAAAGATCAAAAACTGATTTGATTTTTCACCAGCTAATGTGTGAGTGACAGTTTGTATGTAACTCTTGGTTCAGGGTTCAATAAATGATTTCTTCACTACTGGCGTTATATACAAAACATACAGTGCCATGACCTTGCCTCACGTTTTACCGGTGACTTTACGGCAGTAGTATCACTTTTTCGTTTTCATATTTGTGAATGTATAAAAATGATGAAAATCAATGCATTTATTTTTGTATAAGTGTGCGCCAAATGGTTTTTAGGGGTGGTAAAATCTACCGGTTGATGTAGTAGGGTGTTTATTGTCAAATGTTTTTCCACTTGAAAATGACTAATGCACTAGTGTCAGTGCTAAATAAATCAGCACTAGTTGGAAGCAGCTTTGAGAAAGAAGAAATTTCCAATAAGATGCCGTAGATGTATATGTCCACCAACACTGCCTAATTAGGAACGGACTTTGATGATTCCATTCATTTTTGATGGGTGTGTTTTGAGCAATGGAGTCTAATCACAATGCAACTTCACTCACACTTGTGGTATTTTTTTCATCATCTTAGTTTATTTTAATTTTACTTATGAGAGGATAAAAGCTAGATTGGTTGTTGTATTTTTGTTTTTTTTTTGAGAAAATGGGTCATTTGTCCAAACAAATTTAAAACACGGTTCAAATGGACGAGTAAAAAAAAGTACGGGTGAAATAACCAAAAAAAAATAGCAAGGATGAAAGTGGATTTCATCCTGACTTATACTTAAAAAATAGCAAGGATGAAACTGGATGCATCGTGTGTAAAATAAAATATAAGAAAAAATATTTGAAAATGGACAGGATGAAACTGGTTACATCCTGCCTTTTTTAAAATTTTTGTCATTTAAACAGAATCTTTTTAATTTTTGGCTATTTAAACAGTATCAAAACCTAAATGTCTTTTTCACCCAGAAATTGTTGATTTTGGTCTTTTTGACCAATTTTGTGTTTTTTTTTTTTGCCAGTTTGGATACTAGAAGTAAGAATAATAAAATTGCATTTTTTTTATTTTATTTTTTTGTTGTTGTTATGTGCCCTCCAAATTTGTTTGTAAATCCATGGTTTATATAAGTTCGGTGAGGCTAGTATCTCATTCTTATATTTCATCTGCCAACTAAATGGTTGAACTCATTTAAACTCAACACAAAATTGGTCAGAAAGACCAAAACAGAAAATTCCTGGGTGAAATAGCTTCTTACTGTTCATATAGCCAAAAAACAAAAAAATACTGTTTATTTAGCCAAAATGGATATTTGACCCAGAATGTTATTTATTTATTAACCTAAAGAGACAAATATGTCCCTATCTTTTACAAATAAACATAGTACTCTGCAATCATCTTTCTCGTTTTCCAATTGAAAAAAAAAAGTACTATATGTACAGAGTACTCTGCAGTCCCCCTCTTCTCCATTATGTAAAACAGTAAAAAACAACATCAGTTTCATATCCTCGACATCACAGCAAATAAGCTTGGGTTTTTTGACAATATGTCCCTCTTTATAATTGTAATTACAAATATGTCACTCTTTTAAACAGAATTAGAAAAGTATCCCTGTGTTAAGTTTTTCCATCCGAATTTTTCAAAACAAAAATACGGTGCCACGTCACACATATTTACACCCAATAGTGGACAAACCTGCCCTCAACATTTAACTCTAGGTAGTTAACTGTACAAGCTGGCGTGGAACCATTCACACGTGACACCTTGACCACGTCATCTCTGCACTGTACCCTTTCTTGCAAGTGCAAAAACACCATTTCTTCCATTTCTCTGGCAATTCAGCTCTAAACCAAAAAGAAGCAACTCCATTACCACTAGCTAGTTCCATGGCGCCTTCAAATTAACTCTCAGACACCAAACCCTTAGCATTTCATGTTCACCTGCAATATTAGTCCATGCACTAGAGCTAACACCACCTGCACCTATGCACAACACATCAGCAACTTAACCAACATCATCAACTTCTCAATCCTGCAGCTCCATTTGACTAATTCAACCACCAGCTCATCTTGAGCTCAACAGCAACACAGACTCCATATCAATTTCTAAAACTATCACTAACAGTATCAAGCTCCATAATTTCCTTTCTATTTGCTTCAATTGCACAACTTGGACTAACATTCTGCATCACTACCAATTCTCAAATGAAGAAACACATTCCCATCAGCAGCAGCACCATCTCAAACTCCATCAACTCACTACTGTAAGCAATATCATTAGATATTTCTCCATATTGCACTTGTACACAAGAGTAATCACCAGTAGCAGCTCCTTCTCGTCCAATGTAAACACCATCAACCATCACCAAACCCACCACCAGTTTACGGATCAACAACATCTCAATTGCTCAGCATCGACAACAACTCTTTTATTGAGTTCTCAATCTGAAACTAACTCGAATCGCAATTTCAAAACATCACCACATCCAAACCCATGAACCTCAGCACCACTGATTCCATCTCAACTTCTCAAAATCCCTTTTAATCTCCTCACCGATTTAGAGAAAAAACATGGTTGCAGACTCCAACTTCTCTGTAACATCACCTCCATCCTTGACTTCTCAATACCACCAATAACAACTACTGCATGTCCATCTTCGTATCTCAGCACCACCAACTCCTAACCTCTTTCCAAAATCCAACCACCATGACCCAACAAATCAACAACAGCAATAGACTACTTCCTCCATTTTCTCGGCTTCAAATTCAATACCTCCACACTTCTGTTCTTCTCTTACTTCTCAGACTCTAAATCACGTCATCCAATATCAAATCTTCTGCACATACAACAAGCACAAAACCATAAAAACAATTCAACAACCATACTAACATATATACAAAAATATAAATCATACAAACAATTACTAATCTAACATACAAATGAAGCATTTTTACCAGTCAATAACATCCATGAATCGAGAAATTAAAAAATTCCCAAATTTCAAAATTAGGGTTTCAGAAAAATCCCCAAATTTATAAATTAGGGTTTCAAGAAATGCAAATCAAAAATCAAAGAAGGGTAAATGGATTTCATCATATTCATTTCATCGATCAAATCGAAAAAAATCATAAACCCTAAAACTACAGAATCAGTTTAAGAATCAAAAGACCCTAAAACTACACTTTCATCAGTGATTTGAGCAAAAAATAAACCCTAAAATTACAGAAACAAATCGAGAGAGAAACAGAAAACCTAAAACTACAGAAACAGTTCTCGAGATAAACATAAACCCTAAAATTATAGCATCCTTTCGAGAATCAAAACAACAAGAACAGCTTCTTACCTTCCATTGCTCGAATAACTTTCATCACCACCCATCTTCACTAACGTCGATTACACAGGATCAGTAGAGACCTTAAGGAGAAGAAGAAAGGGAAGAAGAGAAGAGGGAGGCGGAAGTGAGGGAAAGTGGGTAGGTTATGATTTTAGGGTTTTTTCACATAATATATATATCAAGAGCCTTTGTCGTACGATCACACGTGTCTCATCTATTAACCGTTAGATCATTCTCGTGATTTTTTTTTACACGTGTCCCTCTTATTGATGTACGATCATCCTGGAGATCGAATAAGTGTTAGATTTCAGATTAACTCGAGTTTAGATTTCAGATTAATTTTAGTAGGGATAAATTAGTAATTGACATGGTTTATTTAATGTTTTTTGGTGGGACCAAAATCAGTTAACGGCGAGTTAACACCGTTTGGATGGAAAAGTGTAGATGAAGGACATTTTTCTAATTCAGTTTCAAACAATGACACTTTTGTAATTAACATATTATGAGAGGGACATTTTTGTTTAATTCCCAATAAGCTTTCCAGTATTTTCACCAAGCTTGGGGATGACACAAATTTTATCATCATTGCTTCCCGTTTCCGCCATCAACACTGCATCCTTGGGTTGTACATCCTTGGAACAATCTTCACTGGTTCCTCCTCCACAAACCTTGACATTTATCTTCCCTCCGTCATAATGCAACACAAAAGAGTTTCTTGCAGTGGCCCACACTGCTAATAGTTTAACCACTGTAGATTTTGAAGCATTGGTGACCACACAGATTTATTACTTCTAAAAAACAACAGTTAAGGTTTTTGTACATTGCCTCATTTAATGTTTGGTCAAAAATAGGGCCCAAGCTTTTGGTGTAAACCACTCTTACGTAATATTAGTTAACAATGTAAAGAAAGAGAGAAAAGCTTATCATGTCAGTCCACTTGTTGTTTACTACATCGAAGCGCGTGTGCATGCCTCTTCCTTGTGATAGATTGATAGTCATCACTTTCCATGACACGTAGCTAGCTTAAAATAGCGCTGCATTTGTCTCTATGAATATACTGTCATAAAAAATGCATATGAAACTGTAGTATGGTCCACCAAAAGCATTTTTGGAATCATGATCAGAAATAATATACCTATTCAGTTGGTCAGACTCCCATATCTTCATATTTCGCAAGGTGTACATCTATGGCAACATCGGAAGTTTCTGGCTCATAATAGGTCTATAGTCTTCATTGGATCATAAAACCAGTTTCATCCTAGTTTAAACATGGGCAAAACCAAATTCCACCTAATATAAAACTGGATGAAACCAGTTTCATCTGAGTTTAATATGAGTGAACCTAAACTCAACCCTATCTAACACACAATGAAACCAGTTTCATCCTATATTAGACATAGGTGAAGCTAAATTCAAGCCAACTTAACATAGGATGATTTCATCCTAGTGTAAACCAGTTTAGTATAAGATGAAACCCAGTTTCATCCTTGTTTACAATTAGTGATATCTAATTCAAAAATCATAGATTCATCCTACCTATGGATGAAACCGGTTTCATCCTAGTTTAAAATGGGTGAAAGCAAATTCAACCCAATTTAGTAAAGGATGAATTGTGTACAATGAGTGATACCTAATTCAAAAATCATAGATTCATCCTACCTATAGATGAAACCGGTTTTCATCCTAATTTAAAATAGGTGAAAGCAAATTCAACCCAAATTAGTATAGGATGAAACCCGTTTCATGTATGTTCAACTCAATCTAGCACAAGATAAAACCAGTTTCATCTAATTAAGATAAACAAATAAGCAATCCATATCAAGCATACTAACTAGCAACAGAACAAATTTCATTCACTAAAAAAAGCACTTCATGATCTGGAATCAGAATCTAACAAATTCACCATTAAATCAAAATAAATAAGCTAAATTCAAATCAAATCACATCTAATCGGAACTAAGAACCTAACCCTATATCATATTCAAACAACATAATTAGATCTAAATCCAATTAAATCTAGAGGAAAATACATAATAAAATTGGGATAATATCAAATTTAAAATTGAATTGAAATAAAAAATCAACATCACATCAAAAAGAAAGAAAAAAAACCTAATTCATGTTAACAAAATCAAAAATATCTAATTCATGTTCATAAGAATCAACTAGTGATTAGAGAGGGGCAGATATCGATCGATAGCATACCTTGTGTTAGAGAGATGGTGAAAGATTGAGAAGGTATTTTGCTGTGATGAAAAGGTGCTTATGGTGGTGGTAATGGAGGAAGATGGTGTTGATGGTGAAAGACGATACCAATGAGTTTTTGTTGATAATGGTGGTGGTGATTGCGTTTATTGTCTTTAATGGTAGTTGTAGTTCACGATGTATAGAAAGGGAAGATGTTGATGATGGAGGTGGTGGTGTCGGTGAAAGAGATTTCTAAGTGGGAGTGGTAATAGAAATAGAAATTAGGGATATTTATGTCAGTTTCAACTAAAAGATTCCTTTGGACATTTGACCCAGGACTAATTCCTACCAGTCCATATGGCCCAGAAAACATTCCTTTTTGGCTATATAACCCATTTTCTGTAAACTCAAACGATCCAAGTTTTTGGTAGATGTATACAAAAATCCAGATCAAGGATATGCATGGTTCTGTTGTTGTTTTCAGTGAGAAAGTGAGAAGTTTACTACTACATGCCCTTTTAACGTGTTATTCCGTCAGGGATTAGTAACTCGTTCAAAAATATTCCGATTACGAAAATATTCGGACTAGTATGGTCTATAGGATACGACTAGATTTTAGAGTAATAGGAGCATTTGCCATCCAACACGGCCACAATTCCGGATATTTATTTGTTTTTAATTTAGTTAATTGCACCAAGAATGGGATTGGCTACAGAGCCGTTTCTGTGTCTAGAAGGGCCATGTGCAAATGATTTTTTGTAGGGCCTTTTATAGTGTCGAATTGTATATATAATTTGAGTAGAATTTGCTGGCCTCATATTGAAAGTTAGACCAAAAGCTTGAATTCTAGAGCTCCTGGCCCCGGCCAATAGGAATCAAGGATTTAAAAACTATTTTTAAAACAAATTTGTCACCCAAAATTGGATGTGAAGATTACTCACAAAATTAGGGTCGAGATATACAACCTTCCCTCCACTCTTCCCTCCTCATCATGAAACCCTGAGAAACCCTACTAAAATAACTAAAGAAAAAATGGTGAAAAAACGACGAGATACACAACCTGCTCCAACACCATCGTTAACACCACATGAAGCCTGTCATAATCGGTATTTGCGAGCCAGCAGAATCAGAAGAAAACACCAGCTCCCAAATCATCTATTATCCATCAGTGAAGGTTGATAAATCCCTTTCTCACTCATCTATTATTTGCGGATTTTTTTTTTTTTTTATCGATTTGGTTTTTCTTTTTTCAGAGTCTTTTTCTTATATTAATCCAAACAGTCTGGATTGCATTGGACTTTATCAAACCATGTTTCTAGAAACACACTGTGAGTGCAATCTTTGTTATGAAACATAATCTAAGAAGATCGAAAGTTATCAAATACAGGATCTTATTGTATAGAGCTAATCAGATTTATCGGGTATTTTATGATCAGCGCCATCAGTTGCTTAATCATGATTACAGAAAAATAGGTTACCCTTTTGCAGTAAAGTCAGGACCGGCCTTGTTACGGGTCTGTTGGTATGACTTGATGTCGATACAGCAGCTTTTGATGTTGTTAGCAAACTATTGAGCTCACTTGGTTGTATGTGGCTATTTTTCTGTAATCATGATTTGTAAAAAGGGTTAGTATTTCATAAACTATTGAGCTCACTTGGTTGTATGTGGCTATTTTTCTGTAATCATGATTTGTAAAAAAGGTTGGTATTTCATAATCTAATCAGTTTAGCATATGTTAACGCAGACTTTACTGGTGTTTTATGTTAGGTATACCCAGTGAAGCCAGATGTTGAGTTACACACTAATGATGTGTATCTCGGGTATTTGATCATATTATAAGACCATAGAATAATTTTGAGTTCTTTAATATTATTTGGTTTGTATTAAATGGTGTCATTAACAAAAATGATCTGATATTAAACATAGGTATGGACGAGGAAATCAAACACCGTATACTACGTAGGATATTCAATTATAAACAAATTCGTGCCAGGGAAAACAGGAGGCTTCGCAGACAACTTCTCGATACTAAGAGAGCATCGCAGCGATATTGGTTTCTAGACGAAGAAATACCATTGGAATCCAGCTCAGATGATGATAGTTATGATTATGACAGCTCGGATGAAAATGACATATACGAAATTACACAGAATGGAGATGTTGAGCATTCTATAAGTAAGATCAAATTATATTAGGTTTCACTAACTTACATCAAATATATATAAATCATCAACTGTATACTTCCGAATAGCAATTGTTGCTCAATATGCCTCTAATACTTTGTCGATTTGGGACATTTTCACAGGATTAGGTATCAAGAAATCGGATTTCGGTGCACCAGCTCACACATGCAAGCATTGTGGTGCAATAATGTGGTTCCAGGAGAAAACACAAAATTCCAAAAAAACTGATTGCGAGTTTAGCATATGTTGTTCCAGTGGTAACGTTGCGCTCCCACTTCTTAAGGATTGTCCAGGTTATCTTCAGGGTTTGTTGGATTTTAATGGTGGGAAGCGGCCCACCAAGTTCAGAAAAAACATAAGGGCCTACAACAATATGCTTGCTTTTACCTCAAACGGAGCCGGATTTAGTGGTAACATCAATAAGAAAGGTAAGGGACCATGGACATATATACTTAAAGGTCAGAGCTATCACAAAATAGGTTCTCTGGTGCCTCCAGAAAACAAGGAACCAGGATACAACTAAATCCGAGAAACACATCCAAAAACTAAAGGAGGAGAATGTGGTAACTATTAACCACTTTGCAGTTTTAGAGGTCAAAGGAAAATGGAGACATATTCCTGGAAATTCAGCATTATGCTTCAGCGATAACACTCATGCTACCGTGGACACGGTGGACAATAGAGAAATACCGCTACAAAAATTCGCTTTAACTGGTCTGAATGAACTTAATCGAAGAAACGGCGATGTAACTCATTTTACAGGTGATTTATCAATATAATCTCTTATGTCAACTATAATTTATTAATTTAACTATAATATTATTCCTTTATATTTATATAGACGTGATGGGAATACTGCTGGGTATATCAAAACTAGAATATACAGGCCAACCATCCAAGCACTCTCAGATTAAAAGGGAGAGTTTACTACATACTGAAATCTCCTCAGCTAGAGTTACGCTCTGGGGAGATGTTGCTAGGCAGATCGGAGAAGAGTACTTAGAAGATACCAACAAATATGATGTTCTTATAATCACCTCAACATTGGTGGAGAAATTTAATAGTAAGTCATGATAATTTATTCCACATAACAGCACGTATACTTTTTATTGAATGGATCGGTCACCAATTAATCCAACTTTTCAGATACTTATTGTCTTTCAAGCACAATGGCAACAAAAATTTATGTGGATTTGCCAATACCCGAAATTGAAAACATACGAGATAGGTAACTATTTGATTATGCCTCTCAACCCTGTAACATCTGATTATTTTTAAATACACTAACATTGTACAATAAATAGATATGGACCCTACTTGGGGGAAATGCTTATTGATTTCCATAGGAAACAACCAAAACCAATCGAAGAAATGCTTTTTGATAACATAATGCCTCTGGGTGAAGGATGCGGCTTAATTCACAATGAGGAAAATTTGGAAAGATCCATAAATACTTAAAAAGCGCTATATTGGGGTACTGATTATCTCATCATTTGCTAATATTTTATATAAAATAGGAAATGACCTTTACTAGCAAGGGAAAAATAGTTGGGGTTGTACCAAACTCAACTTGGTATTACTTAGCATGCCCAGATTGCAATTCAATGGAAAAAACAAACTTAAGTGGAAGAGAATGGGGCGCCCCGTTCAATTGCAAAATTAAAAGACATGTACCAAGGTAACAATATTACTGCATGTCTTAAACTTAAATAGCATTAAACTGAAAAAAAAATTAACCCGCGAAATACTTGCACAGGTATAAGCTGGAATTGCGTATACAGGATGAGTATGGAACTGGAACTGGAACATTTGCTATTATAAGATCTGTCGCTGGCGCTCTATTCGACGACAATGAAAGGGTCTCAACGTTTATGCGACTTAATGCGCTAACGGGAAAAGTATTTACCAACCAATGACAATACATAACATATTTTCCCAACATATAACAGCACAAAACTTTTTTTTTTTTTTTTTTTTTTTTTGCAGAAAATCTTGGCAGAAGATGTAATAGATGAGGAAGTAAGTATTAGACAGCTCATACTTTTAAAAAAAATATTTTGAAACAATGAAACAAACACGTTTTATGTTTTCACTTGAAATTACAGGGTATGCAGATGCAGCTTAAGGTGATCAAAGAAAACATTGATTTGTTCCGAGGAAATTTTTTGGATAGATGTGTATACTCCATTCAGCGTGTAACTCTACAGGCTCCCACAGGAGGATATAGAATTTTACCTTACCACTATTTAATGTGGCTGAATAAATACGCCAAAATTCAACGGCTAGAAGTGGATGCATCGACTTTTCCAACAGAAGTATTCACTTTCTTGCCTCTGGAGTTGGTACCTGGAAGGAAAAAAAACAACCAGTTCTATACAAGTATAAAAGCATAAACCAAGTTTTACCAATCAAAAAATTTACCATCCATAATCACATAATGTTTGGCTTATCTTTCAGATGTAATTGGAAGATTTCACTCCATGTCTAACATCGTCATCAAGCAAGTTGAGGAACATGATGAAACGAAAGATGTCAACATGCGATAGATTTACATCGCAAACAATGATGGGTACTGCTTTTTTCATTTGAAACTAATTTAATACGGATTATTAGATAAAAGAACTAACAATGCTATTACCTGTATTAGGGGAGAGACGATGAATATAACTATATGGGGTGAATTAGCGACTATGATAGATGATGGAATACTAGATAGTAACGAAAATGCCGCAGTGATCATCATAGTCACTGCTACATTTGTCAAAGAGCGCATGGGTAAAAAATGCATATATAATGTATACATAAGCAAAAACTTAGAACCACTGACCTAATTTATTTGTTATTATTACAGGGTTAATCGGGCTTTCCACCACACAATCATCAAGAGTATTTGTGAATTTGGATTGTGAACAGGTTCACCAATTTAGAATAAGGTAAGCAAAACATATAATATAATTATAGTTTATAGATAAACATAAGCAAAAACTTAGAACCACTGACCTAATTTATTTGTTATTATTACAGGGTTAATCGGGCTTTCCACCACACAAGCATCAAGAGTATTTGTGAATTTGGATTGTGAACAGGTTCACCAATTTAGAATAAGGTAAGCAAAACATATAATATAATTATAGTTTATAGATAAACAAAATAAAATTAAACCATGCTACTGTTTACACAGGCTTGGAGAAGAAACTGGAGAAATAGAAGAGATACACCTTGAACAGGAGAAAGATCCTTTTGAAGACAAAATTTCCCTGTATGAAGACAGTCATATGCTGATGGACTTTGAGAATACGGTAAATACAAATTTATGTTGCAGTTATACACAAGGACGGGCCTAGCAAGGGGCTAACCCGGGCTATAGCCCGTCCCAAAATTTGTTCCAGAAAAAATTCACTATAGAAAAAAAAATTAAAATTATTTTTAGCCCCTGTAATAGTACATATTTAATCTTCAGCCCACCCTAAAATTATTTGTATCCCCCTATAGTTCTATATATTTAATTTTCAGCCCACCTAAGATATAATTAAGAGCTAAATCTTATTGAAAACAAAAAGAAATTCTAATCTTCAACACAATTATCTCCCATTTTACTTCTATAAACTATAAAAAAAAAATCCGTTATCGCATTTTGTTATTAAATTTTTTCCTTTTATTTTTAATTGTACACCCATTTAGTGTTTTATAGGTAGATTACATTAGCTATTAGCTATGCGTTTCGTTCCAAAAAAAAAAATTGGCGCGGCCTTCGGCTGCTTTGAAAATCATTAACATTTTAGCCCTACCCAAGAAAAAATCTTGGGTCTGTCCCCGGTTATACATTGACCTATACTAATTCAAACATTTAAGAATATAGGTAAATGCAAATTTATGTGATTCCTATTTGACATAGGACAAGGAGTTTTTCTGTGAAGCATCTATTGTTCGATTCAACCAGGGAAAGGGTTAGTATTACATAGCTTGCAAAAAAATACAAAAAACAAGTCCAAAAAAAGAATGGACAGACTACTTGCCCAAAATGCAAAAATGACTTTGATGGGGAAGTACTTCCATGGTAAGGGAATAATATAAAACATGCCAATTTAATGATAAAGAATGAAACCTAATCTAATTACTATTCATTGAAACAGGTACCGAATCACCGTAAGGATCAAGGATAACACAGAATATGCAGATTTAACAATTTTCGGATTTAATGTCGAGAAGATGCTGAAATATACTGCGGATGAACATGTTGCGTATGCTGAGCGTTGCGAGAAGGTAAGACACTTATCTACTTTTATGATTAATACATTTTATTCCAAAAAAAAATATATATATATACACAAAACTGAAATGTTGCACGATTTGTAGATGGGTGAACCAGAAACAGCTACAAGTGTTTGATAGACTAATTGGAGAAAAGATTGGATTTAAGCTGAAAATGACTGAAGACAACATCGAAAAATAGTCGGACAGTTACATGGTCTTGAAAGTTCATACTGTGAAAAAAAAAAACACCGCCAGTCAGTAATTGGGTCCTAAAACACCACAAAAATACAAGCAACAGAAGGTCAGGCTTTTGGAGGATAAAATGAGCCAAATAGAAAAGCAGCAAAAAGAAAGAGGCTAAGGCGTATGGTAGTTGAAAAGGAAGATGATGAGGATACTAAAAGAGATGACGAAATGGAAGAGGATTTAGATGAAGAAGAAGATAATGAAGATGAAAATGCTATGGTGAAAAAAAGTAAGACCACCACTGAGCAAAAAAGAAATAGGCTAAGGAGGATGCTTTTAGAAGATGATAAGGATACTCAAGAAGATGGTGAGGATGAAAAAGAAGGTGCAGGAGATGAAGGTGATGAGGATACTCAAGAAGATGATGAGGATGAAAAAGAAGGTGCAGGAGATGAAGGTGATGAGGATGAGTAGAGTGCATATGATTCTCTGTTAGTGATTCGAGTAGTGATTTGGGTAGGATTGCTTTATTATTAGTTTCATTTTTAGTTATTTTTTCTTAGTAATTTCATTTTTAGTTTCATTCTTAGCGATTTTTTCTTAGTTCATTTCGGCAAAATTACTTTCTTAGCAATTTGATTCTTAGTTATTATTTTTAGTACTTTCAGTTGAATATCAAGTAAATGTTTGAGAACTATCTTTGTAACAGCTGTGAATTATATTTTCTTAGTAGATGCTGCATTCATAAAACAGTAACATAGACCCATCTTTACATTTTCAACACAAAATACTTAGCCCCGTGCAACGCACGGGGGACACACTAGTTTGTTTTTAATTTAGTTAATTGCACCAAGAATGGGGTTGTCTACAGAGCCGGTTCTGTGTCTAGAAGGGCCATGTGGAAATGTATTTTTGTAGGGCCTTTTATAGTGTTGAATCTTTAACGTCAATGTTTTTCTTATAGACGAATTCGCTAGAATCTATTTTTACACTTAACTGGTTTATAACGCGTATTTTTAAAACTATAAAAAAATATTCAATTGAAACCTTATTTATTGATATACACCTGCAGGAATAAGAATACGCGAGAAAAACTCAATGATATCGCCACATGTATTATGTAAGGTCTTGGGAGGTAATACAAAACGCGTCTTCAATAAAAAACAATGAAGAGACTACCTCGGTGGATGATGAAAAAACAATAAAAAACAATGAAAAAACAGTAAAAAACACTACATGGATAGTTTAGGAGTTCGAATCTCTTTGAAGACAAAGAAGATTTTTTTTTGTGTGTGTGTGTGGAAATAAACAATTGGGATTAGGGAGGAAAAGGCCCTCGACAGAGCTGGGCCATGTGCGGTCGCACACCCTCATGCCCGGCTCTGGTTGTCTATAATGTAGCTCAATGGACAAAAACAAATATAACCTCATGTATGTGGGTGAAAACTGTTTCTGCTGATTTTGGTAATTTCAGGTGTGTGGGTGAGAAACGAATCTAAACCCCTAAACAATGTACTGCACGTGAGTACTTTTGATTCGAGAGATCAATATGTACAATACTAGCCTAAAACAAGAAATGGCTGTTCCAGGCTTGCTTCGGTCACAAAGTGAAGGAGAAGGGTTGGTCTTAGGGAGGGAAGCGAAGAGAGTGTTGAGACCAGAATAGTTGATTCTGAAGGTGTGGTTTGTTTTATGACTTGTATCGGAAGTAGAACTTGTTAGCAAAATGGAAAGCTACCAGGTGATTTCTAGATGCTGTGTTGTTGTCGACCCAAACTTGTTGTTTGGTGAAAATAGGTAAAGCCTATTTATACAAGTCATATTGAAACGTACCCTGGTCTCGTAGGAAGTGGAAACGATTGAGTGTTGGAATAATAGAGTAACGTGTAACCGTCAGACGTTATGCTTCCATGATGAGGGAAGTGAATTCTTGTAACCGTCAGTCATTACGCTTCCATGATGAAGGAAATGAATTGTTTACACTGTTATATTTCACCACCACCATTGTCCTACTTCATGACACTTTCTTGTAATGGGCGCATTGCACGCCTCACGCTGTAAACCGCCAGACCAATACCCTGATGAGTATCCCCCAGTTTGTGACATGTTTGATGTCTCGAGTGTTTTCGTGGAAAACATGTAGCAGGTTTCTATGTGTGGAAAGTCAAAGTCAAGAGACTTTGCCATAGGAAAATACCATGTGATGTTATTGGGTTTGCCTTGGTCGGCCGCCTAAAACTTGCCACAAGTCCGTCAGTTTGGTGGTGAACTTGAATGGCTGAGATTATATCACATGAGGAAGGGTAGCCGTTGATTATGGCCACATCTTTGTTGTGTAACAAAGTGGCGCCATTAGCATAGTGGCGCCTGGCATAGCCGTGGCTTAGCGGGTTGCCTGAGACTTGCCGCAAGTCTGTCAGTTCAGTGGCGAACTTGGATGGCTGAGATTGCATCTCATGAGGAAGAGTGGCCATTGATTATGGTCGCATCTTTTTGTATAGCGAAGTGGCGCCATTGGCATAGTAGCGCCTGGTGGAGCCATGTCATAGCGGCATGATAGTGGCATGCCAGTGGCATAGCAACATGCTAATGGCGTAGTCGCGGCATAGCGGCATGCCAGTGGCGTGGCATATCGGCATGTCAGTGGCGTGGCATAGAGGCATACTAGTATCCGTGGCATGACGGCATGCCAGCGGTGTTGTGGCATGGCCAAAGCTAAGGTTTGGCTCAGTGGCCAAAATTAGGGCTTAGCGGCGTGGCCAAGGCTGGGATTTGGCGCCGTGGTAAGAATTAGGGCTTGGCGGCGTGGCCAAGGCTAGGATTTGGCGTCGTGGTAAGAATTAGGGCTTGGCGGCGTGGCCAAGGCTATGTTTTGGCGCCGTGGTAAGAATTAGGGCTTGGCGGCGTGGCCAAGGCTAGGTTTTGGAGTCGTGGTAATAATTAGGGCTTGGCGGCGTGGCCAAGGCTAGATTTTGGCGCCGTGGTAAGAATTAGGGCTTGGCGGCGTGGCTAAGGCTAAAGTGGCATGCTACCGCGGCAGAGTGGCATGTTGGCATGCCGATCAATATGTTGTTTTGGTAAGGCGCGTTTGGCTTGACAGTTAGTATGGTGGCGCGGCAGGGCGCGTTTGGCCTTTAATGTATGGTGGAAAGTTTGGAGCGACTTGATTGGCCGAGGAAAGGGGGCGGCCAAACATAAGGCGCGGCTACACTTCCGGCGAGAGTGTGGCGACTTTAGAGCGACCAGATTGGCCGAGAAAAATAGGGCCGGTTTAGGAAGGGGCGTGGCCAATGGAAAGTGGCGCCAGTTGGCTTAAGGCATGGCCACGCTTCCCTTTGCTGCTGCGGCTCCCTGTTTTCTGATTCTGAGAAAGGTTTTGCACCTACTAATCCATGGCGGATTAATTACCTAGTTTACCTAGGTTTAAGTTCGACAAGAAAGGTTTGATATACTGTGCGAGGCACAAAACCCTAACTTATACAAGTTAGTCAGGTCAATTGATTGAATTCTATGTGTTGACATAGAGTTCTTTTAAGTTCATTGCCAGAGAGCAGCATATGTTTTTTCTGATTGAATACCTTATGCAAAGACCTTATCCTTAATACTTGGAAATTCGTTCTACTCTGCTGCGAGCGAACTCGTCATGCCATATCAACATTAAGGGTTCAGCTGGAGAACATAGCATAAAAGGGATTCAAAGGAAGTTATATTAAGTGAATATAGGTGAGGCGCCGAAATATATAGAACATCTGGGATGGTTGCTACATTCGCCAGTCTGGATAAATTTCATGTAAGTATATTGAACGGCTCAATAAATATGCCGGTGGAGAGGTTAGCACTCACGACCTCAAGTTTCCTTCTGAGAATGACGTCACATCAGATGCAAGGTTTTACGATTTCAACCCTGAGCTAAAAACCACCATCAACATTAAGTCCCCTGCTTAGCACGTAATAGCGGCGTTGTTGCGGGGTAAGCATGAGATGGTGACAGACAAGAATAAAATCGAAAGGACAAGACGTGAAGAGATTGCCAAGGAAATTCAACTAACCTTTAGCGGAAGGCATGAGGAATCTATGATCCCTGCATTGGTGGTTTTGCATAATTTCGGCTTGGCCATGGGGTATTGGCATCAGCGCTGCAGCTTTGGCTATTGATTGGAAGATATGGCACTGCAACTTGGTCCGTGAATAGGTGAATGGCGCAAGCTGGCTAGGTCACGGAATTATAGAGATGGCGCTGCTTTGAACGGCTAGGATGGCGCCTCCTTGGCTGGTGGAGATGGCGGTGCTTCGAACGGCTAAGATGGCGCTGCTTTGGCTAGCTATGGAAGGTGGATGGCACGGCTACCTTGGGATGGTGGATGGCGTGGCTTGTTTGGGATGTACGTGGAGTGGTGCGGCTAGCTTGGCCGTACGGAGATGGTGTCGCTGGCTTGGACGCGGAATGGCCGAGATGGATGCTGGCTTGGACGCGGAATGGCCGAGATGGTTGCTGCTTGGACGCGGAATGGCCGAGATGGCTGCTGGATTGGACGCGGAATGTCCGAGATGGCTGCTGGCTTGGACGCGGACCTTTGGCACGGGGCTTGAACGCGGACTGTTGGCGTTGGAGTGGAGCGGTAGAGATGGCTGCTTGGATGCGGACTGTTTCGCATTGTCTTGGCCGCGGACTGTTGGCGCCATAGAGCGTTGCCTCCGTGGGCCCGGTTGCCTTTTTCCGTACATAGCTCAAACAAGAAACCTTCCTCCACTCAAATTCCAAAAGTGGTGTGCTTATAAAAGGAAACCTTCTTCTACTCAAACTCCAAAAGTAGTATGTGATCGTTGTCGTAGGCGTCAAAAATAAATTACACTCTCTTACTACTCAAAATATATAATGAAGCAGGGGCAAGAAAGGATCGTTCCCACAGAGAGGTCTTGGTTGTCAATATGTTTCGATTTCTTATTATAACACCTGGGGGGTTTTCTGATTTTTATGTAACTAAAATAAAGTAAAAGCAAAACAATAAAAAGTAAACACACAAATCAATGAGGTGAAAATATTGGATAAAGGTTTCATCTTCAATTGTAAACAAGTTTTTGAATGTATGAATAGAATTCGTATTTAATCTCGCTATCATGAAAAGCCCTAGAATATCTTATTGCAAGAATACTCCGTAAATTTCTTAAGTCATCAACACACACATTAGAGCTGCGTATGTGAAATCTACCTAAAGAATAACCTAACGCCTTGCGCTAATTAAGTTCAATTCCTATGAGCATTAAGTTTCAGAAATAGGCTAATCAATGCAATTGTAATACAGTGCGCAAACAATTCGAACAAAGGTCAATTTCTACATATGACTACAAGGATGTATCACTACAAACCGTAATCATATCATGCTACACGTATTCAAGGTTATCGCTCGATGATGAACCCTAAATTAGCTATAGATATGGATGTGAGTTCAATCAATTCTAGACTTAACTAAACAAACATTCAATCATATTGCAATACATCAATCATGCAATTATTATAACCCGTAGAAAGTGAACAATGATTTTGAGAGAAAACTAATTCATAAAAATCATAACTTGGTTTAAAAATCCAACTACATCTTTAACCAATAATAAAAAATAAACTACTTGGGTTTTTGGAAATCATCACAAAGAGTTTAGAAGAATCTATCATGTGAAACCCTAGAAAACAAGTAGAAGCCTCCCTAATGGAGATATTAGGTTTAGAGAAAGACTATTCTGTTTATATGCTTCTACCATTCTCCAAAAGGATACTCTTTCCAAATTTAGGTCTTCTCAAAAACCCATCTCCAAGTGGTCCACCAAGCCCATGTGTGGAAAATACCCGTGTGAAAATTCTGTCCAAAATTCGTCACCGGAAAACTGGTGTTGCAGGCCGGAAATTTAACGGAATATACCCTGACGGTCACTGGAATATGCTACTCCGTCGCCTGAGTTAAACTAACGGTCTTCCGTAGTCTCCGTCATCTTTAACGGTCAAGTTAACTGCACCGTTACCTGGTCAGCTCACCTGAATCGCTGAGTCAACTCGCCTGAATTGGACACTGACCGAGTTCTGTCTTGTTTTACTGTTATTTCCATCCATCTTTCAAGCTTATTTCCCTGCACAATACCTAACATTCATCTATATTTTCAGCTCTGCATTAATTCAGCATTTCTTGCTTCAGTTCATTCAATCCATCTAAGCAACCCATAACCTCAAACCATCCATTCTCAACTCACATTTCAGTTCTTTCCTATAGCACCAATAGCATCAGTTTTAGCTGCTAGTTGCAGTAGCACCATTTGTATCTCATTGTCCTGCTGGCACCTGTAACACCAACTTCAGCTCAACTATCAGCTGCTTCATAACACAGCAGCACCAGCTCCTTTGCCATTCCATTTATCCTTTGCAGCTACATTCTCTCCTTGACTTCACCTGAGTTCAAACACCAATTAGATCTCCATTGCTCTTAGCTGCAATTCCATAATCCCAGGTCATCACAGCTCCAAGCGTTCCCTGTGTAAGTCACCACCACATTCAGACCACACTCCATCCGTAGCTTCTTTGTACAAGCACATTTGTAGCTCTTCATTACCCTGCAACTTTGACTCCAGAGTTTCCACCAACAATACCAGCTGCAACCACATCTCTCCGAGCCTGCAAGTTCAGTTCACAACTAGCCTTTGCGCCACAAATCCCTGTAATTCCTTGTCCATTTCATCTCACCAATTCAGACTTGCAGTCTTCCATCGGCACACCGAATCCTGCAGCAGCAACCATTTCTGCATTCTGCCTAAACCCCTGGCAGCAACAGTTCACCCAGTCAACAATTCATAAACCAATCTCAGCTCATTATCTTCTCAAATCCACCACCAGACTACTTGCTTAGAAACTCCAGCTGCAACTTCAATTCCCTTAATTCCTGGCTCAACACAGCAACCACCAGTGCATCTCAATTTCACCTCAAATGCCAGCGGCAACAATTGCACATCCATTCTATTGAACCCATTCAACACCATAATCAATTCTTGAGTCTTGCATTGGTTCTGTCTTCTCAAATCTTTCACATACGTGTCCACTAAACCCATGAATTTCATCAGCATCCCAGCATTCATCTACATTCCATACACTGCAACACAGAAAACCAAATTTGCCGTAAGCCATTGTTACCACCAGTTCCATATCCACTTGCACACCACTGTTCTTGGTTGCTCCAAAATCCATCCAACTTTACTCAAATGCCAGCTGTAACTTCTTCTGTTTCATTCTACAGCAGCATCTCAATCTCAAATCAATGATAACAATTAACCCATCTTCTTACTCAACAGCAATCATCAGACCCCATGGCTAACACCCATCTGAACTCACGAATTAAACCATCATACTCGTCCCCAGCAAAAATCCCGAAACCTTCTTCTCTTACTCTGTCAAACCCTAATTTCCTTCTTCAGTAAATTCTTTGATTTGAACTAGCCCAGAAACTAATTCAGGTGAATCCCATCTTTAATTCCTCGCTGTATCACCGACGATACCAGAATCTTCTATGAACCCTAACTCAGTTGCTCCAACTCTTCAATTAATTCCATTTTCAGATCCACGAGATTTAACCAACAAAACCCATCTTCGACCTCCGCCATTCATCTCTGAATCCAACAACATCAGGTTCTTCTTTGTTACTCTCTAATTCCATCGGTCTTATGCTCATCTCCATTAATCACCAACCCCAATTCACTTTCATCGATCCATCAAAACCCTTGACCTCGATTTCACAGTAACATCGCCTCTCATTCATTTCAGGTGGAGAAACAATGATTGAGAAAATATTTCTCTCGATTTAGGTTTATGTGTAGGAATGGGGATGGTTATTGACACCTGGTCGATTCTGATAAGGGCTAACCAAATTGACAGCCCCTTAACCTCAGCTAGTCTATGTTTAATTCTTCTCCCAAAAGAGTTGTCCCTTAACCTTGACTAGGCTACAGATAGTGTTTGCCCATAAAATAATAGATTTGCCCTTTTTGCTCAAACTGGGTGATTTCTTCTTCTTTTCGTCCGTATGACTCCAAAATAGCTATAGAACTCAAAACACGCGTAAAATACATAATTTACAAGAAAAAATAACAAAGAAAGCATAAACTCTATATAATAAATTAGGTGTATTCTACACCTATCAGTATGTGTATAAAAGGTATTGCTCATCTTTTATTTTTGTAATATTGGATTTGTTTCCACGTCTCTGCGTTAGGAGCAAAGCAGAGGAGTAGACGAGCGCACTCCAGGTACGTGCTCATATTTTTTTTTTGTTGGTGTTGGTGTAAACCCTATCCATAGACATATCCTCCATGAACCCGTAGAAATACTTTTGTATGAATGATTTGTAGCGCCCCCAAATCTAGCATCTAACTAATACAAAAGATTAACTAAATAAAGAGGCACTAAAGATCTAATTCATCAGTTTAAGTAATACTTTAGTAATAACCCTTCACTAAAGATTAACTAAATAAAGCTTAACCCAAGTCTAAACCCTCTCAGAAATAGATATACAAGAACTTCTTTCAAATGATACATATACACATTAGTGATTTGGTTTACAAGTAAAATATAAACACAAAATAAACATAGCAGGAGCAATCTAAATAATGTAATCACTCCTCGAAGCTTTCGCTGCGCAATTCTGATCTGTCTCTGAAACTAAAAGTGGGAATGGGTGAGCACATCATCCCTAAAAGGGGTGCCCAGTGGAAATAACATTTAACTTTCAAGTAATCATTTGAATGATTTGAAAACAATTCATGTTTTCCCAACACACTAATAACACAACCAATTTCACATAGGTAAACAATCATGTATATGGAACTAACTCCTTCGTCAAACAATGTATAATATTCAATGCCAAATTCCAGCACCTAATAATAATATTGTGGTGTATCGCCCTAGCCATGTGCACAAAAGCTCGAAAGAAGTATGCATAAATAAAGAAGCAGTATCCTATATACTACAGATGGAAAATCTTATTTTCCAAGCATTCAAATGGAAATTCTTATTTCCCAAACAATTCATAAAGACAAACAAAGCATTACAGTTCCTTTACAGACCATGGAAAGATTAAAAGAAATAACAGAACTTTCGGAATTTAAAACTAAACAATGCATGGAATACACAATTAGATAATGCATGAATTTTTTAAACATAACTTCTGTAAATGAAAACAACAATAATCACAAAAGAGTTAAATGTAAATTCCCACCTCTTTTGATGACAAGCCACGCCTACCTCGAGATCCACGATCCACTGGTTCATCCTTTGAATCGATCGTTGTTAATAACTAACTGCAATTGCAGATCTACGCAACACTCTTTCTACATTCTTCTAAAGCTCAGTTCAATCATCATCCATTCTCAACATTCAAATCCCCTGCAATCCATCACAGGGAACACTAACATTCAACTAGAGCACATCTTCTTAAATGTCAGTTGCAGTCCAACACTGCTCTACACCACACCAGCTAACTAAGTTGTAGCAACATTAATACTTCACTAACAACACCTAATGCTAAATTCAGATATTACAATCAATCTTGCAACATCACTTCATTACGAAACCATATACAACAATCCATTTCAGGTCCATCCAACACCATAACCAATTCTTGATTCTTGCATTGGTTTTGTCTTCTCAGCACCAAACTCTTATCAACAGTCCCTAATCTCAACACCCCTTCTTCTGTATCTGCACAACACAACAACAGACTCACTCCCTTTCTTAGCTCAACCATCTGCAGCTTCTTGCGCACATCAGTTCACACCGCCCACAACTTTTAGTTACACTTCCCTGTAATTCTGCTCAAACATCACCATAACTCAGCCATCAATAACACAAAAACAACCACTTCCTTATCTAACTCGACATCAAAAATCCATCGAAACCCAGTAACTTTATCTCAACCAATATTCTTCTTACTCAAATCAAACTCAAACCCACCTTAACAAACTCTAAGAATCAACTTAACCTTCATCTACAACTCTCAAGAAGATTCCACCCATGCAATTGAATTCAATTATACTTTTCTTTGAATCCATCCAGCAAATCTTCTCAAAACTATCACGAACCCCACAGGTTCTGTTCCATTAACCTTATACAATCATCATCACTCTTATCCATTCTCAGTAAAATCTTGAATAATTCCCAAGCCTCTACAATTCAGTTTGTCCATCGCCACCGGTTCTCAACTGAACCCTAATTCAATTTCTAATATTCTTTTCCCTAATTCAAACTCAAACTTCAATAAGACTCTCCAAAATTATCAAACCCATCCTTTAATTCCATCCCCTAAACCAACAACTTCATCTTCTGGTTCTTTTATGAACTTCTTATGAAACCCTAGTTCTTTGATTCTTCTCTAAAACAACCTCATAACTTAAACCTCAACCCCTTTGTTCTTCATCTAACAGCAACCCAATTAACCAACGAATTCACTTGAGAACCCGAATTCATTTCTCAAAACTGAAATTCCAATTAGAACAACATCAACTCCTCCTTCTCCCAAAATCAGTAAACATCAAACATCACAACCATTATCCCTCATAACTTGTCTAATTCTCTCGACCTTATAGCCATATAATTCTCACAGAAATGCCAGAGGCGAAGAATAGAAGAAGAAGGAAGAAAGAAATAATGAATGAATGAAAAGAAAAGAAAAGAAAGAGAAACGAAAGTTTATCTTCTCGATATGGTTAGATAAGACCAACGAAAAATGATAAAGGCACCCATCACTTGGATATGGGAAGCCAGGCGGTTTAAACTACAAAATGACTAATTTTCTTTTCAAACAAATCTGATGATATCTTCTTTGTCTGGTATCCGAATGACACGTTCGAGTAGTCCAATTCGCGTAACTTTTCGAGACATATTCAATGATACCAGTTCGTATCTAGATCGTTGTTGGATTAATTACTATTAATTAATGCTCGTGTTAAACTAATCGAGTAACTATCGGCTAATTCCTCTCTTGATCATGCTAGACCAGTCAAATAGCATTGACGAGCTTGAGGGTCTTTACATTCTCCCCACCTTGTTCATTTTCGTCCTCGAAAATCAGACCATCCTTCTAGGCTTCAAAACTCCCCACCTTAAAGAATAATCATATCTCTCGTCTAAGCGCAAAACACAAACCTATATGGCTTTCTACAACTAAAATTTGTGGCTCTAGGTTCAATAGACTAGTTTCTATTTTAATAAGTTATTGGTTTTAATTATGAGAGAAAATACTCTATAATAAAGTTTCTAAGTAAAATTTGGGATCTACCAGTTCACTAATAGAAGCAAGTCCCTCTTCTATGCCTAGTGATACAAGAATGCAGTTGCCCTGTCTAGGTTCGCGACTCCTGACAATGCCTACCTACGTAACAAGTATCACCCGAACACATCAGAATTACCAACCACACCATTCCCCATTGCTGGATGAACTAAGTATTAATTTATTAAGATTAATTAATTTCTAAACTTTTATCGTAACTGGTGTAAGTATGATAAATTTATTTCGTAAAATATATAAATAGTTCACATCATTTTAAGCAATTTAATCATCAAAAGTTATTTTATTTTATTTTTATTTAGCGTTATTATTATTTATTTATTTTATCATTATAAGTAATCCAAATTCGATTCAAGTCAATTTATAATATCTGATATTTTATAAATTAAATTTTCCAAATAGTATTTACTATAAATTTGCTACTAGCTTAATTATTTAAATAATATTATCAACTGTGGTATTGTTCTCATTATTCTTATGTTGCTAGTCCAGTTGGTACACTAAACCTTAATCTTTTAAATATAATTCTACATTCATGTAAAGATTGATATAACTAATTTTATTTATTCATAATGAATCTGTATACTATATCTGGTTAAATATTGGCGTTGGTAGTTTAATATGGTTCAAGTTTGAGTCTCCATAAAATTATAATATATCTTAACAGTCTTTAGATTTTACTATTAATGTAACGTATCCTATTAATATACGAATTTATGTTCTTATAATTCTAATATGACACTAAGCATCGAAATTCTATTATTACTACTTCATGTATATTTGTTTCATTTTAAAGATTTACTGAATCATTTGTGAAATTAAAGATAATTTCGGTACAAAGTTACTAACAAGTTGAGTCATTTTATTTATGTATTATATCCTCGCTTTCTTAAGTCTAACGCCTAACAAGTATTATATTAATTATCTAGCTTAGACGAAAAACCATATTTCCTTAATTTGTAATTAATTTAATTTGTCAATAATAATTATTGATCATTATTAGATCTTCAATAACTATTTAAGAAATTTTAGTTAAGCTAAGTCAATATGATACTAAATGATAAATGCTAATCATTACTTTATTAAAATTATTATTACTTTGATTATCATCCATAATTATTATTTTAATATTTTATTATTAATATTGATGGTCGAAGTATTTCTAACTACTCTTAAGAATATTATTGAGTCCCAACAATATTATTAACATTTATGTGATTACAAATTGCTGACCCTACGTATAAGCCAAGGTATAAATTTCTATGTGACTTTCAAGATTATCAATAATACTAATTTCACTATTTTTAGTACTGAATTGTCTACTTGTTCACACTTTTTGGACTAATTATTCTATAATCTTCATTAGCTAAAGCTATTGGTGTACCTTATAATTTTACTTCATTATATATACAACAACCAAACAAACAAATCAACCAATCAAATTAATCTTTTAATTATTGATAACTTTAATGATTAAGATTTATCTCACAGCCCAACTCATTTGTAAAATAATCTAGTTCACTTACTAGCACTGGCTATTCATATATTTTCCCATGTAAGATCTAATAGTGAGCTCTGATACCACATTTGTAGCGCCACCAAAGCTAGCAGCTGACTAATCCAAAAAATTAACTAAATAAAGAGGCACTAAAGATCTAATACATCAGTTTAAGTAATAATTTGCAAGTTCTAAATAAAGAAAGCTTAACCCAAGTCTAAACCCTCTCATAAATAGATATACAAGAACTTCTTTCAAATGATACATATACATTAGTGATTTGGTTTACAAGTAAAATATAAACACAAAATAAACATAGCAGAAGTAATCTAAATAACGTAATCACTCCTCGAAGCTTTCGCTGCGCAACTATGATCTGTCTCTGAAACTGAAAGTGGGATGGGTGAGCACATCATCCCTAAAAGGGGTGCCCAGTGTAAAGAACATTTAACTTTAAAGTAATCATTGGAATGATTTGAAAACAATTCATGTTTTCCCAACACACTAATAACACAACCAATTTCACATAGGTAAACAATCATGTATATGGAACTAACTCCTTCGTCAAATAATGTATAATATTCAATGCCAAATTCCAGCACCTAATAATAATATTGTGGTGTATCGCCCTAGCCATGTGCATAAAAGCTCGAAAGAAAGTAGGTATAAATGAAGGAGCGGTATCCTATATACCACAAATGGAAAATCTTATTTTCCAAGCATTCAAATGGAAATTATTATTTCCCAAACAATTCATAAAGACAAACAAAGCATTACAGTTCCTTTACAGACCATGGAAAGATTAAAAGAAATAACAGAACTTTCAGAATTTAAAACTAAACAATGCATGGAATACACAATCAAATAATGCATGAATTTGTTAAACATAACTTCTGTAAAAGAAAACAACAATAATCACAAAAGAGTTAAATGTAAATTCCCACCTCTTTTGATGACAAGCCACGCCTACCTCGAGATCCACGATCCACTGGTTCATCCTTTGAATCGATCGTTGTTAATAACTAACTGCAATTGCAGCTTTAAGCAACACTCTTTCTACATTCATCTCAAGCTCAGTTCAATCATCATCCATTCTCAACATTCAAATCACCTGCATTCCACCACAGGGAACACTAACATTCAACCAGAGCACATCTTCTTAAATGTCAGTTGCAGTCCAACAGTACTCTACACCGCACCAGCTAACTAAGTTGTAGCAACATTAATACTTCACTAACAACACCTAATGCTAAATTCATATATTACAATCAATCCTGCGACATCACTTCATTACGAAACCATATACAACAATCAATTTCAGGTTCATCCAACACCATAACCAATTCTTGATTCTTGCATTGGTTCTGTCTTCTCAACAACAAACTCTTATCATCAGTCCTTAATCTCAACACCTTTTCTTCCGTCTCTTCACAACACAACAACAGATTCACTCCCTTTCTTAGCTCAACCATCTGCAGCTTCTTGCGCACATCAGTTCACACCGCCAACAACCTTTAGTTACACTTTCCTGTAATTCTTCTCAAACATCACCATAACTCAGCCATCAGCAACACAACAACACCACCAGGGCAGCCACTGCCTTATCTAACTCGACATCAGAAATCCATCGAAACCCAATAACTTTATCTCAACCAATCTTCTTCTTACTCAAATCAAACTCAAACCCACCTTAACAAACTCTAAGAATCAACTTAACCTTCAGCCACAACTCTCAAGAAGATTCCATCCATTCAATTGAATTCAATTCTACTTTTCTTTGAATCCATCCAGCAAATCTTCTCAAAACTATAACGAACCCCACAGGTTATGTTCCTTTAACCCTATACAATCTTCATCACTCTTATCCATTCTCAGTAAACTCTTGAATAATTCTCATGCCTCTACAATTCAGTTTTTCCATCGCCACCGGTTCTCAACTGAACCCTAATTCAATTCCTAAATCTTCTTTTCTCTAATTCAAACTCAAACTTCAATCAGACTCTTCAAAATTATCAAACCCATCCTATAATTCCATCCCATAAACCAACAACTTCATCTTCTGGTTCTTTTATGAACTTCTTATGAAACCCTAGTTCTTTGATTCTTCTCTAAAACAACCTCATAACTTCAATTAAACCTCAACCCCTCTGTTCTTCATCTAACAACAACCCAATTAACCAACGAATTCACTTGAGAACCCGAATTCATTTCTCAAAACTGAAATTCCAATTAGAACAGCATCAACTCCTCCTTCTCCCAAAATCAGTAAAGATCAATCACCACAACCATTATCCCTCATAACTTGTCTAATTCTCTCGACCTTACAGCCATATAATTCTCACAGAAACGCCAGAGGCGAAAAATAGAAGAAGAAGGAAGAAAGAAAAAATGAATGAAGAGAAATAGAAAGAGAAACTAAAGTTTATCTTCTCGATCTGGTTAGATAAGACCAACGAAAAATGATAAAGGCACCCATCACTTGGATATAGGAAGCCAGGCGGTTTAAAATGCAAAATGACTAATTTTCCCTTCAAACAAATCTAATGATATCTTCTTTGTCCGGTATCCGAATGAAACATTCGAGTAGTCCAATTCGCATAACTTTTCGAGACATATTCAATGATACTAGTTTCGTATCTTGATCGTTGTTAGATTAATTACTATTAATTAATGCTCGTGTTAAACTAATCGAGTAACTATCGGCTACTTTCTCTCTTGATCATGCTAGACCAGTCAAATAGCGTTGACGAGCTTGAGGGTCTTTACATGATTCTTCTCTGTTAGCAATATCGTAGTAATATTAGCCGTCACATTGATAGGAAGGAAACCAATTATTATGCAAAGTAGGCGTGTACGGATGGGTGGCTGCCATTAATTCTTCTTCCATGAAAACCTAGCTTTAGGGTTTCCTTTTCCTCTTGTAGCCGTGCACATAATTTCCGTGGTGGGACACACTCTCCCTTTGGCCGAGAGCATGCTTCCTGCTGCGAGACTCGGTTTTGGCTAGGGTCACGTTTCTCGCGGCAAAACATGGCTTGTTGAAGCGAGTATCAGTCCCCACTCTTTTGGCTATGGGTGCCCCTTTTGTATATGCATGCTTATGACTTGCTGCCAAACAAAGTTTCCCCTAGAAAACTTGACGTCGATTTTTATCATCGTACTTGATTCTGACAAAACCTTTATGCACGGTTTTTTTTCTCCAAAGAAGTAACTTTTCTGTTTTGTTTCGTTGTAGTTACTTCAAAAGCATAAGGAATTTTGTTTAGATGTCACCTGAAAGCAGTTCCGCCGCGTCGAGAAGTGCCAACAACTCCAAGCCGAACATAAATGATGAGTTTTTTACAAAGTCTGCTACGATTACAAGGACCCATCCCAAATTTGTGGCAACTCTCCTGACTGATTGATGTAGTTTTTCGAGTGATAAGTAAAAGTTCATTCAAAGACTTGTAGAGATTGATTTTAGACTTAATAGTAGAAAATATATACAAAATACTGTCACGATATCGAGAGGTACTGAGACTCAAGATTCCACCAATTCTCACATCCATGTGGTTCAGCTAATAATTCTAGACATTTATAGCTCAAATTTATTGACTCTAATTCATTTCCGAAAGTAGATTTTGAAAGTAATGACTGTATATCTAAAGCATGAGACATCAAAACACTTAAGAAAGCATGACCCATAATTGAAATCACAATCATTCAATAAAAATCATAATATACGATTAAAAATCAATGCAATAAGTCATAAAAGAATTAATAGAATTACCACATACATGAAATATAGCTTCCTCCGTCGTCCCAGTGTTGGGGTTTAGCTCCTCATATTATTCACGTTCTCAAAATAGTTGTTCATAACTCAAATAGGTGAAATACAATAGAAAACTAATAAAGAAGACAGTTTGCAACGCTGTAGTGGCGTTACAAACAACTGTTACAACGGGTGTTGAACTGTTACAGAGACAAGATGACAAGCTTATGGTATATTTGATATGTTGAACATCGATACTTTTGTTGTGTTGTTTGAATAAGACTGCCTCTGCGACTGTCCTCGTCTGTCCAATGTTCTTCAGCTTCTCTTCTTCACTAGCAGCACGTGAATATTCCTGCAACTTCACCTGCGCTTCACTGCTTCGATTCTATCGTCCCCAAACTCTCGACCCCCTCTCTAAGACTCGTACCACCTCTTTTTATACACAACAGACCCTAATTCTCTCGAATAAATCCGAGAATATCTCGATTTTCTTTCACCGGGATTTTCTTTTCTTTCCAAACTCTTTGTACGCGTCTCCTGAGTTTTCTCTCCTAACTAAAACTCCCCGGTCGAGTAAGATCTAACAGAAACTTCCTCCTATTCCACGTACTTCCTAAATATACATCCAAATAATCCTGATATACCTCTCATCCCTTTTTTCTCGTGATTCCACGTATCTTCTCTTTATCTTTCGATTTAAAACTCGCAACTTCCCTTATACAATAAAACAGGGTCATATCAATCAGTACATGGCAACAAATCCAATTAAATCTCTCCAGTTCTTCCCAAATATAAATACGAGAAGCCTATCTCCCTGTTTCACTCGAATCAAAATATTTCCCTTTTTTTTTCTTACGTAAACAAATCGTTACCATCCCTGTTCTATTGCACCAAGCCCATGATGATCCATATCTGTGAAAAAGTACAAATGAATCGCACCCAAAATGTTGCAAGAAAGTTACGCAGCTGTAACTCATTCTCCCACCAAAACTTCATTTTCAAACAAGGAAGATGGGATGCCCCCTAACCAGAGTAGGGGTGCCCATAGCCATGGCGTGTAAATAATACATCTGGAGCACAAATAGCAGTGAGGTGCCCCTTAGTAATTGAAGTACCCCTTATCCAAACTGAGAGTCCGAATAGTATGTGTCCTCCTGGCGCCTTTATCAACTTTTTGAGCCGATTTCTCCAAAAATGTTTATTGCCCGAAAATACCTACAAACACATAAAACACCATAATGAGTACAAAAATGGGTACTAACAACATAGAATATCGAGATGAAAATAGACACATAATGCGTCTATCACTGATTCAGAGAATGATGGAGAAGTTCAATCAGTCTCTCCAGGGCGTATAATGAGGTTTTGCCTTCAGAAGAAAGAGTATCCAGCTTCTCCCATAGACTTCAAAATCTGCCATGGTCCATTGCGCTCTTACGAAAAATGGATGAAATTCATGATGAGCCGCAACCACGTAAAGGCCAACTTAATTGAGGCGCAAATCATGCATGCTGTCATGGCGTCTGCGGCACTTCAAATCAGAAAGGATATTGCAGGCTTGATTACTTCATCTCCAGATGGTGCCCGGAAACTCACACGACTATATGTAGATGGGGTGAGATGACTATTTCTTTGGAAAGCGTAGACGTTTTGTTGAGTCTTACAATAATTAGGAAACTTGATGTTGTCTTGTCTGATGAAGAAGAAGAAATACACGCCACTTTGGTCACAAAAGCAGCGAGATATGTTCGAAAGAATTATGAGGAAAAGTGCTTCTATAACTGGTGGGTGTCTGAGTGGTTCCTTGATGAGTCGGAGTCGGATCAAGCGCTGGATGATACACTCCATGTTGTTGCATTTTTAATTCTGTGGCTATCCAGAGATGTTTTTGATGATGGCTCTGGTAAGAAGGAGATAACATAAGCTCATCAAATTCGCTATCAAACTAGCGAAAGGCGTTGCTCTTCCCATCGATAGTTTGTTTCTTGGCTCTTTGTACACTCATTTGGATCACTTAGTAGCAGATATGTACGTCTCTAATGGGTATATGAAAGTAGACTCGTATATCCACGTCACCTTTCTTCAAGCGTGGTTGTGGGAGCATTTCAAGAATTACGCTCCTAACCCGAGAACCTCATTTCCTGATGCATATGGCGGTTCTAGGATACTCCGTTGGTTGGAGAGGATTCCAAGACCTGGTTCAAAGCTCATTGATTTTCTTGACAACGCACATGCGGTTAAATTTCATCCTTGGGATCCAGTCCACGCCTTCATAGTTCAACCATACACTTTTTCTTCTGTATCGAAGGTGATATTGCGTTCTGCTGACGGGAATATGAGCATTGGAGAAACTGTGTTCTTGCGAAGCTGCATACCTGGGTACGTGCCATCTCTTTTCAGAGGATATTGTGGAGTAGTCCCTTACAACATCGACAGGGCTGCTCGACATATGGGCTTTGATCAGGGAGTCCCATTCCGTCGCCCGCTGACAGCTTCAGACGAATCATTACCCGCTATTCTTGATTACAGCGTCTTCGCACCGGATAAAAGTCTCCCCTTATTGCTCTCAGAACGAAAACATGTGACGACTCCCAAATATAAAAGCTTCTGCCAATATGAGTTCATCGCTATTCATCAGTTCGTGCAGGATGTTGTGACAAATCCCCGTGGAAAACCTTCCTCTGCGGTTCTGGAAAAGCATAAATTGTTGAAACAGCTTCCTTCGGGAAAGCGAAAATCCTCTAGATCGGATGTGGATGGTCCCCAGAAAAAGGAGCAAAGGTCGAAAAATCGTGCAGGTGGCTTCCAAACGGATTCGACGGCTCTTGTGACTTTTAGTTCTTCCAACATGCAAGTACGTATGGTTTTCTTACTGCTTTGGTTGACTGCATAACTATTTTGAATTGTCGTCACTGAGGATTTCTTCCTTTTTTGACCCAGGGGCTTAACAAGGTAAACGCCTTCACCAGGCTTGCGCATGGACATAAAAGGGGGCCTTCTGAAGAAAAATATGGCAATACTGAGCCCCTTAACAGTGAAGAGGAAGATGATGAAGAAGAAAGTTCAGGATCCGGTGATGATGGAAAAAGTACTTCAGAGCATAGAGGCGAGTCTTCTTCCAGTCCCAGTGGGCCCACAGATGAGTCGATGAGTCTTCCATAC
This sequence comes from Papaver armeniacum, assembly GCA_023531295.1. Classification (NCBI taxonomy): domain Eukaryota; kingdom Viridiplantae; phylum Streptophyta; class Magnoliopsida; order Ranunculales; family Papaveraceae; genus Papaver; species Papaver armeniacum. Next base: position 388,921 of record JAJJWW010015489.1, on the reverse strand, counting down.
GTTTTCCTCTTCGAATATTTACTTATACCGAATAAATATTCAATTGGTGGTATTTACGGGAAGAGATTGCTTCTGAAAATAACTCTGAGATGGAGATTCACGGCAATGAAGATGTAACAGTGTCTCCAATCATGGAAACCATACATGCTGGTAATCTGGAAATAGAGGTTGATCATCTTGAAGATGATGTTGTGTCTCCAATGGTGGAAAATGTTTTCGTGACGGCGGGCGTGATTGTTCCCAAATAATCTTTGCTAGTCGCACATCCAGCCGCAGGTATCATTTTCGATCCTCCATTTGAGGCTCCTTTTGAGGGTCACGTGTTGATTGGAGGATTCAGCGTGCCAGTGAAGTATGCGGAGCTATATACCAAGATATGGAAGAGGTATGGGCACATCACCACGACCAGGAAGGTTGATAGTCGCTTTGCATTGGTTAAGCGCGTGGAGGAAACCTTATCTTCAATTCATGACATGTGTGGCGTGACTTGACACACTGTTTCTGGAGATGTAGTCAAAAGCTGGGAATTTCATCGGGATATGTGTGTAAACTTTGAGTTTAACGCCTTCTGGCTCTGTGAAGGATTTTCCGAGATCCAAAGGCTGCATCCTGAAGCGATTAATGGCCCTTCCGAGGATTTGATTAATCAACAGGAGGCAGAAGTCGAGAAGTTGTCCCAAGAGTTGAAGCTGAAACAGACGGCTCTTCAGAGCATGAAGGACGTTTTCTCCAACAAGAACGAGCCTTTGTTAGGCAATTTCCCTTGAATGTTTTTATTTTCTGAACTTCCTTTCCTTAGGTTTTTTTTTTTGAAAGGCAAAAGAAACGTCTAGTTTATGGTTTGGTTTTCTGTTTTTTTTTTTTTTTTGGATTGATGGATGATTGCTTCTCATAAGAGTTTTTGGATTATTTTGAAATAATTGCCTTTTGATCAATCAATATGTCAAAATCTGACTTGCGAATGTAAGTAGAAAAATCATTCGGGAAAATTGCGGAACCGTGAATGTTGTGTGAGAAAGGGAAAGATATGAAATCTTGGTATGATTGGGTTATTGGCTTCCATTGTAGATGCGAAAACCCAAGCAATAGATCGTGTAAACATTGTCTGGCAAAACTTACTCGCTTTAGAGCCTTTCACCAAAACTGAATCTTCAGGGAGTAAATCCGAGTCTTTATGTGACGCCATCCTTGCCGCGAAAAGTCCCCAGTCATTCTTTATTGTCCGTGAAATATCTTCATGTCGATCCGCGGTAAGGCGGAGAGTCTCTAGTCCCCAGACGTAATTCTCCTGAATCTATCTTTTCTTGGACGATGCGCTTCGAAGCATTGCATTTACTGGTAGGATGATGGAATTGAGAGTTGAATTTGCAACCGAGAGATTAATTTCCCACTGTGGTCGCCAATTGTTTGTGGGGAAAACTATTTCTGTTGATTTTGATAATTTCGGGTGTGTGGTGAGAAACGAATCTAAACCCTAAACAATGTACTGCACATGACTACTTTTGATTCGAGTGATCAATTTGTACAATCCTGGCCTAAACCAAGAAATGGTCGTTCCAGACTTGCTTCGGTCACAAAGTGAAGGAGAAGGGTTGGTCTTAGGGAGGGAAGCGAAGAGAGTGTTGAGACCAGAATAGCTGATTTCGAAGGTGTGGTTTGTTTTATGACTTATCGGAAGTAGAAATGGTTAGCAGAATGGAAAGCTACCAGGTGATTTCTAGATACTGTGTTGTTGCCGACCCAAACTTGTTGTTTGGTGGAAATAGGTGAAGCCTATTTATACAAGTCATATTGAAACGTACCATGGTCTCGTAGGAAGTGGAAACGATTGAGTGGTGGAAGAATATAGTAACGTGTAACCATCAGACGTTATGCTTTCCATGATGAGGGAAGTGAATTCGTGTAACCGTCAGTCATTCCACTTCCATGATGAAGGAAGTAAATTGTTTACACTGTTACTTTTCACCACCAGTAATTGTCCTACTTCATGACACTTTCTTGTAACGGGCGTATTGCACGCCGCACGCTGTAAACCGCCAGACCAATACCCTGATGAGTATCCCCCAGTTTGTGACATGTTTGATGTCTTGAGTGTTTTTGTGGAAAACGTGTAGCAGGTTTCTATGTGTGGCAAGTCAAAGTCAAGAGACTTTGCCATATGAAAATAGCATGTGATGCTATTAGGTTTGCCTTGGTCGGCCACCTAAAACTTTCCACACGTCCGTCAGTTTGGTGGTGAACTTGAATGGCTGAGATTACATCTCATGAGGAAGGGTAGCCGTTGATTATGGCTACATCTTTGTTGTGTAACAAAGTGGCGCCATTAGCATAGTGGCGCCTGGCGTAGCGGGTTGCCTGGGACTTGCCGCAAGTCCGTCAGTTCAGTGGCGAACTTGGATGGCTGAGATTGCATCTCATGAGGAAGAGTGGCCATTGGTTATGGTTGCATCTTGTTGTATAGCGAAGTGGCGCCATTGACATAGTAGCGCCGGGTGGAGCCATGGCATAGCGGCATGCTAGTGGCATAGTCGTGGCATAGCGACATGCTAATGGCGTAGCCGTGGCATAGCGGCATGCCAGTGGCGTGGCATAGCGGCATGCTAGTAGCAGTGACATGGCGGCATGCCAGTGGCGTTGTGGCATGGCCAAAGCTAAGGTTTTGATCCGTGGCCAAAATTAGGGATTGGCGGCGTGGCCAAGGCTAGAATTTGGCATCGTGGTAAGAATTAGGGCTTGGCGGCGTGGCCAAGGCTAGTATTTGGCCCCATGGTAAGAATTAGGGCTTGGCGGCGTGTCCAAGGCTAGGATTTGGCGTCGTGGTAAGAATTAGGGCTTGGCGGCGTGGCCAAGGCTAGGTTTTGGCGTCGTGATAAGAATTAGGGCTTGGCGGCGTGTCCAAGGCTAGGATTTAGCGCAGTGGTAAGAATTAGGGCTTGGCAGTGGCCAAGGCTAGGTTTTGGCGTCGTGGTAAGAATTAGGGCTTGGCGGCGTGGCCAAGGCTAGGTTTTGGCATCGTCGTAAGAATTAGGGCTTGGCGGCATGGCCAAGGCTAGATTTTGGCGCCATGGTAAGAATTAGGGCTTGGAGGCGTGGCCAAGGCTAAAGTGGCATGCTACCGCGGCATAGTGGCATGTTGGCATGCCGATCAATATGTTGTTGTGGTAAGGCGCGTTTGGCTTGCAAGTTAGTATGGTGGCGCGACAGGGTACGTTTGGCCTTTAATGTATGGTGGCAAGTTTGGAGCCGACTTGATTGGCCGAGGAAAGGGGGCGGCCAAACATAAGCGCGGATACACTTCCGGAGAGTGTGTGGCGGCCTTAGAGCGACCCGATTGGTCGATGGCAAGTATGGGCCCAGCCACAACTTATGTGCGCGTGGCTAATTTGAGGTGACACGATTGGTCGAGAGAAATAGGGCCAGTTTAGGAAGGGGCGTGGCTAATGGCAAGTGGTGCAAGTTGGCCTAAGGCATGGCCACGCTTTCCTTTGCTGCTGCGGCTCCCTGTTTTCTGATTCTGAGCAAGGTTTTGCACCTACTAATACATGGCGGATTAATTACCTAGTTTACCTAGGTTAAATTTCGACAAGCAATGTCTGATATACTGCGCGAGGCGCAAAACCCTAACTTCTGCAAGTTAGTCAGGTCAATTGATTGAATTCTATGTGTTGACATAGAGTTCTTTTAAGTTCATTACCGAGAGAGCAAAGATGCTTTTTTCTGATTGAATACCTTATGCAAAGACCTTATCCTTGATACTTGGAAATTCGTGTTACTCTGCTGCGAGCGAACACAAATCGGCACCATATCAACATTAAGGGTTCAGCCGGGGAACATAGCATAGAAGGCATTCAAAGGAAGTTATATTAAGTGAATATAGGTGAGGCGCCGAAATTTACAGAACATCTGGGAGGGTTGCTACATTCGCCAGTATGGATAAATTTCATGTAAGTATATTGAACGACTCAATAAATATTCAAGTGGAGAGGTTAGCACTCACGGCGCCGTTTCCTTACAGAGTGACGTCACATCAGATGCAAGGTTTTACGATTTCAACCCTGAGCTAAAAACCACCATCAACACCTCCCCACTATAAATTTGTTTTGTTTGCCGTCACTAGTTATGGTGGTGAAGGGGCCAGCTTTTTCTTCGGGCATGAGAAAACAAGCAAGGTACCAAAGTCTTTCGTTCCTTCGGATTGAGCTGATATCCGTATGATTCTTTATTTTATTCGAAGAGTGCCCATCTCAGAAATGTTTGTGAGATTTTCATTTCATACAGCTCTTCCTTTCGATGCCTAATGAAGGATAATAATCCATGGAATCATGAGGATGTAAAATTCACTAGGATAAGAAGTATTATTGAGCCAGACAAAATAACATATGATGAAACCACCAAAGATAGATAAAAAAAACTAAATTATATGGAAAGTACGCCTGATATTACTGTGAGGGAAGAGTGAAAAGAATCCCCATCCGAAAGTGAAACGGAACATGAAACCGTAGGTTAATCTGTAACTTTTTTACCTCGCATCGCTTTTACATCTGGTCTACATCATATTACTAATACTGAAGTGAAGTTGCCTACTTATAACCTAATACAAATGATATCCAGCTCAGAATGGTATACATTCTAGCAAGCATATGAATATGAAGAGTTCTTAAAGCGTTGAGAAAAAGTTCTTTTAGCCTTTCCCGCTTGCTACCTTGATGCTATCAACTCCAGGGGACGATATATGAAATTATATACTTGATGTAAATATATAGCATCATTCAACTATATACAAATCAAGATCGTAGAAACAATTCGGGAAGGACGAATCGCTCCCGAAAAAGAACTATTGATTCTCTTATAATTGGTTGGATCGTGGGTGTGACGATTTACTTCATAGGTAGTGTCGCGATAAGTTTCCTAAATTCCGAACGATTGTCGACCATCAGGCTCGTTGGTATGCCATATTATCCCCAGCCAGTCAAGGAAATTGCTCCCTGACTTTGGATTTCCATATAAAGGACACAGAGAGGAAATATGCGTCTCTTGAGTGAGCAGAATATATCAACGACGCTTAAAGAGGACAAAAGCTTCGATCAAAGACCTAATAGAAAGCAGGCAACCCGAAATCAACTCCTTTTTTCGCTGGCCTAATCCTTTTCTCCAAGGACCTTTAGGTATGTAGTGCCTTCCACACTTGACTTCTTAAGTGAACTCACGTACGATCTTTCCTAGTAATAGGTAAGGACTAGACTTCATCACTCGAAGGAAAGGGAGAGGGACCGAAAGATAGGATCTTAAAGGTAATAAAATAAGATCCGGATAGCAAGTACTATCAGGTAAAAGATAGTCTGACGGGGCTCAATGTAGCCGAAATTGCTCATCGGTTCTACTCGGTTGGGGATCTTGGAGCGAGGAGCAATGAGTTCGGACTTGGAAATCGCCAAAACTCGATCTAATACTTGGAACATATTCATTAGAGACTTATATATTGCTACTCATGAGTCATGACTTGTACCTAATTAAAGTTGAAATTTTAACTCTATCATGTAATTAAGTGTGTAAAAATTATATTGAACCTATGAAATGACGAGGTTACCAAGTTAAAATGCGGGGCTACCAAAATACATCACCAACTTTTTCTTAGACATCCTATATGGACTCAAATAAAATTCTGAGAGTTACAACTTAGTGAATCTCAATCAGGAATTATATGAAGAGTTTATATCTCTTTCTCTCACAATTTATATGTAAACGGAGATAAGCCCGTAAACCTGATTATACCGTGAGAGTACTAGGACGCTTCCAAATATCAATATCTAAGATCAATCAAGTCGTATCCAACAATTGCGATGGACGTATCTACTTTGATTGATTTACGTACACCCTATGATATTTAAATATAAAGATAAACAATATAATGCGGAAAAATAAATAACACAGACACCGAAAATTATTGTTAACGAGGAAACCGTAAATGTAGAAAAACCCCGGGACATAGTCCAGATTAAACACCAAACTGGAATGTAGTTGAGACTCTAGCCTCCGACTGGAATGTAGTTGAGACCGAAGCTACCATCACGGTGATTCAGTTATAGTCGCGCTACTTACGCCTCTTGAATCTTGCAAGATTTTGTGCAATTGATTCCCTTAGCTGACGTCCTTTACAGTCTAAGAGTTGCTTCAACTCAATGAAGACTTTAAACCAATCTGCGTCCCATAGATAAGCCTATATGTGATTTCCATTCTAGTCAAAGATTAAGGTGAGATAAGAAATCATTTGCAATAGCCAAAGTCTAGCAAACCTAAAAATCCGGTACTTACGACTCCCGAAGAGCAGCCTAGATTGTTATTCACCTCACAAGTAATTACTACTCCTATTTCAACAAAGAATTGTTATAGAGGAATATACACGTGGAATCAAAAAGTCTGGGACGAAGAAACTTTGTAATTTTTATCCATCTCACATGTTGGAGCTAATGGATCAACAATCATTAGCAAGATCACACACAAACTATCAAGATAAAGATAGTGGACCTAGCTTCACGAATCCCTAAGCGAAGTCTTTTTAGTCGCTAAAACTAAAAAGCTTTAAAGGAAGGGACGACTCTATTTTACAACTAAGACACACAAGAAAAGTGTCGTGGATTCAAAAATCCCAGTTACTTGAGTTTCTCCTTATATAGACTTTCAAGATCAAGGTTGCTTTAGATTTAAGCTAAAGTAGCTTTGGAATCCAGCAATCAATATCCATCGTTGAATGAATAACTTGACTTGAGATTAACACAACAAAATATACGCTCTGGTTAGGATGAACCATAAACAAACCGTGTACAATGACTTGTTCATGAAATGTTAGCCGAAACTAACTAGACGAACTATAAGCTTAATTATTTTCATAAACACTTAAGACTTTAATCTTGAGTCACAACCATAGGTTATAATGTGTGAAAAGACGAGGGTACCCAAATATACCTCAATCTAAAACTTTTCCACCTATAAGTTCTTTCTCCGAAAGTGATTATCTATGGACTGAGTCGAGACAATACAACTAATCGGTTCACACTTCGTGTGATCGTATATGGATACGAGATCGAGACAATACAACAACGAAGTATGTTTACTTGATAAGAGGTTCAGACTTAACCAAATACAATAGGATTACTATCAAGTAAATAGGAATTAACGTTTGTGTATTTTACTTCTAAATATAATAAAAACAATTATAATTGCGGAAATAGAAAAGTAAAAAAAACAACAAGATTTTGTTAACGAGGAAACCGCAAATGCAGAAAAACCCCGGGACCTTGTGCAGAATTGAATACTCTCAGGATTAAGCCGATATACAAAATCAAATCAACTTCGTATAGTTGAGACCAAGCAACTAAACATATAGTTCACCTAGTTCCGTTTGTATTCCCATGCCTTCATCTTATAATAAGTCACGTACTTGGAACAATTCCTTTGGTTCGTATTCCAAACAGTAAAGGAACAACAAATTTGTTTGGTATCAACTCTTTTCAACCAAGTGATGTGAGTTCGACAAAAGGCACTTCCGTTTATCTCAATAAACTCCTTTGTCAGGTCATTAGATCTATCCACTAACGACTACCAAAGTCATCGCCAAGATTTTGCAATCAATACCTTGAATCACAAAGAATCGTATTGATGCCAATCTACTAAACTAATCAATCCAATCTACCACAAGGATAAACTGATTATAGTTGGATCCTCTTTAACCGAAACAATTATTGTGCACACCAAAGATTATGAACCCAAATCAGAAATCTTCAAAGTCTTCTTTGTCTTCAAATCTTCTTAGATCTTCAATAAACACCTGTACACAATCAACTTGAATCTCTTGTGATCAATCACGCATAAAACGGAGTCTGTTAACAATGGATTATCACAAGACGTCTTTAGATCTACAAACAGTCTAAAGATCCCCGCCGAAACTTCGATCTAGTTTGAGTGAATCTTATATCAGAAGAGAAGATTCTCAAGCATAAACAAACTAGGCGCAATCAAAGTTCAACAACTGTTAGTCAATCAAATCAATCAAATACTAATAATAAACCGCAATTATCTAGTTTCCCACCAACGGTACTAATAGAGCTTCTCAATCCCAAAGAAGTCTTTAAATTGGACGGTCGTAAGATATTTCGCCTAATTAGGTTACTTTCCTCTCTGAATAGGCGGTTCCACCAGTAACAACACAACTAGGTAGTTTTGCTGGCTCTGACGATTAGTTTGCTAGAAATGCAAACTTTGGTATTTATAGACCAAGGAAGTTGGGACACCAAGGAATTTCCAAAACCGAAAATATTCTCAAGATATACAATATATTCCAGATTCGGTTTCCATAATTCCTGAAAATGCTTTGTCCAAACATTGACCGAAAATCTCTTAGAAAATCTCTAATTAGTAAATGCATATTACCAATTTTCATTTTCCAAAAATAAAATTAAAAACCTTAATTAAAAGATTCTTAACTTATATTTCGATCCGGGATTTTCCTTTAGCTATTAAGGAATATCTTTGAACAATAAAAGATAGGCGTTCATCGCACATGTTCAAAGAATGTCGACATCATTACTTTGTAAGTCCTCTTTCATACTTACAATCTTGAAACCGATTTGCCACACTTCCAAACAAGTTTAGAATTGGTTCATCTGACTTTCAAGAACTACTTGATTGATTAAGAACACTCAATCACTAATCATGGGTTTGACGGTTCTACCAAAACAAGTTTCGGTTCTACCTCCATGTGAGTACTGTGCATAGTCACACTACCTTTCCAAAAATTCGATTGACTAGGTACTAGGATCGGTTCCCCACATACTTATGGTAACTACTTGTATTTGCTGCACATGTCCATAGGATCAGTTCCCCTTTCACTAAAAACGTGTTGCACATGTTCATAGGATCGGTTCCTCCATCTGCTAAAAATGTGTTGCACCTCTTACAAGGATCGATCCCCCTTTGTGATCGTTTGCACCTCTTTATAGGATCGGTTCCCCTTTGCCTAGAGTTGGTCATACCAATAACACTAAATCGATCATACCATCTCAGGTGATTACTTAAGATTGGTTTCACTAATAAAAGTCATACCAATACAAAAGTCAGGCCTTGTGAATAATTTTACCAAGAACATAAACAAGTCATGAGTGGTTATACTAATCACACATATTGGTAGTTCAAAAGATATGCAATCACAATACCAATAAGCCTAGCGATTTCCCTTTCGATTCATAAAACAAGTTCATGAATTTACTTCCTTTAAACGGTTGTAAAACATTGTTTCCTAGGATGAAGTCTTCACCTCATACCCATACATAATCACAATAGCATTCAAACGATTATGTCGATGTCTTATATACAAAGTTTAACGGTTTAAGCAATAAACCTTATATTGTATTCCTTAATACTACGTCTAACTAGAGTATAATCATTCATGCTTCGCAGTTATGTTGTTAATATGCACGACTTGAAAGATACATTTGCGAATGAAACAGTTCAAGTCAAATATCACTAACCTCAAGTGGAAGGATGATGTTGTCGTTGTAGCTCCTTACTTCTTCACTTCTTCAAGTCTTCGCAATACTTGTAATGTCTCATATCCTAATATTTTCAAGCTAACCTATACGAAGTTGACTCTAGTACATTATCAAGCGACTCTTGAAATGAGTTTTGGTTCACTAAAATATGACAACCAAACTTGACATACCAATGCTTGGTGGGTTCAACCGAGCTATGCTCTAACAATATCCCCATTTGTCAATTTTAGTGACAAAAATCTTACATCATAGGGATAAAAAAATTACAAGAATTCATTACACATACGCTTGATTCCCAAATTCAACATCACAATAACCTGTATACATTCAATCCACAAATGTCATTGTTGACATTATAATAACAAATCTAATACTCCCCCTAAAGGTAAGATAGGTATATTTTATCAATCTGCACGTCTTTGTTATTCCTTTGTAGTCCATATAACTACAAGTATCATATGATATGCTACTCCCCCTTAGTCTATGCTTTACTCTTTTCGTTAGATAAACGTTTAAGCACCAATGTCTTTTACGTTAGTGATACAAATCAATATAAATTAATACCAGTATCACTTGTTTACTCCATATATTTCTCCCCCTTTTTGTCACAAAATGACAAAGAAACGAAAAAATAAAGGACAAACCGAAAGGATCTTACAAATCTCAAAATAGACTTGCAAACCTATAAGAGTTAAGAACGAGGGTTCCACACACCATTTTTGATAACCAATATCAAAACCAAAACTACAAAGTAATCTTGTTTTGATATGTTACCAAGGAAACAATTTCCCGAAGAAATTTTCCCTAATAGTTTAGCAAACCAAAAATCGACTAAGCACCTTAGTTCCTTTGCTTAACTGATTGTACAAATAAAATCGCTTGTTCGATAAGACCAAAATAAAGATAACTCTATTTTTCTGATCAGGTTCTAATTATCCGTATAACTTAGACCTTTCAATTTTAAACAAGATAAGTACTAGGTTAGTTAACTAGCATTTCTTGTTAAGGCATTCGATTAGACTTGAATAACCGAAACCTCTACTTTGATAAGTCTAACTAAGATCAGAATTAACTTAGTTTCTCTTATCTGGAATCGAATTGGACTAAACAATTCATCCCGTAAACCTTTTCTTTTGTTAAGCCATAAATAATTCATACAAACCAAATAAATCAACTTGCATAATTATTCACCTCAACCGGAAGCATATGAAACAACATAGAAGCACCGCAATTGCACCGAAATTTTGTAAGCCTACACAATTGATACCACAAAATAATGCAAGATAACAATAGTTTTTATTAACCGGAAACAATTGAATCACACACATATCCATACACAAATAATAGAATAAAATATCAATTGTACCGAAATTTTGTTAAGCAAAAGCAATAAATATACGCAATAAACTCAGGCTTTTCTTAAACAGGAAAACGATTAACTAACAAAGTCGTTACCTCAAATTTCGCATCCACTTCTCCAATATGTTTGCATCTAGGGAGAATTGATATCGAAATATCATTATGTTGTCATCCTTATGCAAAACAAAAGAATAACAACAACCAACCTTTACCAGAGAAAGGTTGAAAACCGGTTTTTAACTATTACAAGCAAAAGTTGAAAACCGTGAAACACATATGCTTTTATGCTAAACCAAACGATTCAACATATTGTGACTTTTTCACATATTGTTTCAATCAGAACCCCTCATGATTCTTTGATAAAGCCTACCAACATGGGCTAGAACTTAATCCTGCTAAATCAAAAAGTCACCCAAACCATAAGGGTTCACAACATATGAGATCGAATATTAAGGTCATGAAAACCGAAATCATACATCTCATAAATGAATTTGCAATACACCATAAATATTCAACATAGTATCAATTATTTAAATTACCTCAATCTTGTAGGAAATTGAATTACGAAACCAACGCAAAAAGAATGAGGTCATTCCGAGTTCGGACGAAGAAGTTATAGGCAAAACAGTTTTACACTCCTTCGTATTGCATCTCTCACTAGGATCGGTACCCATGTGTTGCACCTCTCACTAGGATCGGTACCCATGTGTTGATAGTGAAGGATCACAATACTAAACTTTTTTGGCATAACTTTTGCATACGATGTCCGAATACAGTATTTTTTGGCTCGTTTTAACCGTCAAAACAAGATCTACACATATATGATCAGTAGATATCAACATCATAAACTCAAAATTACCGTTTCCATCAAAAGCTCAAATATAGATAGAGAAAGTATGAGTATAAAAGAAAATAAACCTCCCTAAAGATGTTAATTAGTCATATAATAACCGAGAGATCATGTGCTCAGTTTTCATGTGTTTCCTCACCTTTAAAAGATTCTTCCCCCATCTGCTAAAAACGTGTTACACCTCTTACAAGGATCGATTCCCCTTTGTGATCGGTTGCACCTCCTCATAGGATCGGTTCCCCTTTGCCTAGAGTTGGTCATACCAATAACACTAAATCGATCGTACCATCTCAGGTGATTACTTAAGATTTATTTCACTAATAAAAGTCATACCATACAAAAGTCATGCCTTGTGAATAGTTTTACCAAGACCATAAACAAGTCATGAGCGGTTACTAATCAGACATATTGGTAGTTCAAAAGATATGCAATGAATCACAATACCAATAAGCATAGTGATTTCCCTTTCGATTCATAAAACAAGTTCATGAATTTACTTCCTTTAAACGAATGTAAAACATTGTTTCCTAGGATGAAATCTTTACCTATTACACATACATAATCACAATAGCATTCAAACGATTATTTCGATGTCTTATATAAAAAGTATGAGTTTTGGTTCACTAAAATATGACAACCAAACTTGACATACCAACGCTTGGTGGGTTCAACCGAGCTATGCTCTAACAATGTGATCAACTATGTCTCAGATGTGTGTTTAGAGAGTTGTTTAAATATCGATTATCTCATACAAATAATTCTGATGCATCTGAAAACATTTGACAGGGTAAGTATGTGTACTGGGTACGTGTACTTACTTCCAGTTCGTGAGTTATTTTGTTACGGTACGTGTACTGGGTTTGTATACCCTTAAGACACAATGAGTTCAGGAGTCAACAGATCTTTTCCGGTTTGCATACTAAGTATGCGTACCACCTGGTCCAGGAGTCAACATACTTTTTTCGATTTGCATACTGGGTATTCTTACCAACCTGGTTCAAGAGTTGATGAATCTTTTTAGGTTTGCATACTGGGTATGCGTACCATCCTAAGTTCACGAGCAACAGAACTTTTTGGGTTCACGTACTTGGTATGTCTACCAAAAATAGTTGTCGAACTATAGATACGCTGGTACGTGTACTGGGTACATGTATTTCGTCTCCGAACCTATTACAGTTGCTCCAGTATGTAAGCTGGTATACATATTGTCCTATATCCAGATTTTCAGTAGTTTTATATCTCTCTAATAATCAATTTGAAACATTCCCGAATAACATCAGTGACCCATACCACTGTTCCAGGCTATTTTAAAATGATAACCTTGAATCATAATTTAGGTCATAAACAATAAATTGTTCTTAACCAAATTCATCAAGTATGAACAAATGTTCTTAAGCTTAGTCAACATATTTCGAGAATAATTAATCAAGATAAACTTGACTTGAAAAAAGGTTTTGTGCAAGTAAAATCCACTTTAGTCATGCGACGTAGTCTCATCGATATAAAGGTGAAAACTTGAGTAATATGTGGTTAAGTCTTCATTTACCTTTTGTAGATGAAGTTCTTTGAAATCTTCGGTTGATCTTCGCCTTCAAACGGTAGAACACATTGATGTCTGATACTTAACTACACACTCCTATCCTAATCTGGGACTTGACTAAATGTAGACTAGAAATCAAGATATAGTTTTGTGGTTGGTTTTCCAACTCCTTGAATTCTTTGTTACCTCAAGTTGCCAATGATTTTGAACGTGTTCAACTCAGCATCGTAGTTGTTGAAGATCCGTAGCGATAACAACTTTGAAAACAAATATTCTCAATTATTGTTATACATAAACATTGTATTATTATCTTCTCCAAAGTTGAATTCTATCACAACTTCAAAGTAATACTACGGTGATATATATCCCCCCCTTAGTCAATACTTACATCTTTTGCATAATAGGTGAAACCTATAGATGTTGATTCACCCCCCTTATATAATGATCCGTAAACCATATGTATGTAGTGCAAAATTACTAATTAATTCTCCCCCCTTTTTGTCAATAAAAATTGGCAAAGGTACGAAAACAATGGGATCGTAATTAATTCAAACAAAAGATACTTCAAGACTTAAAAGGAACACATATCAAATTTAATTTAGATGATATCACAGAGTATAAAATACTTAGTGTCTCATCTAGGAGATTTAAGATACAAGCATCCCCTATATATTCAACGTCCACTTTCCCCACAAATATATAGCAATTAAGCACAAGCTCAAAAAGAACTTTCCCCCATTTGATGTCATTCCCAAGAGAACAACATGAGTAACCTTACTTTAATAATAATAAAAAAAAATTTGTCGTACATTAACAAATCACATGGATTTGTATCCTACATCGACATAAATTAATCTCAACGCCAGTAATGGGCAAGGAGACAATATAATCGATATGACTCAACATAAGAAAATCTTACGGAGTTTGATAATGCAACAACTACACAAGAGTGTGACCACGAGTAGATCAATACTGTGGAATTTCTCAAAAAGTTTTTTTTTTTTTACATTTAGTCAGTAAAAGCATAAAACTTAATACATTTAACTTCTAAGCATATATGAGATATCAACTCTAATCACCAAAAATATGATGGCAAAGAACGAATTTCACGAAAGTCGAGCAATAAAAAGTATAATCATAAGAATTAAGTACTGCGATCATCTTATCTAAGACACAAACTTGTAAAGCACATTGAAAAAGCGGGGGTACAACAACCACACCCAATATTTCGCTTAGCAATCTGTATGGACAAACTTCAATATACTTTCTAGAGAAGATAAAAAGTATATCAAAGAGTTTATATCTCAATCTCTCGATTTGATATATACTCAAGCAAATAGAAATCTGCGAGTCTATATCAAATACTAGAGAGATAACTTGACTAGTACCAAAGACCAATATCCAAGTCTCAATCAATTTAAATCAACAACCAAAAGGTCGGATATTCTAATTGATTGAACAACGCACAACCTGTGATATTACAATTATATAAACAAATATAATGCGGAAAAGAAATAACACAGACACCGGAATTTTGTTAACGAGGAAACCGTAAATGCAGAAAAACCCCGGGACCTAGTCTAATTTGAACGCACAATGTATTAAGCCGCTACAGACTCTAGCCTACTCCAAATTAACTTCGGTCTGGACTGTAGTTGAACCCAAATCAATCTCACACTAATCCAAGGTACAGTTATTCTCCTACGCCTCTGATCCCAGCAGGATACTATGCACTTGATTCCCTTAGCTGATCTCACCCACAACTAAGAGTTGCTACGACCCAAAGTCTAAGACTTTAATAAACAAATCTGTATCACACAGAAAAATCTACGGTAATAGATAATTCCGTCTCCCACGAATATACCTACGAGTTTTGTTCCGTCTTTTGATAAATCAAGGTGAACAGGAACCAATAGATAACCCAGACTTATATTCTCGAAGAACAGCCTAGTATTATCGACCACCTCACAATAATCTTAATTGACGCAGCGAAAAAGGTATTGCGGAATCACAAACGATGAGACGAATATGTTTGTGATTACTTTTTATCTTGCCTATCAGAGATAGAAATCTCAAGCCAATTATTACAATTGTACTCGTACGATAGAAACAACAAGATCAGATCAAACAACTACGAGAAAGTAGTATCGGTCTGGCTTCACAATCCCAATGAAGTCTTTAAGTCGTTAACCTAGTTTAGATAAGAAAACCAAAGGTTAAAGGAGAATCGACTCTAGCTTATGCAACTAGTATCACACGTAAGGTGTGGGGATTAGGTTTCCCATTTGCTAGAGTTCTCCCTTATATAGTCTTTCAAATCAGGGTTTGCAATCAATGTTAGCTTGGTAACAAAGCATTTAATATTCACCGTTAGATGAAAACCTGATTAGATTCAAGCTAATATTTCTCAACCTTTAGATCGAAAACTTAGCTTGTTACACACAAATGAAATGTACTATTTGGGGTTTATGTAACCGTACCCAAACATGAACATTTGTTTGTTCAACAAAAGTTAACCAAATGGTTAGCCATATGAGCAATTTCATATCAACCATATTCTTCTTCACCATAACTAGTTCAAATGACTCAAATGAACTAGTTAGAGAGTTGTTCAATTGCTTAGATCTTATGTAACTACACAAGACACAATCGAAGCAAAAACGGTTTGATTCACTCGAATCGGTTCATGAAATTTATAGCCACGGTTTGCAAAAGCATTCCTTAGTTTATATAAACATGAGTTCAAGAACAACCGATTTTAGATATAACCAACTCAAGTTCGCGGACTGAGTTTGCGGACTTGGCTCACACCACATTCCGTTTCTCTTGATCAACAAAGTTCGCAAACTTTGGTTCAAGGAATAAGGACTTATACATATATGTGTTTCCACAACAATGCTTATATCCTACAAATGGTTATGTTATCTAAACTCTCATTCAAATCATTGAAACATTCTCAAAGGATGTTATATAGTCGTTATTCACAGACCATTTTTCGTCAGAGCAATTTTCAATGTTATTGAAACATAACATGACTTTTGTCACTAGGTAAAGATGAATTTGGCTAAAGCGAAAGCTTACCAACACATATTTCGAGAAATAGATTGGCGAGATAAACTCGACTCGAAATACCAAATGTGTATAATCTTAGTCTATATAGAAAAATGACTTTTGTCTCAAGATAGGAGATAAATAGACTTTTGAGTGATAGATAAGTTCAAGTCTCCACATACCTTCTAGTCGATGAAGTTCCACCGGTTCCTTAAGTAGTCATTCGTCTTTTATGATGATTGCCATGGAGTTCTTGAGCTCAACTACACTTTCTATCCTAGTCCGAGACGTTAGCTACAATAGGCTAGAAATCAAGACTTATAGTTTTGATCACTAACATTGACAAACATGCTTGAGATAGCAACGCATGCGAGTTCGACCGAGCAATGTTCTAACAATATGAAAAAGCAAGGGTACAACAACCACACCCAATATTTCGCTTAGCAATTTGTATGGACAAACTCTAATATACTTTCTAGAGAATCAACTAGACAGTCAGACTCAATCTATATAAAAAGTATATCAAAGAGTTTATATCTCTCTCACTTGATTTGATCTTTACTCAAGAAAATAGAAATTTACGAGTCTTTATCAAATACAAGGAGATAACTTGGATGGTACCACAATATCCAAGTGTCAATCAATTTAAATCAACAACCAAAAGGTCGGATATTCTAATTGATTGAACAACACACAACCTGTGATATTTCAATTATATAAAAAAATATAATGCGGAAATACAAATAACACAGACACCAGAATTTTGTTAACGAGGAAACCGCAAATGCAGGAAAACCCCGGGACCTAGTCCAGATTGGACACACACTGTATTAAGCCGTTACAGACTCTAGCCTACTCAAAATTAACTTCGGTCTGGACTGTAGTTGAACCCCAATCAATCTCACACTGATCCAAGGTACAGTTGCGCTCCATACGTCTCTGATACCAGCAGGATACTACGCACTTGATTCCCTTAGCTGATCTCACCCACAACTAAGAGTTGCTGCGACCCAAAGTCGAAGACTTTAATAAACAAATCTGTATCACACAGAAAAGTCTACGGTAATAGATAATTCCGTTTCCCACGAATATACCTACGATTTTTGTTCCGTCTTTTGATAAATCAAGGTGAACAGGAACCAATCGATAACCCGGACTTATATTCTCGAAGAACATCCTAGTATTATCGACCACCTCACAATAATATTAATCGACGCAGCGAAAAAGGTATTGCGAAATCACAAACGATGAGACGAATATGTTTGTGATTACTTTTTATCTTGCCTATCGGAGATAGAAATCTCAAGCCAATTATTACAATTGTACTCGTACGATAGAAACAACAAGATCAGATCACACAACTACGAGAAAGTAGTATCGGTCTGGCTTCACAATTCCAATGAAGTCTTTAAGTCGTTAACCTGGTTTAGAGAAGAAAACCAAAGGTTAAAGGAGAATCGACACTAGCTTATGCAACTAGTATCACACGTAAGGTGTGGGGATTAGGTTTCCCAGTTGCTAGAGTTTTCCCTTATATAGTCTTTCAAATCAGGGTTTGCAATCAATGTTAGCTTGGTAACAAAGCATTCAATATTCACTGTTAGATGAAAACCTTATTAGATTCAAGCTAATATTTCTCAGCCGTTAGGTCGAAAACTTAGCTTGTTACACACAAATGAAATGTACTATTTTGGGTTTATGTAACCGTACCCAAACATGAACATTTGTTTGTTCAACAATAGTTAACCAAATGGTTAGCCATATGAGCAATTTCATATCAACCATATTCTTCTTCACCATAACTAGTTCAAATGACTCAAATGAACTAGTTAGAGAGTTGTTCAATTGCTTAGATCTTATGTAACTACACAAGACACAATCGAAGAAAAAACGGTTTGATTCACTCGAATCGGTTCATGAACTTTATAGCCACGGTTTGCAAAAGAATTCCTTAGTTTATATAAATATGAGTTCA
This sequence comes from Papaver armeniacum, assembly GCA_023531295.1. Taxonomy (NCBI): domain Eukaryota; kingdom Viridiplantae; phylum Streptophyta; class Magnoliopsida; order Ranunculales; family Papaveraceae; genus Papaver; species Papaver armeniacum. The sequence continues at coordinate 370,601 of JAJJWW010015489.1, read as the reverse complement.
AGAACAACCGATTTTAGATATAACCAACTCAAGTTCGCGGACTGGGTTCACGGAAGGAGTTCACAAATCTGTTCGGTAACAACTCTTTTCAAACAAGTGATATGAGTTTGAGAAAAGGCTCTTCCGTTTATCCCAATAAAATCGTTTGTCAGGTTCTTAGATCAATCTATTAACAACTACCAAAGTAATTGTTTAGACTATGCAATCAATACTCTTAATCACAAAGAAACGTGTTGATGTCGATCTAATCAACGAATCAATCAAGGTTATCTCAAAGATAAACCGATTATAGTTGGATCCCCAGCCGATCAAGTTTTGTGCATACCAAAGATTATGAACTCAAACAAGAAATCTTCTTTGTCTTCAAATCTTCTTTGATCTTCAATAAACACATGCACACAAATAACTTGAATCTCTTGTGATCAATCATACATAGAACGGAGTCTGTTAATAATGAATTATCACAAGACGTCTTTAGATCTACAAACAGTCTAAAGATCCCCGTCGATACTTCGATCTAGTTTGAGTAAATCTTATATCAGAAGAGAAGATTCTCAAGCATAAAAAAACTAGGTGCAATCAAAGTTCAACAAGCGTTAGTCAATCAAATCAATCGAAAACTAATAATAAACTGCAATTATCTAGTTTACTACCAACGATACTCATAGAGCTTCCCAATCCCAAAGAAGTCTTTAAAGCGAGCGGTTGTAAGAGATTTCGTCTAATTAGTGTACTTTCCTCTCCGAATAGACGGCTCCCCCAGTAACAACACAACTAGTTAGTTTTGATGGCTCTGAGGATTAGTTTGCTCGAAATGCAAACTTCAATATTTATAGACCAAGGAAGTTTGGGCACCAAGGAATTTCCAAAACGGAAAATATTCTCAAGATATGCAATATATTTCCAAATTCAGTTTCCATAATTCCTGGAAATGCTCTGTCCAAATATTGACCGAAATCTCAGTAGAAAATCTCCAATTAGTAAATGCACATTACCAATTTTTATTTTCTAAAGATATGCATTTAATTACTGGAAATTAAAAGCATATAAAACTAAAAACCTTAATTAAAAGATTTTCAATTTATTTCGATCAGGGATTCTCCTTTAGTTATTAAGGAATTATTTATGGGTGAAAACTACTCCTGCAGAATTTGGTAATTTGGGGTGTGGATGAGGAATGAATTTAAACCTTAAACAAATGCACTGCGCGGTGAGTGCTTGTAGATTCGAGAGATCAATCTGTGCAAGTCCGGCCTAAACCAAGAAATGGCCATTCCAGACTTGTTTCGGTCACAAAGTGAAGGAGATGGGGTGGATCTTAAGGAGGGAAGCGAATAAGGTGTTGGGATTGTGAAGGTGTTGGCTTGCTTATGACTTGTAACAGAAAGGTGAGCAGGCTTGTGATTGATGCAAGCAAGCTCTGGGTGTTTGAATACGTTTTGTATTAACACTTGGTTTTCTGTCTCGTCTGGACTTGTGTTGTTGTTTGAAATAGGGCGGAGAACCTATTTATACAAGTCATTGAGCCTTATTCACGTCTCTCGTGGGAAGTGGAGGAAGTGGAGTGATGGAGTAGTGGAGTTGTGTGTCGGTGCCACACGACCAGTCTTGCCCACTTCTCCTGTTCATCTCTAACCATCCATGACTTCCTGACACGTTCTTGTGATGGCGCGTTCCACGCTGCACGCTGTAAACCGCCAGACCAATACCCCAGTATGTATCCCCCGCCAGTGACATGATTGATGTTCGGAATGTGTGGATCGTGGATCCACGAAAGATAGCATGTAATCTTGAATTGAATAACTTGTGTTATTCGAAAAGTCGATACTTGTGAAGTATCGTGTGTATTTTATGCAGTCTTTGCATTATGGTGTGGTAAAGTGATGGGTAATGACGCCTCACTGACCAAATAACTCCCGACCGGGGTTGTATAACCAAGTCGGGTGAAGTTGGACGGATGAGATGATCTTTGAGACACTCATCTCGCGACCGTTAATGAATATTAGGGTTTTTGAAGAGGTGCGCAAGCATCACTCTTCAGCTTGGTCGAAACCGAGCATGGAAAGGGATTTGGAGAGAACCGACCGAGCGTGCATGTAGATAGCATGCCAGTGTACACGTCCATGTCTCACTGTCCCATGAAGGTGCGATCTAGGCCACTCAATTTGACCAGCAAAGAGGAGTGGTTGAGATCAATTTTGCAATAGGAAATTGATGCCGCAAAAGGCCGCGCATCATGCTTTTTCCGGCGCGCGTTCCAAGACGACCTAATTTGGTCGGTCTTGGCCGATGGGTTTGACGTGAAGATGGTAGGCTGGTGTTCATGCCTATACCTGAATATCCCATGAAAACGTGATCTAAGCCACTCAAATCGTCCGGTGAAGTTGAGCGGTCGAGATCGGTTGTGGTTTGGGAGGCGTGGCCATGCTAGTTTGGACGCACGTTTGGGATTAACCGGGCATGATATGCCTTGGCCGAATACATGAGGAGGTAGATGGGCCCACGGTGGTCATGCTTTGGTATGACCGGCCCTTGCTTAATCTAATCATGACCCTCCATTCGTGCCGGAGAAGATGGACGCGCGTGATGGCTTGAAACCCTAATTTTGGCTTTCAAAGCCGTGCGCCATCTCTTGTTTGGGTGACGATTTTGTCACGGCCAAATATTGTTGGTCTTGACCGATTGGTCAAGTGTGTAGGCGGTCCCACGGTGATCGTGTTGACATGCTCTGGGCCCTTTAAGTCTACATCTACACCTTCCATCTATACCTGCGAAGATGGATGGTTGAGACTGCTTTGCAACACATGTAATATGCCGCAAACCCTAATTTAGGGTTTTCTGTCCATAATGCTTGGTATGAACGGTTTCTTGGCAAGCTAGGCCAATGACCGACCATGCGGGGTCGGCCGTGGGTATTCCATACCCGCTTGGGGGTGATGGCATTGATCCGGGGTCATCCAATCATGCTTATGGAGTTGGATGACTGCGATCGATTCATATTCGGGACCGATACGGTCGGTCCGGATGCTCAATCGGCTAGTATAACACACCGAGAGGGGCTCAATCGGGCTAGTATAACACACCGAGAGTCGGCCGTACGGGTATTTCGTACATGGTTTTATTATAGTGCTTGGAGGTTCGTGTTACTCTGTAAGAGTAACACTCGATCGTCATGCCACACCGATAATGAGTACTGGAAATACAAGGCCGATATGAAATTCACGAGGGAAGGGATTGTTGCCACATGCTCCAACCCGGAGGAATTTCATGTATTCACGTGAATGGGATTGTTGCTATATGCTCCATTCTTGGTGAATTAAGTGAGGGAGTATCCAACACTTATAAATGGCTTTATCTTTTACAAGATGTCGGCGCATGATTTTTCCCGGTTTTTTACAAATTTAACCTTAAACGAAAATCCACCATAAACATTAAGTCCCCCGCCTAGCACATAATGGTTACACTATTGTGTGGTAGGCATGAGATGGTGACATATACAAACGTAAGAAGACAAGATAAAGAAAGTCTACCTCGGAGGGGTTCCGGCCGTGGGTAATCCTCCATACATGTGTGATCACAGGCCTTGACAGACCGGCTTCCTCCCTTAGGTGCTTGAGCTAGGGGTAGGATTCTTCTTTAGCTGGAACTCCAGGTGTGGGTGCTTTACACACTGCCGGTTGAATCGCTAGAATCCGGATGACCTTCTGATTCTCGATTAGGGTTCACAAGAAAGCCTGACTCGGTCGGTGTTGAATCCTCATTCATCGGGCGCCGCAATCGTTTTAGGGTTTCCTCAGCATATATGCAGGTGTAGAGAATTTTGAACCATTTTTACATTTTTTGCAGTAGAGCTTCCTTGCTAAAACTTTGTTTCCCCATCATGTCTAACAACAGTGGATCGTCTTCTTCATACCATCCAGGATCTTCCGTTAAACGTGCACGACCTGCGTCTGAGCTTCATGATCAATCCCCTGTTCGTGTTCTCCGAGTCAAGAAGATCATACCGGTTTGTCTTTTCTTCCTTTTCTGAACCATTGTTTGTTCTTCATAACGGTCAGGTAAATAATCCCTTCATTCTTGCAGAGATATCCTACCGGAACATGTGTGACGATTATTGATGACGATGACTTAACCACTCCTCTTCCTTCAAACTCAAACACGCTTACCCCTGTGAACCTCGAAGACGTTGACCGGGTATCTCATCTTATGAATATCCAAATGCAGGTCTTTCATTCGATGTTCGCATGAAATGCTTATCATCCAGTTACCAAGATGTCGGTGGATTGCTGGTGCGGAAGGAGTTTGTGCCTTTGTACACCAGATTGTGGAGAAAGTATGGCCATATCGCAACCAGGAACGTGGTCCGACACTGTTCCTCTGCTTTGGTTACCACGGTAAACTGCCTTCTTCCCATGATTGCTGAGATGGAGAGTATTTCTATCCGCAACGTTCTCTGAATCAAGTCTTGAAAAGTGGGAGAATATGGTATCTACCTGTGAATCCATGGAGTTCAACGTGGGCTGGTTACGGCAGCGTCTTGATATCATCAAGGTTGATCGAGCCGGTATCCTTGTAAATGTTGTTCTGGCTGCGAAGGCTATTTTGGAAGAGGAGAAGGCTCTGCAGCTGAGAATCGGAGAAGGTAGAGCAAAGTTGTGCGGGACTTGAAGAAAAGAACGAAAAGATATCACGCTAGACTCGGAGATGATGCTCTCAAGGAACTATAATCTTCTAGACGTCCTCTTATAAACTTCATTCCTTTATTGTTAATGACGTTCATGTCAAAAGTTTTTAAACGTCTTTGCGGAATAAACTGCATTGTTTTTTGATTGGTGAAACGGGTTTTTTCATTGACACATCTCTGAATATAATTGATGATTCAAACATGTAATGAAAATAAATGCATGTATTGTTGACATAGTAGACAGTGGTCAGGCATGATATGCCTTGAGCCACTTTCCATTGATAACTGCTTCCAGCTCGCCTCCGTCTACCTTAATGATCTTGTAGTAGCCGGTATTGTAAGCCTTGGTGACTGCGTAGGGACCTTCCCATTTTGGTGAGAATTTTGGTGCAGACATGTCTTGTTGGATGTGTTTGGCCGTTTTCAAAACCAAATCTCCCACTTTGAAACGCGTGGTTTCACAATTTTGTTGTATGCCCTGGAAATTCGATTCCTGTACACCTGAGCGCGTTCTTCTACTTTATTCCTTCTAAAATCCAGAGTGTCTAACTCTGCTATTTTAGAGTCAGAGACTTCAGCCTCGTTCCAATGGATCCCGGTTGATGCTGCAATCCTGGCTGATGGGATTCTGATCTCTGCTGGGAGAATTGCATCCGCTCCGTAGACAAGTGAGTACGGCGAAACCCCAATGGAGCTTCTGGGTGACGTACGGTACGCCCATAGTGCCATTGGCAACTGATCATGCCATTCCCTAGGATTGTCGTGTACCGTTCGACTAATGATCCGGATCAATGTCTTGTTGGTACTCTCAGCTTGCCCATTCCCTTGAGGATAGTAGACGGTGGAGAAGACCTGTTTAATGCCATACTCCTCAAGTAATTCCCGTACACTTGCTTGTTGGCGAAGGAGTGCCATTATCGGTGATGATATGCTTGGGCACGCCAAAACGACAAATGATGTATTCTTTAATGAAAGCCGCAATTGTTGCTCCCGTGGTTCCTCGTAGGGGAATGGCCTCTACCCATTTGGTGAAGTATTCCGTCGCGGTTATGATGTACTCGTCTTTGCTTCGATGACGGTGGATTGATTTTCCCGATAATGTCCAGTCCCAAGTGTAAAACGGCCATGGGCCGCTTATAGAGTGCGAGAGGGGTAGAAGGCGCATGAACAAGGTTCCCATGGATTTGGCATTTGTGACAAACTTTGAACAAAAACGGCTGCATCGTCCTCCATGGTCGGCCAATAGTATTTCTCGTGTATTTGGAGAAATAGTTTCCTCTTCCCTTGATGTTCTCCTTCGTGTGTCTGTTTCAGCATGACTGGGATTTCTTCTCCACCCGGGCATCGTAGCGTATAACCCCGAAGCTCTTGCGATCAGATCCCTTCATGGAATATGAACCGCTTGGCTCTTTGTTTCATCTTAATGACGTCCTTTTGACCGGCAGGAATTATCCCACCACGGAGATAGCTAATGTAGGGTTCTCTCCAGTCCCCAGTGCGGTTCACATTAAAAATCTCCAATTGGTGTGGTGGTGCCTGGCAATTTGAGCAGGACTTCTGAAGTAGTCTGGATTGAGCCTCCATCTATGTCCAGTAATAACCCAGGCGTTGAAGTCGCCGGTAAAGCGTTACCACCCCGGTGATTGTCCACAAATTTCATTGTGAATACGATCCAAATTTGTAGTTGTGCTTCGTCACCTCCCGGACATCTTGACAGGGAGCCATCTCGGATTCCGATAATACAACATACCATGAAGCATGAAGAAGTTTTGCAGGGTTTTGAGACTGACATTTCCTTGGGAGAGTGAGCTGTTGAGCTCTCGAATGATCGGAGTTCGCCAATCGTCGGTCTTGGTGTCTTTGTATTGTGGTAGACACGTCGATTCTATGGTTCCCCTCTTCACTGTCAGGGTTTCTTCCGCCCCTTCAAACTTCAGTTTGGAAGCCAATGTTGCTAGGCAATCGGCGTGTTTGTTGTTCTTTGCGACCAACGTGGGTTATGGTTGCATCGGCAAAGTAGTTTAGTAACCTCTCGTGCTTCGATCGGTGCGGGGCTAGTGTTACTTCTTTCAATGCATATACTCCATTCATTTGATTCACCAAGTAACTTGGAGTCACCTCTTATCTCCGGACGTGTGACTCCTGCTTGTTTAGCTATTGAAAGCCCTATGAGGAAAGCTTCATATTCTGCGGAGTTGTTGGTGCGTTCGAAGTGTAACTTGAAGGAATGTGAAAATACTTCTCCTGGTTGGAGAGACTAACACCACGCCCGCTCCTCCAGTATTCTTGCTAGGGGTAGCGGAGCCGTCAAAATACAAGAGCCACACTTCTTCTTCCAGAATAGAGACGTCCGGAAATTCTCCAGGGAGTTCTTCATGTAGTCCCGTAGTTCCTTCTCCGGAAATGCTGCCGCAAGTCTGCAAATGCTTGGCCCTTGATAGCTCTAGGCGACGCACACGTTATGTCTAGTTCGACATTTGGAGAAGCCATTTGCCTGTCCTCCCAACGGGACCAGCTTTGAAAGTAAAAACTTTGCAGGATCGTATTTAGACACGAGTATCACCCTATTATATAGCAGGTAATGCCTAAACTTCGAATGGAATGGATTAAGGCTAAACACGCTTTTTTCCGCTCTTCATATCGAGTTCGGCGTCTCTCAATATTCGGCCGAAATAGTATATGGGACGTTCGATTCCCTCATCGTCTTCCTGAGCGAGTAAAGCCCCTACGACGGTGTCACTGAAGGCGGTGTAGAGGACCAGTTGCTTCTCTTGTACAGGAGACTTCATGACGGTTGGAGATGATAGTATTCGTTGAATTTTCCGAAAAGCTTCTGTTGGGTTGCGGTCCAAACAAAGTCGGCTCCTTTCTTGACAAGATGGTGAATGAGGCGATAAGTTGGGCTAGACCAGGGTATAAAACGTCGAATGTAGTTCACCTTGCCCATGAAACTCTGGAGTTCTTTCACGGTTCGGGGAGGCGGAATTGTGAGGATAGCTCGAGTTTTGGACGGGTCTACCTTTATTCCTTCTCATGGTCACCGGAATCCCGAAATTTACTGAAGAGACACCGAAAGCACATTTCAAAGGATTCATCTTCAACTTGTATTCTCTACACCTCTCAAACACTTGCCTCAAGACATTTGTGTGGTCTGCTCGATCTTTTGATTTGACCACAATTTCATCCACATAGTCTTCTACTTGTTTATGCATCATGTCGTGGAAGATTGCCGTCATAGCACGTTGATACGTTGCGCCGGCATTCTTTAAACCGAATGTCATAACGGTATAATAAAAATTGCCAAGAGGGGTTCGGGAAGCCGTCTTACTCGCATCGTGCTCATACATCCTTATCTGATTGTATCCGCTATAACCATCCATGAAGGAGAACATGCCGTGTCCCATTGGTGGCGTCCACTAACATGTCGATGTTAGGTAGAGGAAAGTCGTCCTTGGGGCAGCACTTGTTCAAGTCTCTCGAAATCTACGCACCACCGGATCTGCCCGTTTTCTTCTTTTTACTTTGGGACCACATTGGCTAACCAGGTTGGATGATGAATAGGCTCGATGAAGCCAGCAGCTAGCGACTTCCTGAATTTCGTTCTTGATTTGATCCTCTACTTCATGTCCGAATTGCCTCGAGATTGCTTGATTGGCTTGGATCCGGTATGACATGTAAGTGATGGGTGACCAATTTTTCATCCGGACCGCATTTCCTCGTATGTCCAGTGCAAACACATCTTGGTACTCCTTGAGTAGTTGAACAAGACTCGTACGTTCGTCTGTGGATGAGAGTCGAACCGATAGAGACCGGCCCGGGAGATTCTTCATTCCCGATGTTACCGCCTCGAGCTCGTCGGTTGTGGAATTGGTTCCATCTTATAGTTGCTTTTGGGCGTCCGGTACCTCATCTTGCGTTTCATCATTCTTGCAAAGATTCAATTGGGCGGAGAGGCTGGGTTCCGCTCTCCTGCTAATTGCTAACAGCGGCGCCGGTATATTGTTCTTCCCTTCTGATCACGTTTCACCTCGAAAGTGCGTCCCCTTTTGGTGTGAGCATGAGTTGGAGTCTCACCGGATAGAGATGGACGCCTCGTTACGTAACGTGTCTTTGTAGTGTTTGGCCTCCAAATGGTGTAAGTCGGTCTCCTTCCTTGATTGACGCCCACGTGGGTAGTGGGGTGCACAGGACTTTGTCTGACCCTCCCTGTGTGGTATCTTTTGGCTCGAACAGCTCCACTCCGCATATTGGTGCATACGGAAACAATGATGCAGGAATGCGGATGACTTTCTCGTCTAGCATGGTCTTCAGGCACTGGTGATACGTCGACGGAATGACCTTGTTGTCATGAAGCCATGGTCTCCCTAGTATCATATGGTAGTCCGGCTCCCTTTCTATGACTTCAAACCTTGCTTTTGATCGGACAGGTCCTACTGATAAATTCGATTGACATACCCGTATGTGCTTGTCTCTGTTTCCTTCAAGTCCGTCATCGTGGTAGGCTGCCGTACAATCTTGCATGGGTTAACCTTGGCTGTCCTGAGAGTCTTGAGAGTGATTACGTTCGAAGATGCTCCTGTGTCGACGAGGGCTCTCCTGAACTATGAACCCTTGATGTGCGCGGTAACATGTAGGGCCCGGTTGTGACCTTCTTCTGCCATCATGTCGTCTTCTATAAATGTAACATTGTTTACTGATGCTTCCGGCGCAGTTAGAATTTCTGGACGAGAAGGAGCCAGGTGTACATCCAAAGCTATTTTATTAATTGCAACGAACGTCTCGCCCGTTGATTCCTGGAGAGGTGCGGGGAGTTCGCACAAGATTTCCACTAGAGATGCCGCTTCCGGTCCACTGGTCTCCGGTTCACAAGTAAAACTGTTGACTCGAGGGAATCGATCCCCCTGTAAAGGTCTCTGGTACACTCATTTCTGACGTCATCTTGATGAGGAGATCAAGTATGTTGTTTACCGCTTCTTTGATAAGCTCCATGTTCCTCGTGTGAATCTCCCTGTGCCGAGCTAACTCGATTATCGTTGGGATTCTTCCCTGTTGCGCCAGCAGGTACACCGTTGGGTAGGAGGGTATCTTCATTGGAGGAACTTCGACCGGGATTTGAATTTGTTGGGGAAGTCCTACGACCAACCATCTCGGAACTTAGCCAAACAGGATTGGGTATTGAAGAAATTGATTTCACAACCGAGAGATTAATCTCCCACTGTGGTCGCCAATTGTTTATGGGTGAAAACTACTCCTGCAGAATTTGGTAATTTGGGGTGTGGATGAGGAATGAATTTAAACCTTAAACAAATGCATCTGCACGGTGAGTGCTTGTAGATTCGAGAGATCAATCGTGCAAGTCCGGCCTAAACCAAGAAATGGCCATTCCAGACTTGTTTCGGTCACAAAGTGAAGGAGATGGGGTTGATCTTAGGGAGGGAAGCGAAGAAGGTGTTGAGATTGTGAAGGTGTTGGCTTGCTTATGACTTGTAACAGAAAGGTGATCAGGCTTGTGATTGATGCAAGCAAGATCTGGGTGTTTGAATACGTTTTGTATTAACACTTGGTTTTCTGTCTCGTCTGGACTTGTGTTGTTGTTTGAAATAGGGCGGAGAACCTATTTATACAAGTCATTGAGCCTTATTCACGTCTCTCGTGGGAAGTGGAGGAAGTGGAGTGATGGAGTAGTGGAGTTGTGTGTCGGTGCCACACGACCAGTCTTGCCCACTTCTCATGTCATCTCTAACCGCCCATGACTTCTGACACGTTCTTGTGATGGCGCGTTGCACGCCGCACGCCGTAAACCGCGGACCAATACCCCAAAGATATATCCCCCAGTTTGTGACATGATTGATGTCTGGAATGTGTGGATCGTGGATCCACGAAAGATAGCATGTAATGCTGAATTGAATAACCGTGTTATTCAGAAAGTCGATACTTTTGAAGTATCGTGTGTATTTTATGCAGGTAATGCATTATGGTGTGGTAAAGTGATGGGTAATGACGCCTCACTGACCAAATGACTCCTGACCAGGGTTGTATAACCAAGCTGGTGAAGTTGGACGGATGAGATGATATTTGAGACACTCATCTCATGCGACCGTTAATGAATATTAGGGTTTTTGAAGAGGTGCGCAAGCATCACTCTTCAGCTTGGTCGAAACCGAGCATGGAAAGGGATTTGGAGAGAACCGACCGAGCGTGCATGTAGATAGCATGCCAGTGTACACGTCCATGTCTCACTGTCCCATGAAGGTGCGATCTAGGCCACGCAATTTGATCGGCAAAGAGGAGTGGTTGAGATCAATTTTGCAATAGGAAATTGATGCCGCAAAAGACCGCGCATCATGCTTTTTCCGGCGCGCGTTCCAAGACGACCTAATTTGGTCGGTCTTCGCCGATGGGTTTGACGTTAAGATGGCAGGCTGGTGTTCATGCCTATACCTGAATATCCCATGAAAACGTGATCTAAGCCACTCAAATCGTCCGGTGAAGTTGAGCGGTCGAGATCAGTTTGTGGTTTGGGAGGCGTGGCCATGCTAGTTTGGACGCACGTTTAGGATTAACCAGGCATGATATGCCTTGGCCGAACACATGAGGAGGTAGATGGGCCCACGGTGGTCATGCTGGTATGACCGGCCCTTGCTTAATCTAATCTGTGACCCTCCATTCGTGCCGGAAAGATGGACGCGCGTGATGGCTTGAAACCCTAATTTTGGCTTTCAAAGCCGTGCGCCATCTCTTGTTTGGGTGACGATTTTGTCACGGCCAAACATTGTTGGTCTTAACCAATTGGTCAAGTGTGTAGGCGGTCCCACGGTGATCGTGTTGACATGCTCTGGGCCCTTTAAGTCTACATCTACACCCTCCATCTATACCTGCGAAGATGGATGGTTGAGACTGCTTTGCAACACATGTAATATGCCGCAAACCCTAATTTAGGGTTTTCCGTCCATAATGCTTGGTATGAACGGTTTCTTGGCAAGCTAGGCCAATGACCGACCATGCGGGGTCGGCCGTGGGTATTCCATACCGCTTGGGGGTGATGGAATTGATCTCGGGGTCATCCAATCATGCTTATGGAGTTGGATGATCAGCGATCGAATCATATCCGGACCGATACTGGTCAGTCCGGATGCTCAATCGGGCTAGTATAACACACCGAGAGGGGCTCAATCGGGCTAGTATAACACACCGAGAGTCATCCTCATGCGGGTATTTCGTACATGGTTTCATTATAGTGCTTGGAGGTTCGTGTTACTCAGAAGAGTAACACTCGACCGTCATGCCACACCGATAATGAGTACTGAAATACAAGGCCGATATGAAATTCACAGAAGGGATTGTTGCCACATGCTCCAACCTCGGAGGAATTTCATGTATTCACGAGAATGGGATTGTTGCTATATGCTCCATTCTTGGTGAATTAAGTGAGGGAGTATCCAACACTTATAAATGGCTTTATCTTTTACAAGATGTCAGCGCATGATTTTTCCGGTTTTTTACAAATTTTACCTTAAACGAAAATCCACCATCAACAGGAATATCTTTGAACAATAAAAGATAAGAATTACTGCACATGTTCAAAGTATGTCGACATCTTTACTTTGTAAATCCTTTTTCATATTTACAATCTTGGAAACGATTTTCCACACTTCCAAACGAGTTTAGAATTGGTTCATCTGACTTCCAAGAACTATGTGATTGATTATCCTATCAAATCACCATTAATGGGTTTCACGGTTCTACCAAAAGACAAAGCTTCGGTTCTACCTCCATGTGGGTACTAGGATCGGTCACACTAGCTTTCCAAAAATTGGTTGACTAGGTACTATGATCGGTTACCACATAATTATGGTATTTACTCGTGATCGGTTGACAAAGTCATAGGATCGGTTACCAATTACTAAGACTTGTTGTACCTCGTACAAGGATCGATTCCACATACTTGTGATCGGTTGCACCTCTTAATAGGATCGGTTCCCCAATGTCTAGAGTTGGTCATACAAATTACAAAATATCGATCATACCATCTCAGGTGATTACTTAAGATCGGTTTCACTAATAAAAGTCATACCAATACAAAATTCAGGCATTGTGAATAGTTTTACCAAGATACATAAACAAGTTATGAGCGGTTATACTAAACACACATATTGGTAATCCAAAGATTTGCAATGAATAACAATACCAATAAGCTTAGTGATTTCCCTTTCGATTCATAAAACAAGTTTATGAATTGTACTTCCTTTAAACGAATGTAAAACACTCTTTCCTAGGACGAAACCTTCACCCATACCTATACACATAATCAAAATAGCATTCATACGATTATATCGATGTCTTATATACGAAGTTCAAAAGATAGACGTTATAATTCGTATTGTAATTCCTTAATACTATGTCTAACTAGAGTATAATCATTCACAGCTTCGCAGTTATGTTTTCAATATGCACGACTTGAAAGATACGTTAGGAATGAAACACTTCAAGTCAAATATTACTAACCTCAAGAGGAAGGATGATGTCGTCATTGTAGCTCTTTACTTCTTCAAATTCTTCAATTCTTCACGTAATACTTGTAAGTCTCATATCCTAATAACTTTATATCTAACCTATACGAAGTTGACTCTAGTAAATAATCAAGCGACTCTTTGTATGAGTTTTGGTTCACTAAAATATGACAACCAAACTTGACATACCAACGCTTGGTGGGTTCAACCGAGCTATGCTCTAACAACAACACTGATTCCTTTGCCTGAAGGAAGGACATTTATAACCCGTAATGTCAAGGGTATTAGCCTTAACATATGATCTAGGTTTGATCACTTCTTTTGATGCCCAAACAAGAACATCGTGAAGTTTATCGTTCCTTATACGAAAACGACATCCCCTTTGCATGTGACCTTTATTTTCGCAATAAAAGCGAACATAAGGAATGTTCTTACATGGATATCGTATGTGCTGGCTTTGGAGGTTGATATACTTTGGCTTTCGAACCTTAACTTCCGGTGAAGGTGTTTCATCAGTGAAAACCTTTTGTTCAGAAGAATCACTGTCCTTGACAAATTTTACCTCTTTGATTAGAGCATTTATTCCCTTATAGCCCAATCCTCGTGTATCACGATAATTTTTACTTGCTCCTAGCATTGTGGTTAATTTGTTTGAGCTAGTATTGAACTTTTTCAAGTCTTCTTCCAACATCCTAATTTTATCAAGAGCAGATGTTAAATCAGCCTCGAGGCATTTTTCTCGAGCGAGACATGCGTTTTCTCTGTCGTCAAAACTTATTTGCTGGGAGTTAATCCTTGCACCTTGCTTCAGTTGTTGCGAGTTTTTCTTCCAACTTATAGAAATCTTGGCGAAGATTATCACAATCAAGTGACTTTTTATCTTTGAGAATCAAATCGTTAATGTTATTCCAAGAATAAAAGCCTGAGTAAATTCTTCTCAATTTCTTGTTTTCTCGACAGAGATGGGTCAGAAAAGGAGTGACACAAGAAGTCCTCAACTTTTCAACCGGTTTCAACAACTTAACATACTATGAGATTTCCTCATCTACATTTCTATCAATATATAAGTCACCTTCATCAGAAAGATCATCCAACTGTTCTTCTAGGCGTATTTCCCAGTTATCAACAGATTCTACATCAAGAGGATGTTTAGATATTGAATTGCGTGTGATTATTTCCTTAGCTGTTGGATCCAAACTTTGATCAAAATGATCTGGTTGATTCTGAACTTGTGATACTATATTAGAGATAGTACGTTCGTCCATAATATCATATTGCTTCAAATACAAATTTATTAGGTCTTCCGCATGTTTTCAAGCTGTAATACCAATTGAAAATGCGTGGGTACACCGCCAACTTTTTTATAGGCAACTTGTATGGACTAAACTCGAATAAAATTCCGAGAGTTACAACTTAATGAATCTCAATCAGGAATTATATGAAGAGTTTATATCTCTTTCTCCCACAATCAATATGTAAACGGAGACAAGCGCGTGAACCTGATTACACCGTGAGAATACTTGGACGATTCCAAAGATCAATATCCAAGATCAATCAAGTCGTATCCAACAATTGCGATGGACGTATCTACATTGATTTGCGTAAAACCTATGATATTATAATTATAAAGATAAATAATATAAAACGGAAAAAAAAATAATACAGACACCAGAAATTTTGTTAACGAGGAAACCGCTTATGAATAAAAACCCCGGGATCTAGTCCAGATTGAACACCAAATTGTATTAAGCCGCTACAGGCTATAGCTTACAACTATCAAAACTTTGGAATGTAATGTAGATGACACCGAATCTACCATCACAATGATTCAATTACATTCGCGCTCCTTACGCCTCTTGAATCTCGCAAGACTTTACACAATCGATTCCCTTAGCTGACATCCTTTACATCCTATGAGTTGCTTTAACTCAATTGAAGATTTTAAACCAATCTGCCTCCCATCGATAAGCATGTATGTGATTTCCATTCTGATCGAAGACCAAGGTGAGATAGGAAATCGTTTGAAATATACAAAGTCTAGCAAACTTCAAAATCCGGTACATACGACTCCCGAAGAGCAGCCTAGATTATTATTCACCTCACAAGTAATTTCTACTTTGATTTCAACAAAAAATCGTTATATAGTAATATACCTTGAAATCACAAAGTCTGAGACGAAGAAACTTTGTGATTTCTATCTGTCTCGCCTTTTGGAAATAATGGCTTAACAATCAGTAGTAATATCTGAATACACAAACTATCAAGATAAAGATAGTTGGACTTGGCTTCATGAATTCCTAAGCGAATTATTTTTAGTCGCTAAAACGAAAATGGTTTAAAGAAGAGGACGAACCTAGTTTACAAATAGGATACACAAGAAGAGTGTTGGGGATTCAAAAATCTCAGTTGCTTGAGGTTCTCCTTATATAGACTTTTAAGATTAAGGTTGCTTTAGATTTAAGATAAGGTAGCTTTGGAATCAAGCAATCAATACCCACCGTTAGATGAATAAGTACTTGACTTGAGATTAGCACAATAAAATATACACTCTGGTTAAGATGAACCGTAACCGAACTGTGTACAAAGACTTGTTCATGAAAGGTTAGAAGAAACTAGCCAGACGAACTATAAGCTTAATCATTTTTATAAATACTTAAGACTTTAATCTTGTCACAACCATACAAGGGCATAGGCAACCAACGGCAACGGTAAGCAACTTCCTACCCTTGCTTCCCCAATTTCTCCCCTAATAGTGTACATTTTCAGCCCAAATGGCAATATCTACCCAAAAAAAGCCCATGTCCAATACTCCTGTACAAAATAAAAGGCAAAAAATAAAATAAAAAATCACGACTTATTCAATTCCTTCTGCTCTCCATTCCCTCTTTGCTTTTGCCACGAACTAATCAATGAAATGAACGAAATTGTTTCTTCTGCCATGAATTAACTAGCTAACATGTCTTGTTTTGTATATGTATATTTTATTGTTATCAAATGCTATTAGGTATTGTAATACAAATTATTTTTCATGCGCAATGAATATTTTTTTTGTTAAGTATGTTCTTCTAGGTGCCTACCCTCTCTTGAAATCCTGACTCCGTCACTGCAACCATAGGTTATAATGTGATCAGATATGTCTTAGATGTGTTTTTAGAGAGTTGTTCAAATGTCGATTATCTCATAGAAATAATTCTGATGCATCTGAAAATATTTGACAAGTTAAGTATGTGTACTGGGTACGTGTACTTACTTCAAGTTCGTGAGTTCTTTTGGCATGGTACGTGTACCGGGTTTGTATACCCTTAACACAAAACGAGTTCAGGAGTCAACAGATATTTTCCGGTTTGCATACTAGGTATGCGTACGAACCTGGTTAAGGAGTCAACAGACTTTTTCCGGTCTGCATACTGGGTATGCGTACGAACCTGGTTCAGGAGTTAACAGATTTTTTCGGTTTGCATACTGGGTATGCGTACCATCCTGAGTTCACGAGCAACGGAAATTTTTGGGTTTGCATACTTGGTATGTGTACAAAATGGTTGTCGAACTATAGTTACACCGGTATTGTACCAGGTACATGTACTGCGGCTTCGGACCTATAATAGTTGCTCCATTATGTAAGATGATATGCGTACTCTCCTGTATCTAGATTTATAGTAGTTCTATATCTCTCTAATAATCAATTTGAAACATTCCCGAATAACATCAATGACACATATCACTATTCTTGGTTATTTTCAAATGATACTCTTGAATTATAATTTAGGTCATAAACAATAAATTGTTCTTAACCAAAGTCATCAAGTATGAACAAATGTTCTTAAGCTTAGTCAACATATTTCGAGAATAATTAATCAAGATAAACTTGACATGATTTTTTTTTAATGCAGGTAAAATCAACTTTAGTCTTGCGACATAGTCTCATAGGTAGAAAGGTGAAAACTTGAGTAATAGGTGGTTCAGTCTTAACTTACCTTTTGTTGATGAAGTTCTCCAAAAGTTTCGGTTGATCTTCGCCTTCAAACGGTAGAACGCATTGATGCCTGGCACTCAACTACACACTTTTATCCTAATCCGAGACTTGAATAAATGTAGACTAGAAATCAAGATATCGTTTTGATCAATTAAATTTGACAGCAAGCTTGAGATGGCAACACTTGTGAGTTCGATCGAGCAATGCTCTAACACTAAGTTCACCACAATCTTTTCATTATCGACCTATAAGTCTGACACCTTGCGTGATCTAATGTAGACAGAAACTGTCAAGAAGATAGAAATCACAAGGTATATGCTTGGTATATAATATAAGTCTGAAACCGAACCTTAAACTATAGGGACCAACCCAAGTGTTTGGGATTAACGTACAAGTGTAATTACTTTAATTATAACATAAGAAAATTATAGTGTAGAAAGTAAAGTATAAGGACACAACAAGATTTTGTTAACGAGGAACCACAAATGCAGAAAAACCACGGGACCTAGTCCAATTCTGAATGTAATTTCAGAATTAAGACGTTATACAAAGACTACTAGCAACTTCGTATAGTTGACCAAGTAAATTACCCATAGTTACCTAGTTTCCTCATTATCCATACAGAACAACCAATATGGACAACACACGCGAATCTTAAAATAGAATCAAATATCTTAAGTTGCTTCAGTTTATCTGAAAACTTTAAGCACTCTCAATTCATTGTCCGGAATATTAACAGTGGTCAAGCTAAGCATTTGAATGAATGAAGACTGAATGGAGCCAAAAAGCTTGTTGTGGGATAGATTTAGTATTTGCAGTTTGCTTAGTTTTCCAAGAGCTGAAGGTATCTCTCCACTCAACTCATTGTATCTAAGATCTAACACAACCTGTAACGAATCCAAGTTTCCTATTTGGGGTGGTATACTTTCATTAAAATTGTTTGTGCTCAAATTCGAAGCTAGTAACTTTGAACACTCCCCTAGTTGTTTGGGTATGTTGGGGTACCGACACCACTGTTATCTTTCCTTATTCTTGTAGCTTATTGCTTTCCTAGTTTAGTTCTCTTGTTTATTAAGTTAACTATTGTTTTCTTTGGTGTTCTTATTTTTAGATTTCAGTAACTTATATATACTCATCTCTAGAGTTGTGTAAAGGATTCAAAGGATTTTATTAATCTATTAAGTTTTCTTAACTTGGGTGGCTAATCCACAATTCAAAGGATTTTATTATTAGGGTTCTATTACTTGGTGCTGAATCCTATCATCTGGATCAGAGCAGGTTAGGTCTTTATCCTCAATTTTTTTTCTTCTCTTTTTTTCTTCTTTACTTCCAACAATGACAGTTCAAGAATTGAGTAAGCATGTTCTAGGGTTAACTGACAAAATTGAGACAGTAATCGAAGACATGAAGCAAGATCGTATACGCTCAGATACAAAAATGGAAACCCTTTTCACAAAGCTTACAACCAGTATCAATGGTCTTACATCTATTTATAGTGAATCGGGACAATCTTTTGGCAATGGTCACGCACACAGTAAGGTTTCCTTAATTAATGATGGTACTACTGGTTCTGGTTTCACGATTCGTGCCGGCACAATTAATTTGAAATTTCCTATATTTGACGGATATGATCCTGAAGGGTGGATTTTTCAGGCTGAACAATACTACACTCTTCATGGTGTATCACATGCTCAAAGGATACCATTGGCTGTTGTTCACTTCAAAGGGGATGCAAATTCATGGTACCGTTGGATGAAAGACACTCTTGAAGAACCAACATGGGAACAATTCTCTTCTAAACTTCGTCCTAGAATCGGATCTCGGAAGCATATTGATCCCTGTATCTCTTTATCCAAATTATCACAACAAGGTATCGTCCGCGAACTCATTACTGAATTTGAAAAGCTACTGAATTTTGTGCGTGGTATACCCGAGGAATATTTGGTTAGTATCTTTATCTCTACACTTCGCCATGATATTGGTACCGGTGTTCGTTTATTTTTACCAAAGACCCTTTTGAGGCATTCGACATAGCTCTACGACAAGAGGATGTTATTACTGCTACTAAAGCTTTTTCTGTAGCAAAACCTTGGATTCGTTCTGTTCAACCCAAGGCATGAGGAACTGTAACTCCTACTAATTCTCAAAAGAATGGCTTACCTCCGTGAGTTAAACATTTATCATGGATGGAACAAAAGGAACGGCGTGAGAAAGGCCTTTGTTTTAACTGCGATAGATTGTATAAGCCTGGACATCTTTGTGAGCAGTCTCTGTTTGTTATACTTAGAAGGTGATTCCGGTGTTACGATAACTGAACTTGATTCAGATTTTATTGGTGGTAATGATAATACAACCATGACTGAAGATAATAACGATACTGCAACGGAACCTGAAATTTCACTTCATGATCCATGGGTTCTCCATTCCCTAACACCATGTTCATTAAGGGATATATAAAGGGGCATACAATTACGGTTCTTATTGACTCAGGTTCCGCTCATAATTTTCTGCATCCTACAATCGCCAAGAAATGCGGTTATTCTATTCAATCTAATGATGCAGTTATGCGAGTAATGATAGGGGATGGTGGATTTCTCCAAACTAGCGGGTCATGTGATAATGTGTCAATTAAGTTACAGAACTATAGTTTCTGCACTGAATTTTTTCTGTTAGCAATCAGTGGTTGCGATGCCGTATTAAGTGTTTAGTGGTTACAAACTTTAGGATATATAAGTTGGGATTTTAACAAATTACACATGAAATTTTGTGTATCAGGAGATGAATTTTTCTTGGTTGGTGACAATTCCCCAACAATTATGCTTTTAGATCACACTCCTATGCAGCGTTTGATAAACCGAGAACAACAAGGCATTTTGTTGCAGCTATCTTCAACACCATACTTGGGATCTTCGACTCTTTCTCGGGTACCTTCTGAAATTACATAATTAATTTTCCGTTTTTCAGATGTGTTTGGTTATCCTACATCTCTGCCACCTACACGTTCTCATGA
This sequence comes from Papaver armeniacum, assembly GCA_023531295.1. NCBI lineage: Eukaryota > Viridiplantae > Streptophyta > Magnoliopsida > Ranunculales > Papaveraceae > Papaver > Papaver armeniacum. Next base: position 350,424 of record JAJJWW010015489.1, on the reverse strand, counting down.
CCATCGCATTCCTCTAGTTCCAAATTCTGCTCCGGTAAATGTAAGACCCTATAGATTCCCTCATTTCCAAAAGGAGGAAATTGAAAAGATTGTTTCAAAATTGAAAAATGCAGGCTTCATACGTCCTAGCAACAGTCCGCATTCTTCACCAGTTTTATTGGTACGTAAAAAAGACGAATCTTGGCGCATGTGTGTCGATTATATGGCACTAAATAAACTTACGGTGAAGGACAGGTTTCCGATTCCAGGTGTAGATGAATTACTCGATGAATTGCATGGCAAAGAAGTTTTTACTAAATTGGATTTGCGTTGGGGTTATCACCAGATTCATCTACATGGTCCTGATATACACAAGACCGTATTTCGGACACACGATGGCCATTATGAATTTTTGGTAATGCCATTCGGTCTCTCTAATGCTCCAGCAACTTTTCAAAGTTTGATGAATGATATTACCAGGCCATATCTTCGTAAGTTTGTTCTCGTTTTCTTAGACGATATATTGGTGTACAGTAATTCTATGTCCGAACATATTAAGCATTTGGAACTTGGTTTTGAACCTGTTTTTGAAGGAGTCTAAGTGTGATTTTGCTAAATCATCCATAGGCTATCTTGGGCATTGTTGATGGTGGTTTTTAGTTCAAGGCTAAAATTGTAAAACCAGTATTTAATGCGCTATCACCCTGCAAGGGGTAAATCCATTAATCTCCTTGCTCATTGAGTAATTCAATGTACATAAAATTCACTCAGAATGGTGCGCGTAGTAGCAATCCCAAATATTCTGTGATCTCTATTTTATACCAGCATTATTAATTAATGCATGATTTGCCTAGTATTTTCCGTGCTATGTTCTCAGCCGAACTCTCATCATTGACATGACATGACGATTAAGTGTTCACTCTCAGCAGAGTAGCATGAATCTCCCGAAGTGCCAGTATTGAAATCTGCATGAAAATACCCACACAGGCTACGTCACTCCCTGACAAGGAGAATCTCGTATCGACGCACTTTTAATTAAAGACAGCTCGATCGGACATGATTAAATTCCTTAAGGAAAATCTAGACTGTCAATAACAGTCTCAGAAACGATCACGACCACGCAATTTGGCCGCACGTTTCAGCAAGCCTAGACTACTCCTGGAAGAACGAGGTAATCACCACATTGACCGCAAGCGGGCCCACTAGTGCTCCGACCGGCCGTAATTTGTCTAACTCCTTCCATTGTTTTCAAACGCCAACCCTAAATAGGGTGGTTGCGCTGATTAAAAGAAGCTCGGACGAGATAAACTGTTTAAAAAAGTCTTAGAAAGTATCACGACCGTCCAATTTCGCCGGCCTGGTTGGACGGCTTGGATCTTTCTACGAGTGATTAAGGAAGTGCCAGCATGCACACATGCGGCCCAGTATTCCCCCCACTCGATCAGTCTGTTCACGGCAAGTCCGTAAGGCAATGAATTATTTGCCCAAACTATGGCAGACGCGATGCTTTTAAAACCCTAATTTGGGTCGCGGAAGTGTATTAGTTTCTTAAATCGATCACGACCATCCAACTTAGCTAGCGTGTTTGGATGGCTTAGATCACATCTTGAGCGATCGAAGAGATGCCAATGTGTTCACCGTCGTCCCAACTTCTCCCTTGGTCGATCGACCTGCCCACAGCAAGTCCCGGGAGTGTTAACAACGTTTTCCCAAACTAGAGCGAACGCGCTATTCCAAAGCCCTAATATAGGGTTGCGACATCGTACAACTGTCGCAAGATGAGCGTGTCCATCCATCTTCGCCAGCCTGGTCGGACAACCTAGATCCACTTTCAGGTGGCCAATGAGGTATCGTCGCGTTCACTAGCAACCCAAATCCATACCTGGTTGATCGAACTACACATAGTAATCTAAGAGCACGTCAAACCGTTTGCCCAAAGTAGGGCGATCACGCGCTCTTTAAACCTTAAATTAAATCAACGGTAGCATGTAACTGTCGCAAATCATCTCCGCCGTCCAACTTCGCCAGACGATTTGGCCGGCCTAGATTTGATTTCAGGTGACCAGCAAGATGTCATTGTGATCACCATCCACTTTTCTTTCACGAGGGGCAATCATCCAAGCAACAACTAGCTCATAGGGATCCCAAACGATCGCCCAAAGGTAACTAGTTGCGCTACTTGCATGAAATTCAACAACAGTTATTAGCTGCTGCAAATCGTCTTAGCCACTCAACTTGGCTAGCCGATTTAAGCGGTCCAGATCTAAACTAGATCGACCGATAGGATTTTAGAATGGCTACCAGTCGCCACTCTCCTATTGGGCATGATCGACCACTCCCTGGATGTATGCGTAGCTCCTACCAACTCCATGAAAGGGGACGGTCATGCTCCTTTTAAGACGCTCAATCCGTGACTGATTCGATCGAGCTCAAAAACATCGATGCTTCATATGCATTGATTATAAACAATGCTTCATGTACATCGATTATAAGCAATGCTGCACAAATATTGCTTTCACGAATAATTTATTATTTAAACTAAAAGCACTACGTGCTGATTTTAGCGGCAAGTCACATGACTTGACCCATTCACTCGAGACATCAAACATGTCAAAAACTGAGGGATGCTCACTGGGGTATTGGTCTGGCGGTTTACTGTGTGCGGCATGCAACGCGCCCATTACGAGAATGTGTCAGGAAAGACGGACGGTTAACAGTAATGAGAGTAGTGGGTGAACGTGTGGTCAGTCTTCCCTCATAACGGAAACATGATGATCACCACACTTCCGCACAAACCCACTTCTCCACTACCTAATTTCCTCCACTTCCTAAGAGATCAGGGTGCGCTCAATGACTTGTATAAATAGGTTTTCAATCTCTGTCGAAAACAAGAGACAGGTGTTATCAACACAGTATCCAGAAAACACCAAGAATTGATAGCTTACATTCTGCAAGCCAGTTCCACATTCTGATACAAGTCATAAAACATCCACACCTTGATAATTCAACATTTTGATCTCAAACACCTTCTTCGCTTCCCTCCCTAAGATCAACCCCTTCTCCTTCACTTTGTGACCGAATTGAATCTGGAACTGCCATTTCTTGGTTTAGGCCAGAGTCTTACAGATTGATCTCTCGAATCTAAAAGTACTCCCATGCAGTGTATTGTTTAGGGTTTGAATTCGTTTCTCATCAACACACCCAAATTTACCAAAAACAGCAGAACCAGTTTTTACCCTCAAACAATTGGCGACCACAATGGGAGATTGATCTCTCGGTTGCGAAATCAATATTCATTCCAGTTTTCTCAATTTCAAAAGGGTGGATCATAGATCCAATTCAACCATTAAATTCAATTTAGGTTCAACAACCAATTTCAATCCTGGTGTTCCATTCGCTAAGAAGCTTCACAAAAATGCTTTTTCAAGCAATGCTACAGGAAATGCCTTAGATAGCCGAACACCAGTAAATATCCCAGATGAAAGGACCATAAAGCCGCGTGAATACACAAGGACACGTGGCTACTACCTAAAAGAGCACAACGACATCGCTCGAAGGTCCGGATGGAGAAACCGCTTTCTCTATAACACCACGAGTGTTGTATGGAGCAAGCCAGAAGTGCCTCAAAGGGTCCACACCCAGAAAGACAAAGTGAAGATTCGCGTAGTTGTTGTTCCAGTATGGAGATAGTCGACAACAAATCTCAACACCATTGGAGTCCCAGGAAGACACCTGCAGAGATCACAAAAGAAAAGGTTTATTTCTATTCCACCACTACAGTTATCACTTCATCAACAAAACATGTAGATCTAGAACATGACGTAATTCCGAGAATTCGTACATCTAAAATAACAAAGGAGGCTTGACCCATCTTCAAATCATCATAAAGGATTCGCCTATTATGTCAACCTGGACAACAACGAGACACTCCCTTAGGCGTGACACCTCCAATCACCGGAGCCAGAGCCGCCGCCGCCACCAATATTTCTTCGAGCGTAACACCCCGGTCGTTACTAGAGCTACGCCACTTCTCCATCAGGACGAGAGACCGGAGGAGCCAGAGGAGGCCAACCCCATATCACCATTGTTGATTTGATGGAAAGACGAGAAGTTCTCGCTAAGGTTCAGACGGACATGGCTACAACTCAGAAAGAGGTACTCACTTTCCTCAAGACGCTAATGGAACGACTACCACAAGAACCGTGTCAGCCCTTGGAACCAATGAGGAGCACTTTCAACAATTTTGGCGCAAGCACTTCAACAGGGCATGCATTCATAGATGAATAAGTTCGTGTTGCTCCTAAGCGCTCAAGGGAAAGGAATCAGCCGTCTAATTTCATCATGCGCGAGGACCTATAACGACTTCTACAGCATTGAGGCAAGGAAAACCCGGTAGACCTGCACCAGCATCAGCCTCCTTATCCTCCTGATGTGCAAAGAGTTCCTCTTCCGACATGATACTCCTCTTCTCAATTTTCCCTTTATGACGGAACTGGTAATGCTCGTGATCACATCTCTCGTTTTCTGGAGTCATTAGGAGAACACGAATACAATCATGTCATTCTCCTGAAAGAGTTCTCAAAGTCACTTACTGGGAGAGCGTACACAAGGTATAATAACATTGCACCAAACAGCGTATCCAACTGGTATGAGATGATAACCGCCTTCTACAAGAAGTATTTGTTCATATCCGATCAAATCACCCTTTCAGATTTGGGGAGAATATTCCAACGAAACAACGAACATCCAAATGATTATGTGAATAGGTCCAGAATGCAGGCATTGGATTATCACGATCCAAATATGTTTGAACAACGATTGGTAGAATTACGCATTAATAGGATGGTACCCGTCTATCATGCTATGCTGGAGAATATGCAATTTCAGACATCCTCTGAACTTCGTGAAGCTGTTAAGCTCGGCTACAAAAACACCTGCCCTTCTAGAAAGAACCAGGCCTGCCATGAATGAAGAGCCACATGATATTCGTGGAAGCATACATCTCACCAACAGGTAATACAACCTTCAGCCTTCTGTAAGCAGTTTCACTGAAGTAGCAAGAGGAAATCCACCGAGATATAACATCCTGCGTCAAAAATCGATAACTCCAACATCAGTACCACATGCGCGACTATCATAATGATAAAACAACGTCTGAGATATACCAAATTTGGCTTGGCAGCAACAAAATCGGTGAGAGACGCTTTCAGAATTTCGTTTCCAGTAGAAGAAGTAGTCGCATTACCGAAGGAGGTCGCACCCGGGACCTAAGAGGTACATACGAACTCTCCATGTCAAGAGTTTCTTCATATTTGCACAACATGTTAGTTAAGTCATCCGCATGAGGGAACTTCCCTACTCCTCAAAGACACGATCCAAAGATGATAAAGGCAAAGGAGTGTGGCTGGGAACTTCTCAACACTACCTATCTCAAAGATGCTGAATTAAGAGAGATGCAAGCACGCTATCATTATGATTCCAAGATGTCCAAAGACGAGGACATACTCAAGAGAGCAGACGTATTGTCAAAGATCAGCAATGCATGTACGTCCATGAAACGCAACGTAGACGCAAAGACGGCCTCATGATCAGTAACTCATGTGATCCTCATAAACATTGGGTTCAACTCCAGCTCTCTTCTAAATTATTTCTTCAGAAACCCAGCGTGATAACATCTATCAAGTTGAAAGCTCAATGGATACTCGTGGGCAGGGGACTGTCTCCCACTTCTTCATTCCATGGGGAAACATCAAGGAAGCTATTAGTTCCATCATCAGCTTCTCCCTCGAATAACGAGATGACCTCTACCATTATATGAAGACTGCCAAGCTCGTGCAAGTAGCTACCACGCCTCTCCCTGCCAGTCTTTTCTGATCACGGTTGCTGCCAAGGATCGTTGTTGCTCGCCAGAGCTTCACCATAGCAACAACCACTATGGCAGAGAAAGAGCCATGTAACTCACGCTTGGGGACTGAGGCTCGGCATGAAATTCCTTCGCCGTCAGTCAAGAACTTCTTCAACACAAGAGAGGCGGTCAATCAAGAAGCATGTAATTTGCAAGGGAAAATCAAACTGAAGGTTGGTCGAATTTTTAACCATTATTGTTATCTCCCCTATTTCGAATCACCGGAAAGAGCGTTGCATGCGTTGAGATGTTATAATAGAAACGGTAGTCTTTTCCATAAAGAGAAAACACGACTTGCTGGCCAGTATTATTTATGTGTCGTCTTCTCATCTGCCATACCGTATTGCCTCAGAAGAATGGGAAGAACACATTTTTCGAAATCAAGGGTTAAAGGCACCCTCACTGGAGCTCTCTCCTGAAGCCACTTCAACGCTCTCTCCAGAAGAAGCCGCTTCAACAAACGCTCTCTCCAGAAGCCGCTTCAACGAACGCTCTCTCCAGAAGAAGCCGCTTCAACGAACGCTCTCTCCAGAAGCCGCTTCAACGAACGCTCTATCCAGAAGTCGCTTCAACGAACGCTCTCTCTAGAAGCCGCTTCAATGAACGCTCTATCCAGAAGCCGCTTCAACGAACGCTCTCTCCAGAAGACGCTTCAACGAACGCTCTCTTTAGAAGACGCTTCAACGCACGCTCTCTCCTGAAGCCGCTTCAACGCTCTCTCTACCGAAGCCGCTTCAACGCCTCAGCAAGCCACACAGGCCGACTGCATCATGTCTGCCATATCGCCGACAAAATCAGAATCGGTGTTTCTAGATTTCCGATTTCATATGGAAGGGGTGCATGAGCTGCCAAAAGTTTGGATACAATGCAGATCTATCAAACACGAATTTGATCAACAAGTGACGAATCCAATAGTTTGTCGCCTTCATCAATTCGTCAACCACCTTACCAGCAAATGCAATGGAAGTACGTGTTTCAAGAGAAAATAGGCTCATGATAATTACACCTGGGGACTGCCAGCACGAGATGCCTTCATATCCCTCAACCAGGTTATTTGTGATATAGCATCATCACTATCAAAGCTTTACGAGCCGCAGGAAGTTCTCAACATGAAGCCGTACACTGCATCAAAGATTCCAAAGTACGACGTAGAGATATTTTCACAGATTCGGTCACGCCATCAAATCTGAAGTGTAACAAGGGACTGATCATCGCATCCCATTCCATACAACCATCCAAGATTTAGAAGACGATTCAAAAGATGTCTCTTGGAACGAAGTCCTTGAAGATATCCCAAAAAGAAGCCTGCTTCAACATTGAAACGGTGGCGCAGTACTCAGTGACAAAAGCAACATGAAGGAGGTATTATAATTATTCAATTAAGCCATGGCTCCAGCCGCATGAAACAAAGACTATTAAACATTTAAGAAGTGTCATCAATGCCAGGGAAAATGGCGCCTTCATTAGAGTCCTTTACAGAAGCGGCTTCAACATCCTCTCCGGAAGCCGCTTCAACACGCTTTCCGGAAGCTACATCAACGTTCTCTTTGGGAGCTTCTTTAACATCTTTTCCAGAAATTGCTTCAGCAGCCTTTTAACGATATTCCTCATGATAGGGCTCGTCCACATCAGAGTCGAGGATTATGACGTCGTCATGAAAAGGGTATTCATGTTTATCCAGGAGTTCATGTTATGCTCCACCCTCATTCACTTTAGCCGGGCAGCAAAATTTTCAGCCCTAACACTTGTTAGCTGAGATGTTTTACCGCGCCTCCACTTTTCCTCCATACTAACCGAAGTCAGGAAAGCTTGGACACGCTCCCGAATGATACTCAGATGTACAAGGGACTTGGAATGCAGTTTGACATCATGCTAGGGGAACGCTTATCTGGACGCCTCTTGAACGTGACATGTTCCAAAGACAGGTCGACCCATCTCTCCTGACAACATCTAACTTTTTCTCATAAGTTTACCTTTATTTGTCACCATCTAGTGCTTACCCCGCAATAGTGTAACTATTACGTGCTAAGCAGGGGACTTAATGTTGATGGTGGTTTTTAGTTCAAGGTTAAAATTATAAAACCAGTATTTAATGCGCTATCACCCTGCAAGGGGTAAAGCCATTTGAAAAGTGACGAGTGCAAAAAAGCCTCCTCGCTCATTGAGCAATTCAATGTATATGAAATTCACTCAGAATAGTGCGCGTAGTAGCAATCCCAAATATTATGTGATCTCTATTTTATAGCAGCATTATTAATTAATGCATGATTTGCCTAGTATTTTCCGTGATATGTTCTCAGCCGAACTCTCATCATTGACATGACATGACGATTAAGTGTTCACTCTAAGCAGAGTAGCATGAATCTCCCGAAGTGCCAGTATTGAGATTTTCATGAAAATACCCACACAGGCTACGTCACTCCCTGACAAGGAGAATCTCGTATCGACGCACTTTTAATTAAAGACAGCTCGATCGGACACGATTAAATTCCTTAAGGAAAATCTAGACTGTCAATATCAGTCTCAGAAACGATCATGACCACGCAATTTGGCCGCACGTTTCAAAGAAGCCTAGACTACTCTGGAAGAACGAGGTAATCACCACATTGACCACGGCGGCCCACTAGTGCTCCGACCGGCCGTACTTTGTCTAACTCCTTCCAGCGTTGTCAAACGCCAACCCTAACTAGGGTGGTTGCGCTGATTAAAAGAAACTCGAATGAGCTAAACTGTTCAAAACAGTCTTAGAAAGTATCACGACCGTCCAACTTCGCCAGGCTGGTTGGACGGCTTGGATCTTTTTACGAGTGATTAAGGAAGTGCCAGCATGCACACTTGCGGCCCAGCATTCCCCCCACTCGATCGGTCTGTTCATGGCAAGTCTGTAAGGCAATGAATTGTTTGCCCAAACTATGGCAGATGCGATGCTTTTAAAACCCTAATTTGGGTCGCGGAAGTGTATAGGGTCTTAAATCGATCACGACCATCCAACTTAGCCAGCCTGTTTGGATGGCTTAGATCGCATCTAGAGCGATCGAAGAGATGTTAATGTGTTCACCGTCGTCCCAACTTCTCCCTTGGTCGATCGACCTGCCCACAACAAGTCCCGGGAGTGTTAAAACGTTTGCCCAAACTAGAGCGAACGCGCTATTCCAAAACGCTAATATAGGGTTGAGACATCGTACAATTGCTGCAAGATGATCGTGTCTATCCATCTTCGCCAGCATGGTCGGACGACCTAGATCCACTTTCAGGTGGCCAATGAGGTGTCGTCACGTTCACTACCGACCCAGCTCCATACCTGGTTGATCGAACTACATATAGTAATCCAAGAGCACGTCAAACCGTTTGCCCAAAGTAGGGAGATCGCGCGCTCTTTAAACCTTAAAATTAAATCAACGGCAGCATGCAACTGCCGCAAATCATCTCCAACGTCCAACTTCGCCAGACGATTTTACCGGCCTAGATTTGATTTCAGGTGACCAACAAGATGTCGTTGTGATCACCATCCACTCTTCTTTCACGAGGGGCAATCGGCCAAGAAACAACTAGCTCATAAGGATCCCAAACGATCGCCCAAAGGTAATTAGTTGCGCTGCTTGCATGAAATTCAACAGCAGTTATTAACTGCCGCAAATCGTCTTAGCCACTCAAATTGACTAGCCGATTTAAGCGGTCCAGATCTAAACTAGATCGACCGATAGGATTTTAGAATGGCTACCAGTCGCCACTCTCCTATTGGGCATGATCGACCACTCCCTGGGATGTATGCGTAGCTCATACCAACTCCATGAAAGGGGACGGTCATGCTCCTTTTAAGACGCTCAATCCGTGACTGATTCGATCGAGCTCAAAAACAGTGATGCTTCATATGCATCGATTATAAACAATGCTTCATGTACATCGAATATAAGCGATGCTGCACAAATATTGCTTTCACGAATAATTTATTATTTAACCTAAAAGCACTACGTGCTGATTTTAGCGGCAAGTCACATGACTTGACCCATTCACTCGAGACATCAAACATGTCAAAAACTGGGGGATGCTCACTGGGTATTGGTCTGGCGGTTTACAGCGTGCAACGTGCAATGCGCCCATTACGAGAATATGTCAGGAAAGACGGACGGTTAACAGTAATGAGAGTAGTAGGTGAACGTGTGGTCAGTCTTCCCTCATAACGGAAAGATGATGATCACCACACTTCCGCACAAACCCACTTCTCCACTACCTAATTTACTCCACTTCCTAAGAGATCAGGGTGTGCTCAATGACTTGTATAAATAGGTTTTCAATCTCTTTCGAAAACAAGAGACAAGTGTTATCAACACAGTATCCATAAAACACCAAGAATTAATAGCTTACATTCTGCAAGCCAGTTCCACATTCTGATACAAGTCATAAAACATCCACACCTTCATAATTCAACATTTTGATCTCAAACACCATCTTCGCTTCCCTCCCTAAGATCAACCCCTTCTCCTTCACTTTGTGACCGAATTGAATCTGGAACTGCCATTTCTTGGTTTAGGACAGAGTCTTACAGATTGATCTTTGGAATCCAAAAGTACTCCTGTGCAGTGCACTGTTTAGGGTTTGAATTCGTTTCTCATCAACACACCCAAATTTACCAAAAACAGCAGAACCAGTTTTTACCCTCAAACAATTGGCGACCACAGTGGGAGATTGATCTCTCGGTTGCAAATCAATATTCATTCCAGTTTTCTCAATTTCAGAAGGGTGGATCTTAGATCCAATTCAATCATTAAATTCAATTTAGGTTCAACAACCAATTTCAATCCTGGTGTTCTATTCGCTAAGAAGCTTCACAAAAATGCTTTTTCAAGCAATGCTACAGGAAATGCCTTAGATAGCTGAGCACCAGTAAATATCCCAAATGAAAGGACCAGAAAGCCGCGTGAATACACAAGGAGATGTGGATACTACCTAAAAGAGCACAACGACATCTCTCGAAGGTCCGGATGGAGAAACCGCTTTTTCTGTAACACCACGAGTGTTGTATGGAGCAAGCCAGAAATGCATCAAAGGGTCCACACCCAGAAAGACAAAGTGAAGATTCGCGTAGCTGTTTTTCCAGTATGGAGATAGTCGACAACAAATCTCAACACCATTGGAGTCCCAGGAAGACACCTGCAGAGATCACAAAAGAAAAGGTTTATCTCTATTCCACCACTACCGCTATCACTTCATCAGCAAAACGTGTAGATCCAGAACATGACGTAATTCCGAGTATTCGTACATCTACGATAACAAAGGAGGCTTGACCCATCTTTAAATCATCATAAAGGATTCGCCTATTATGTCAACCTGGACGACAGCGAGACACTCCCTTGGCGTGACACCTCCAATCACGGGAGCCAGAGCCGCCGTCGCCACCAATATTTCTTCGAGGGTAACACCCCCGGCCGTTACTAGAGATACTGCCACTTTTCCATCAGGACGAGAGACCGGAGGAGCCAGAGGAGGCCAACCCCATATCACCATTGTTGATTTGATAGAAAGACGAGAAGTTGTCGCTAAGTTTCAGACGGACATGGCTACAACTCAGAAAGAGGTACTCACTTTCCTCAAGACGTTAATGGAGCGACTACCACAAGAACCGCATCAGCCCATAGAACCAATGAGGGGCACTTTCAACAATTTTGGCGCAAGCACTTCAACAGGGCGTGCATTCATAGATGAAGAAGTTCGAGTTGCTCCTAAGCGCTCAACGGAAAGGAATTATCCGTCCAATTGCATCACGCGCGAGGACCTATAACGACTTCTCCAGCATTGAGGCAAGGAAAACCCGGTAGACCTGCACAAGCATCAGCCTCCTTATCCTCCTGATGTGCAAAGAGTTCCTCTTCCGACATGATACTTTTCTTCTCAATTTTCCCTTTATAACAGAACTCGTAATGCTCGTGATCACATCTCTCGTTTTCTGGAGTCATTAGGAGAGCACGAATACAATCATGTCATTCGCCTGAAAGAGTTCTCAAATTCACTTACTGGGAGAGCATACACCAGGTACAATAACATTGCACCAAACAGCTTATCCAACTGGTGTGAGATGATAACCACCTTCTACAAGAAGTATTTGTTCGTATCCGAGCAAATCACCTTTTCAGATTTGGGGAGAATGTTCCAACGAAACAACGAACATCGAAATGATTATGTGAAGAGGTCCAGAATGCAGGCATTGGATTATCACGATCCAAATATGATTGAACAACGATTGGTAGAATTATGCATTAATAGGATGGTACCCGTCTATCGTGCTATGCTTGAGAATATGCAATTTCAGACATCCTCTGAACTTCGTGAAGTTGTTAAGCTCGGCTACAAAAACACCTGCCCTGCTAGAAAGAACCAGGCCTGCGAGGAATGAAGAGCCTCATGATATTCGTGGAAGCATACATCTCACCAACAGGTAATACAACCTTCAACCTTCTGTAAGCAGTTTCACTGAAGCAGCAAGAGAAAAGCCACCGAGATATAACATCCTGCGTCAAAAACTGCCAACTCCAACCTCAGTACTACATGCGCGACTATCGCCATGATAAAACAACGTCCGAGATATACCATATTTGGCTTGGCAGCAACAAAATCGGTGAGAGATGCTTTCATAATGTCATCTCCAGAAGAAGAAGTAGTTGCATTACCGAAGGAGGTCGCACTCGGGACCTAAGAGGTACATACGAACTCTCCATGTCAAGATCTTCTTCATATTTGCACAACATGTTAGTTAAGTCATCCGCATGAGGGAACTTCCCTACTCCTCAAAGACACGATCCAAAGATGATAAAGGAAAAGGAGTGTGGCTGGGAACTGCTCAGCACTACCTATCTCAAAGATGCTGAATTAAGAGAGATGCAAGCACGCTATCATTATGATTCCAAGATATCCAAAGGTGAGGACATACTCAAGAGAGCTGACGTATTGTCAAAGATCAGCAATGCATGGACGTCCATGAAAAGCAACGTAGACGCAAAGACGACCTCATGATCAGTAACTCATGTGATCCTCATAAATATTGGGTTCAACTCCGGCTCTTCCAAATTATTTCTTCAGAAACCCAGCGTGATAGCATCTATCAAGTTGAAAGCTCAACGGATACTCGTGGGCAGGGGACTGTCTCCCTCTTATTCATTCCATGAGGAAACATCAAGGAAGCTATCTGTTCCAACATCAGCTTCTCCCTCTAATAACGAGACGACCTATACCATTATATGAAGACTGCCAAGCTCGTGCAAGTAGCTACCACGCCTCTCCCTTCCAGTCTTTTCTGATCACAGCTGCTGCCAAGAATCGTTGTTGCTCGCCAGAGCTTCACCATAGCAACAACCACTACGGACAGAGAAAGAGCCATGTAACTCACGCTTGGGGACTGAGGATCGGCATGAAAATCCTTCGCCGTCAGTCAAGGACTTCTTCAACACAAGAGAGACGGTCAATCAAGAAGCATGTAATTTTCAAGGGAAAATCAAACTGAAGGTTGGTCGAATCCTTAACCATTATTGTTATCTCCCCAATTTCGAATCACCGGAAAGAGTGTTGCATGCGTTGAGATGTTATAATAGAAACGGTAGTCTTTCCCATAAAGAGAAAACACGACTTGCTGGCCAGTACTATTTATGTGTCGTCTTCTCATTTGTCATACCGTATCGCCTCAGAAGAGTGGGAAGAACACATTTTTCGAAATCAAGGGTTAAGGGCGCCCTCACTGGAACTCTCTGATAGGTGTCTAAAACATCTAATTTTATATCTAGTATTTATTCTTTCTTTTCTATTATTCTTGTGTATTGCATCTCTTATGTTTAGTTTTGAGTTTATCAGGTGAAATGTAGTCCTTAGGAGCAAAATAAGGAGAGAACGTCCATTTGGAGCGGGCAAAGTTGCAAAAGGAAGTGAAGAATAGACTGTCAGTTTCCCATAACTGAGATTTGAACAAAATCGAATAGGCAGTCGGTTCTATGGAACTGACAGGCCAAATGATAGTTGATAGCCCTTATCCAATTTCTGGGCGCCTTCAGTGATTCCCTTCATTACAACCCACAAATATCTTCTCCTCATTATTGTGTCGATCTGAAAGTTGGAAACAAGAGCAGCCATGGCGGCTGTTTTGAGAAGATGATGGTGCTAGAAAGAAAAGATTGCTGCTGAAGGTGGAATTCATATTGCTATTAACAAAGAAGAGTTGGTCCCAATTTGAGAAATCAGATAAGGAAGAAATCATTACCACGAATTCACCACCAGAATTGAAGGGTTTGGATCGAGTTCAAAAGGCAAAAGAGAGATTGAGAAGACCTTGTTGTTGTTGATGAAGAACAAGATTCAGCGATGGGTTTTGAGCAGAATTTCAGAATGAGATATGAAGATTACATGGAAGATAAAGATGGTGATGAGCTTGTTGTTGTAAGAGATGGAACTGAAATCGATTAGAGATGGAAGTGATTTATCAGAGAAGTAACTGATGAAAGGTTTTGAGAGTTAAATGAAGAAAAGGAGATGAAGATTGTGAATGGGGTTGTATTCAATTGCAAATCAGTGGGGTTGAAATGATTACAACTTGGGTTAGAGCTCGAAATAGGGTTTGTTGTCATTAACGGTTGCATCTGGTGGAATTCAAGATGTGCTTGAATCTGGAGGTGCAGTTGCAGCAAAGAATGAAATCACTGGTAAATCTTTTTTTCCCATTAGTCAGTGCACGCAATTGTTCGAGTATTTGCCTGAATGAACTCTTGTGCACCATTTCAAACTCATTTGCTGTTAAGATGAATCTGGGTACAAGGGTTGCTGCTGCAATTGGTTAGATTGATAAGGGTTCCGCGTTGGCGAAGATTTGGTGGAGTTTCAAGACTAAACTCAGTTGAGAAGAGAGAAAGATAGACTCCAACAGAAGCATGGAAAATGGTTAGAGTTGTGATGTTTTGTGACCATGTTTTTGAGCTGAATTTCAGCTGGGAACAAGTCGTTGCTGTGACCCAAGATTTGAGGACTGATTTCAGAAGACAAGGAGAGGAGTAAGAGAAGGTTGGCTGCAAGAGTATTGTTTGTGGTTGAGCTATGCACTACAGTTTGTAGTTTGAAGTTGCAGTGAGGCTTGAGACAATTACAAAGCGAACTGCAGTTGGAAGAAGCATAGATGTATGCTTAGGTTGACAAGGAAGGTTGAAATGAAGTCCCGTTACAGATTGTTGATTCCGGTGGAGTCACGAGCTGAGTAATGGAAGTTGAGGTTGCAGAACAAGGGATGGTGTGATTGATTGAGCTATTAATGGAGTCGGTGGTTGATGGAATGTTGCTGCCAAGGTTAATGCTCGAAAGAGAAAGAATAAATATGTCAGTGACGCTGTGAGAATCGGGGATGCTTTGGCGTGTGATGACGAGCTCGAGATGAAGATCAGTGAAGGTGGAAGTACGAATATAGCAGCTGGAACAAGGAAAGGTTGATGTTATGATGATAAACTCAAGTTGGACAGTAAAAGGAGGGAGTTGTTGATGGTTGTAACGGTTGATGCTCGTCGTTGTTGCATGATGGATCGTGATGAACATGGAGGAACTGAGGTGAAGGTTATGACTGAGATGGTAGAGGCTCAGATGGAGTTGTTGCTGGTATTGGTATTGCAGGTGAACTGAAGGTGGGTTTCTGCTGTTGAGATGATTACAGAAGTTAGGGAAATCTGTAACGAGAAGAACAATTAAATGATGGGTTTTACTAGAATTTGAAATTGCAATAGAATAATAGAAGTTAGGGTTTGAATCTGGTCTACAAATGGGGTTTTCTGGTGTTTTTGAGTGATGCTAAAAGAGGTACAGGTGATTGTCTGCAGCTGCAAATGGGTTGAGCTGAAACTGGTGATAGGATTTAAACTGAGTTTGTTGATAACTGAGATGGACTGGAGTTTGCAGTTTACTGTAGCAGGAGATGGTTGTTGATGCAGAGAAGATGGTTAGGGAGATGGTACTTTTGGTGGTTGGGTCTGGTTGCAATTGAGTATAGAGTTGGAACAGTGAAGCTCAGGGAAGAATGGGTTTCTACAGGGTTTGGCTGGTGTAGCAGAAGGTGGAATTGCAGCTGGAGTTAAAGCAGTTGCTTGACAGGGAAGTGAAGAGTTTTGTATTGCCATGAGATGCATATGTATTAGCTCGGCCGCAGATGAGGAACTGCTAAGAAGATGAATTTGTTTCTTGAGCTGAGATGAGAAGAATATGATAATTGGTATTGATGTTGTTGATGGCTAAGTTTGGGGTTGTCTTTGTGATGCAAAGATCGCAAACAAGGGAGGATCTGAAGCTATTTTTTGGTACTGTTGCCCTGAGCTAAAATGTTGTCAGGTTGAAGCCAAGAATGAAAGGGTTGAGTAGCAGATTGTGTTGCTGCTGAGACGAACAAGGTGCAAGCTGTAGTGAACTTGGTGGTTTGCTTGTGAACTGGAATTACAGGGAGTGGATTGAACTGAAATTGCAGTTGGCTGAGTTCACAGCCAACAAGGAACTGCAGGGATCTGATGCTGCTATGAAGTGCAGCTGGAGTCATGAGCTGAGTTAATTGAAGCTTGAGGATGGTGCTATGGGTTGAAGCAGGCAGTGGTATTGCAGCTGTAGTTTGGTTTGGTGTTGAGAGGAGGAAGTGGTGGCAAGAGAATTGGAGTCTGAGATGAACAGGAAGGATGGCTTCCAATGAAGCTGCAGCTGGTGGGTTATGCATCACAGTAGTGCAATGATGGTGCGGCACAATCTCAAGACAGTGCAAATGGCTCAGGCCAAGGCCACTCAGCTCAGCTGAGTCTGACTAGTTATCTAACTCGTCAGTCTGACCTATACTTGACTCGGTCTGACTTCCGAGTTGACTCGACCTAGCTGACTCGTTGACCGGTGACCGGGTGGACTTTGCCGGTCACCTGAGATATATTTTCCGGCAAATTTCCGGCCATAATACCAGTTTTACGGCGACTAGTTTTGGGACATATTTTCTACATGGGTTTTTCTCACATATGGGCTTGGTGGACTTCTATCTATTGGACCTTTGAGACTTGACCTAGTTTTGGAAAGATGAAAAGCTATAAAAGAAGAAATTTTTCTACAACTTTGGGTATCACGTATTATTCTTGGAACTTGGAGAGAGACGCTTTTGTTTACGCTTCTAGGGTTTGATTTTGTTCATATTCTTCTATTCAATTAATATTTTATGATGAACTCCATAGCTATGAGTAGATAAACACATATTATTGGTTATGGGATAAAGTTGATTTCTCAACATGTTATTTGAATCTATGAATTAGTTTTGTCTCAATACTTTATTGTTTATGATTCATTATTTATATTGTCATATGATTTGATTGTTTGTTTGATTGAGTCCGGAATCAATCCGATTTATATTCATCTCTATTGCTAGATTAGGGTTTTCAATACGAAATAGTTATTTATCCCTAATTCTAAGTAGCATAGTGTGGTTATTGCTTGTAGTGATACATCTTTATAATTGCATATGAATCATAACCTTGGTTAAATTGAATTAGTGCTTTTACACGTTTGATTGCCTTGATTAGTCTTATTCCATAGAACTTAGTGCTTTGAGGGAGTTAAACTTAATTGTGCTTTTACACTTTAGGTTGCTTTCTAGGAAGAATTCACATATGCATCTTTTAATGTGGTTGTGATGAAATAAGGGAATTAGCGGGATATTCTTGCGATCAAGGTATCCTAGGACTTTTAGTAAATGAGAGATTAAATTATCAATTCTAATCATTGATGAAAATACATGTTTGTGAATGGTACTATCCCATGACCAATATCTTCTCCTTATTGATTATTTAAAATTATTTTATTACTGTCAATTATTTTTTTTGCTTAGATAAAACAAAAATCCCCCTGGGTTACTTTAGAAACTGAAATTTTATAACAACAATTGCCTCTCTGTGGATAAGAACTCTTTCTTATCACGTACTTCATTTATATTTAGTAGAGTGAGAAAGTGAAATTATTTTTGCTCGGCTGACAACCGGTCACTCTCTCCTGAAGCCGCTTCAACGCTCTCTCCAGAAGAAGCCGCTTCAACGAACGCTCTCTCCAGAAGCCGCTTCAACGAACTCTCTCTCCAGAAGCCGCTTCAACGAACGCTCTCTCCAGAAGACGCTTCAACACACGCTCTCTCCTGAAGCCGCTTCAACGCTCTCTCCCGAAGCCGCTTCAACGCCTCGGCAAGCCACACGTGCCGACCGCATCATGTCTGCCAAGTCGCCACAAAATCATAATCGGTGTTTCTAGATTTCCAATTTCATATGGAAGGGGTGCATGAGCTTCCAAAAGTTTGGATACAATGCAGATCTATCAAACGCGAATTTGATCAACAAGTGACGAATCCAATAGATTGCCGCCTTCATCAATTCGTCAACCACCTTACCAGCAAATGCAATGGAAGTACGTGTTTCAAGAGAAAATAGGCTCATGATAATTACACCTTGGGACTGCCAGCACAAGATGTCTTCATGTCCCTCAACCAGGTTATTTTTGATATAGCATCATCACTGTCAAAGCTTTACGAGCCGCAGGAAGTTCTCAACATCAAGCCGTACACTGCATCAAAGATTCCAAAGTACGACGTAGAGATATTTTCACAGATTTGGTCACGCCATCAAATCTGAAGTGTAACTGGGGACTGATCATCACATCTCATTCCATACAACCATCCAAGATTTAGAAGACGGTTCAAAAGATGTCTCTTGGAACGAAGTCCTTGAAGATATCCCAAAAAGAAGCCTGCTTCAACATTGAAACGGTGGCGCAGTACTCAGTGACAAAAGCAACATGAATGAGGTATTATTATTATTATTCAATCAAGCCCTGGCTCTAGCCGCATGAAACAAAGACTATTAAACATCAAAGAAGTGTCATCAATGCCAGGGCAAAGGGCGCCTTAATTAGAGTCATTTCCAGAAGCTGATTCAACATCATCTCCGGAAGCCACTTCAACATCCTCTTGAGCCGCTTCAGCACGCTTTCCGGAAGCTACATCAACGTTCTCTTTGGGAGCTGCTTCAACATCTTTTCCAGAAATTACTTCAGCAGCCTTTTAACGATATTCCTCATGATAGGGCTCGTCCACATCAGAGTCGAGGATTATGACGTCGTCATGAAAAGGGTATTCATGTTTATCCAGGAGTTCATGTTATGCTCCAGCCTCCTTCACTTTAGCCGGGCAGCAAAACTTTCAGCCCTAACACTTGTTAGCTGAGATGTTTCACCACGCCTCCACTTTTCCTCCATGCTAACCGAAGACAGGAAAGCTCGGACACGCTCCCGAACGATACTCGGATGTACAAGGGACTTGGAATGCAGTTTGAGATCCCTGCCAACAGTATGCCTAATATACTTGGGCAAACTGACATCATGCTAGGGGAACGCTTATCTGGACGCCTCTTGAACGTGACATGTTGCAAAGACAGGTCGACCCATCTCTCCTGGTAACATCTAAATTTTTCTCATTAGTTTACCTTTATTTGTCACCATCTAGTGCTTACCCCGCAATAGTGTAACTATTACGTGCTAAGCAGGGGACTTAATGTTGATGGTGGTTTTTAGTTCAAGGCTAAAATTGTAAAATCAGTATTTAATGTGTTATCACCCTGCAAGGGGTAAAGCCATTTGAAAAGTGACGAGAGCAAAAAACCTCCTTGCTCATTGAGCAATTCAATGTATATGAAATTCACTCAGAATGGTGCGCCTGGTAGCAATCCCAAATATTGTGTGATCTCTATTTTATACCAGCATTATCAATTAATGCATGATTTGCCTAGTATTTTCCGTGGTATGTTCTCAGCCGAACTCTCATCTTTGACATGACATGACGATTAAGTGTTCACTCTAAGCAGAGTATCATGAATCTCCCGAAGTGTCAGTCTTGAGATTTGCATGAAAATACCCACACAGGCTAAGTCACTCCCTGACAAGGAGAATCTCGTATCGACGCACTTTTAATTAAAGACAGCTAGATCGGACACGATTAAATTCCTTAAGGAAAATCTAGACTGTCAATATCAGTCTCAGAAATGATCATGACCACGCAATTTGGCCGCACGTTTCAGCAAGCCTAGACTACTCCTGGAAGAACGAGGTAATCACCACATTGACCACCGACGGGCCCACTAGTGCTCCGACCGGTCGTACTTTGTCTAACTCCTTCCAGCGTTGTCAAACGCCAACCCTAAATAGGGTGGTTGCGCTGATTAAAAGAAGCTCGAACAAGCTAAACTGTTTAAAACAGTCTTAGAAAGTATCACGACCGTCCAAATTCGCCAGCCTGGTTGGACGGCTTGGATCTTTCTACGAGTGATTAAGGAAGTGCCAGCATGTACACTTGCGGCCCAGCATTCCCCCCCACTCGATCGGTCTGTTCACGGCAAGTCCGTAAGGCAATGAATTGTTTGCCCAAACTATGGCAGACGCGATGCTTTAAAACCCTAATTTGGGTCTCGGAAGTGTATAGTGTCTTAAATCGATCAAGACCATCCAACTTAGCCAGCATGTTTGGATGGCTTAGATTGCATATCGATCCATCGAAGAGATGCCAATGTGTTCAACGTCGTCCCAACTTCTCCCTTGGTCGATCGACCTACCCACAAAGAAGTCCCTGGAGTGTTAAAACATTTTCCCAAACTAGAGCGAACGCGCTATTCCAAAACCTTAATATAGGGTTGCGACAACGTACAACTGCCGCAAGATGATCGTGTACATCCATCTTCGCCAGCCTGGTCGGACGACCTAGATCCACTTTCAGGTGGCCAATGAGGTGTCGTCACGTTCACTAGTGACCCAGCTCCATACCTGGTTGATCGAACTACACATAGTAATCCAAGAGCACGTCAAACCGTTTGCCGAAAGTAGGGCGATCCAGCGCTCTTTATACCTTAAAATTAAATCAACGGCAGCATGCAACTGCCGCAAATCATCTCCACCGTCCAACTTCGCCAGACGATTTGACCGGCCTAGATTTTATTTCAGGTGACCAACAAGATGTCGTTGTGATCACCATCCACTCTTCTTTCACGAGGGGCAATCGGCCAAGCAACAACTAGCTCATAGGGATCCCAAACGATCGCCCAAAGGTAACTTGTTACGCTGCTTGCATGAAATTCAAAAACAGTTATTAACTGCCGCAAATCGTCTCAGCCACTCAACTTGGCTAGCCGATTTAAGCGGTCCATATCTAAACTAGATCGACCGATAGGATATTAGAATGGCTACCAGTCGCCACTCTCCTATTGGGAATGATCGACCACTCCCTAGGATGTATGCGTAGCTCCTACCAACTCCATGAAAGGGGACGGTCATGCTCCTTTTAAGACGCTCAATCCGTGACTGATTCGATCGAGCTCAAAAACAGTGATGCTTCATATGCATCGATTATAAACAATGCTTCATGTACATCGATTATAAGCGATGCTATACAAATATTGCTTTCACGAATAATTTATTATTTAACCTAAAAGCACTACGTGCTGATTTTAGCAGCAAGTCACATGACTTGACCCATTCACTCGAGACATCAAACATGTCACAAACTGGGGGATGCCCACTGGGGTATTGGTCTGGCAGTTTACAGCGTGCAACGCGCCCATTACGAGAATGTTTCGGGAAAGACATACGGTTATCAGTAATGAGAGTAGTGGGTGAACGTGTGGTCAATCTTCCTCATAACGGAAACATGATGATCACCACCTTCCGCACAAACCCACTTCTCCACTACCTAACTTCCTCCACTTCCTAAGAGATCAGGGTGCGCTCAATGACTTGTATAAATAGGTTTTCAATCTCTTTCGAAAACAAGAGACAAGTGTTATCAACACAGTATCCAGAAAACACCAAGAACTGATAGCTTACATTCTGCAAGCCAGTTCCACATTCTGATACAAGTCATCAAACATCCACACCTTCATAATTCAACATTTTGATCTCAAACACCTTCTTCGCTTCCCTCCCTAAGATCAACCCCTTCTCCTTCACTTTGTGACCGAATTGAATCTGAACGGTCATTTCTTGGTTTAGGACAGAGTCTTACAGATTGATCTCTCGAATCTAAAAGTACTCCCGTGCATTGCATTGTTTAGGGTTTGAATTCGTTTCTCATCAACACACCCAAATTTACCAAAAACAGCAGAACTAGTTTTTACCCTCAAACAGGCATATGGTTTCTGCTGATGGGGTATCTGTTGAGAACGACAAAATTTATACAATCATCAACTGGCCTACTCCGTCTTCTATTAAGGATCTTAGGGGTTTTTTGGGTTTGGAAGGTTACTATCGTAAGTTTTTCAAGGACTACGGGAAAATAAGTGCTCCACTAACTCAGTTATTGCTCTTTCCTGGTCAGAATTAGCTATAAAAGCATCCAAACAACTACAGTCTGCCTTAACAACCACACCAGTATTGGCACTTCCAGATTTTTCAAAATAATTTACCTTAGAGTGTGATGTTTCTGGTAATGGATTAGGAGCTATTTTAATGCAATCCGGCAGGCCTATTGCTTTTAATAACAAGCCATTATCATGTAAAAATTTAAATCTTTCGGTTTATGATAAGGAAATGCTTGCTATTGTCTCTGCGGTTCAAAAATGGCGACCTTACTTGCTCGGTCGACATTTTAAAATTTATACAGACCATCGTAGTCTTAAGTACTTTCTAGACCAAAGATTATCTTCAATGAACAACAAAAATGGTTTTCCAAACTTTTGGGTCACGATTATGAGATTATTTATCGATGTGGTGCTACAAATAAGGTTGCAGATGCCTTATCTCGTGTTTCTGATGCTCATTTTCTGGCGATTACTGCCCCTATATTTTCTGGCGTCAATGATATTATTCGAGAATGTCATCATGACAATGAATTAAGTCTTCTTATAGAAGAGTTACATCGCAACCCAAATTATAAACCAAGGTATTCTTATACTATGGTATTCTTAGTTATAAAGGGCGTGTTGTGGTGGTTTCTACTTCTAAATGGTGTACTAAACTTCTTCATGAATTTCATGCAACTCCTCTTGGTGAACACTCTGGTTTTCTTCGTACTTATAAACATCTTCAAAGAAATTTTTACTGGAAGGGAATGAAACATTCTATAAAAACCTACATTGCTCAATACGACATTTGTCAACGTAATAAATCCGAGGCTATTGCTCCTCCAAGACTTCTTCAGCCTTTACCTATTCTAGAAGATGTATGGATGGATATTTCAATGGACTGCCAACCTCTAATCGTAACACTTATATACTTGTCGTAGTGGATCGCTTATCAAAGTATGCTAATTTCATTGCTCTTTCTCAGCCGTATACCGCTGCTACTGTTGCTGGTATCTTTATTCGTGATGCTGTACGTCTTCATGGCATGCCACGGACAATAGTAAGTGACCGTGATCCTATATTTTTGAGTAATTTTTGGGATGCTTATTTCTCTTTACAAGATACTCAATTGTGTAAAAGTTATGCATATCATCCTCAAACGGATGGACAAACGGAGATTACCAACAGAACTTTAGAGAGTTACCTCCGTTGTTTTGCTGGAACGAAACCTCATGATTGGTTTAACTGGTTGTCGTGGCCGGAATGGTGGTATAACACGACTTATCACTCGGCAATAAGGATGACTACTTTTGAAGTTGTTTACAGTCGGCCTCCGCCTACAATTTCAGCCTACCTTCCAAGTTCTACACTTGTTAAAGTTGTTGATGTTAGATTAAGAGCTAGGGACCGCACTCTACAAATTCTGAAGACCCATTTACGGGATGCACAAGCTCGAATGAAGACGTACGCTGATGCTCATCGCATGGAACCAAATTTTGCAGTAAATGATTGGGTTTTTCTTCGTTTGCAACCATATCGTTGCTTCCCAGTCATTTTCAAAGCGTTCGCCACGATTTTATGGACCTTTTCGCATCCTTGAGAGGTTTGGACCGGTTGCCTATAAGCTGGAATTGCCATCTAATAGTCGTATTCACCCCGTTTTTCATGTTTCTGCCTTGAAATTGAAATTAGGTTCTACTGTTGCTGTTGATGCTAGTCTTCCAACTACTACGGATAATTTCCAATGAGAACCAGAGGCAATTTTAGATCGTAAGATATTCAAGAAACACAATCGTGCAGGAACTCGTTGGCTTATCAAGTGGAAAGATCATTCAAAGGAAGAAGCTACTTGGGATGATGCAGATGATCTCCATATTCGCTTTCTAGAATTTGAGGCTTGAGGACAAGCCGTGTTTGAAGGGGGGTGGGATGTTGGGGTACCTACACCAGCTATCTTTCCTTATTGTTGTAGCTTATTGCTTTCCTAGTTTAGTTCTCTTGTTTCTTAAGTTAACTATTGCTTTCTTTAGTGTTCTTATTTTTAGAAGTCAGTAACTATATATATACTCATCTCTAGAGTTGTGTAAAAACATTCAAAATTCAAATCAATCTATTAAGTTTTCTTAACTTGGGTGGCTAATCCCCAATTCAAAGGATTTTATCATTAGGGTTCTATTACTTGGTGTTGAATCCTATCATGTATTGATCCGATGAGTTTATTAGTTGATAAATTGAGATATTGCAGGTTGGAGAACATTCCAGTTGTGAAAGACAACTTACAGGAAAGTTGGTTGTTACTCAAATCTAAATAGATCAATGAAGACAATTTCAACAACTCCTCAGGAATTTTCCCTACTAAGTTATTTGAACCAAGAAAGAGCTGACCTAATATCTTCATCTTGCCCATTTCTGATGGTATTTTACCAGTGATATTGTTCCCTGATAAATCTACGACCGACAAATTGTGACAATCCTCCCAGTCTAGTGAGAGTTCACCATACAACATATTGTAACCCACAACAAACCTAAATAGATTTGGGTACACATGAAACGCCTCCTGTTACATTATCTACCAGTTCATTGTCGAGAAGCTCAAATATTTGTAAGGTGGTGCAATTTCTAATGCCTCTTGGTGTAGGACCCGTGAAATAGTTGCTACTAGCAACAACTATTTCAAGTAGTCCGCTTTGACATGCGTTTTGGGGTAAATAATGAACCAGTTAAATCGATTTTCAAAAAGAGATAAAACAGTCAAATTTCTTAAATTACCCACTGATTCAGGGATTGAACCAGTGAGCTGGTTTTCAAACAACTGTAACATAGTAAGAGATCTCAGCCTTCCAATGTCTCGAGGGATGGCTCCTGTGACTTGATTTTTATAAAATGATAACCATGTGAGGTTGGTCAAGTGGCATATAGAAGAAGGGATTGGACCAATGAAATTGTTTGCGGACAAATCGAATTTAATAAGAGACCCGTAGCCTTCCTATGTCGGGAAGAATGGTGCCAGAAAATCTGTTACCCATTGGTAAAGATTGTTCAGGTTACTCAAATTGTTTAAAGAAGCACGGATTGGACCGATGAGATTGTTTCTGTACAAATAAAATCCAGTAAGAGATTTTAGCCTACCAAAGGTCATTTTCAATAAACGACAAAAGGGACAACTTGGTTTGGTTGCATACGGAAGTCGGGATTGAACCAGTGATATAGTTTGTGGACAAATCCAAGTTTGTAAGAGAAGTTAGCCTTCCGATATCTCGAGGAATGACACCCAGAGATTTGATTTTTAAAAATTGTTAAAAGGGAAGTTAGCTAGATTACATATAGAACCAGTGAGATTGTTCTTGTGCAACCTTAGATCAATGAGAAAATGTCTAGATAATGTAAAGAGATACTAATTCTACTAATTTACCAATAAGTTCATTTTGGGGAACTGAGGTTTCTTAATATCTGACGGTATAGAGAAAGGAGTTGTCCTCTATGCCTTGCCAAGTCCTCGGCTGTTGCTCATATCAGACCCTTGACCATATTCTTTAGCAACAATGAAATAGCCGTCTTCTCTTTTGTAAATCAAGTTGTTTGATGTCTTCCACCCCTGTATGCAAACCAGAGATTTGTCAGTCTGCATCCAGTTGATGTTTTATATCTAAAGTTCACATATACCACAGTTTGGTTTCATCTACAAAGTATTCTTGAGCTGACACATGAAAATCAAAAGTTCCAAGGAAATGGAATTTATCATAAGCAATTAAACACAAATGAAGTAAGCTTATTCAGTTGATTAGTTCTGCATCGGTGTATTCACTAAAACGTGGATCATTGTTCTTCCATATCTTGCCTTTGCAATTCAGAAATAAAAGAGAAATTGTGGAAAATCTAGATCCAAAATGAGAACATAAAGAAACATAACTACAGCCCTATATAGATGACTATGGATCATTGTCAAAGACAAGTAAATAAAACATGGCAAAGGCAAACAGTTAAGTGTTCGATTAACAAGGCTAAGAGATTCAACTCACATTCAACTAGCATATGATGAATGTCAGCTACCTAAAACTGCATATGGAAAGTATTTAACTCCAGTGATGGAAGTATTTTCCAAAGAGATGAAGATTCATGAGACCCAATTTAGTAGAAACCCAAAACCCCCCAATTCACTCTAAAACAATTAAAAGACACCAAAACTCTCACAAATTATAATTCCATGTAAATGCCCAAGCCAGTGACAAAACTGTGTACGCAGAGTTTCTAACTAATCACAACATTGAGCTTACTGACTCGGTTGTTCTCAGATTTTGTAAGTTTATACTCATATGCAGGTAAGGATGGTAAAAGATGCATGTCATTAAGATACTTAGAACAAGCAAAACTTTTCACCAGAATGTTCCGCAATATATATAGTCGAAGTACTCAAAACCAAATCACACAGAAAA
Source organism: Papaver armeniacum (assembly GCA_023531295.1). NCBI lineage: Eukaryota > Viridiplantae > Streptophyta > Magnoliopsida > Ranunculales > Papaveraceae > Papaver > Papaver armeniacum. The sequence continues at coordinate 323,767 of JAJJWW010015489.1, read as the reverse complement.
ACATAAGCTGCAAGGTTAGCAACGTAAACTACTAAACCAAACAGGGAGGTCAACTCAAATTCAGTCTGTTCTAAATTTAATGGCTCTAATTCATTATGCCACAAACCACTATACCACTTCTTAATCAAACCCAGAAACAGAACTGGTGGAACAAAGCAAACTCAAAAGGTGACTACTTTACAGCTTGGAATTCTCTTTGCCTTCCTTAACGACTTCGGTGGATTAAGCTTTAAAAATCCCCATCTTTTTAACCTTGCCAAGTTATCCCAACTAGCCTGGATTGCTAACAGAACCCAATCCAGTATGGGTACAAGTCACAAGAGCAAGATATTTTTATAACAAAGTCCTACTTGCAGAATTTTTCAAACCATCCGGTGTATGGATCTGTAGGAGTATTTTACAAGGTCTACAAATCGTCAAAATTTTTTACTATGGAATGTAGGATATGTTAAATCCATTAATACTAGGCAACATGACTGGCTTTTAACTTATCCGGTTATCCCATTCAGTAACCTCCTAGCTCAGAACTTTGTTCGCGCAGTTGCCCATGTCGCATTTTATTCATGAAAATAGCACTCAATGGAACCTTCCCAAGCTACAACAAAGTTTTAGCTCTTCTCAAATTTAACAAATCACTCGAATCAGGTTATTTTTAACATACCGATGATACTCTTCATTGGGCTCTCACTAAATCGGGATAATTCTCAGTTAGTTCTACACTTCTACTAACAAAGCTCTCTTTTTATAGCATCAAGAACCTACATATTCTACATCAAACTCAAGAATATTGATAGAAAAACAGCTCCAATAAATTCAGCTATCAACCCAGTTTTGACCTTCTAATAACTAAACAACCACATGTGAACTAAACCTTGCAATAGAAAACCCAAAAATGCCATAGCAGCCGCATATAAATAAAATGCTGACTAGGTACATCGTTAATGACATCAAAAAGATAAGCATCAATAAATGACTGAACCCACCTTCAAATTGATACAAGCAAGTGTTCGCAAAACAAGTTGCACTAGAGCAGAACCACTAAGCTCTAAAACTTGGTTAGAGTTATTAATCACATCTCCACGAGAAATCACATTATTAACTAAAGTAATGTTGTAGTTGCAGATTCAAAACATATAACGACTGACAATTTTAAAAAACTTCATACCATGTGATATTTTTACCTCAATCTTCGTCGCTTGGGATTCTTCACGGTCCCATCTGTAATTCGCCGTTCCAGATAAGTATTAGAGCCAAGTGAGGCTATGGTCTCCACATAACTCTCTCGATTATCGCCCATAGTGATATCACGGACCCCCACTGATCTAGCTGCTCCAGTTCTTGGATCTAATATAAGCAAGTCCTCGAATTCATAATCTACAAGAATTTTCCCATCGTCAAAGCACAATAGAGGCTTCCAAGATGGCATTCGATTTGAGCCAAATAGTCGGCTTGTGGTAAATAAATTTATCCATGATTCCTTTACTCTGTACTCCTGCATTACCCACACATGAAATCTAACAGAATCCCAAGTAAAAGCTACACAAATGCTGTCTCCCAACACTCCCACACATTTTTGAACTTCTCCAGCAGAAGCCATAGAGGGGCTAATAATTTCAGGTAATGTGATATTCAGCATTATCTCATTGCTGATATCGAAACACAATATAGATATGGCGTGGGGGACAATACATCCCAACCAATGAAGACAACCATTTAAAAAAACACCACAAGACCTTTTGCCATTATAAAACCAGTATTTGGGGGTACCCCGAATACTAGTCTGTGAATTTGATCTCACTTTATAAACTTCAATATTGGAGGAATCACCATTGTTCGATATTGCTACTAGTTTGTAATCGTCAATTTTGCTGTCATAACCAAATCCATAGGCTATGCCATTACCACCTTTATCCACTATTTGCATACTGAATTCCTTAAATTGTCTTGTTAATGGGTTCAAAATACTAAACTTCGTCTCCTCCTTACCTCCCCTTTGATAATCAACTCTCCATTCAATAGCACGAAACTTAAAGCAAATCAAGCCATTGCATGAACCCAAGAATTGGTGATGGTACATTTTGTCAGATTCAAATGGGTAATCCATCAGAACTGCTCCATCATATACAACCCTTGTAAAAGATGATGATTCCACTGAAATTATAGGTACAGAGTAAATCCTAGGGGAATCGAGTGCCCAGTGATGACTAAACAAGAGTTTAGGGTTGCTTCTGTTGCTCTGAATAGATTTATTAACATGAATCTTGATAAAACTAGGTTTAGAAAGTATCTTACGAAAAAGCTTGCATACACACCTAGATACCGAGACGGATTTCGCTGGTAGCTTCCAAAATATCTCATCCTGAACATCGTCAGGAAGCTCTTGCCACTGAGATAATGCAACACGGGATGATTCGGATCTGGTACGACACCGAACGCTCATTATTCCGGAGGGTTACAGTTTGTGAAATGAGAGAGTAAACAGGGATCAAGAAATCAAAATGGGAAAGTATTGTAAGGAGAAAGATATGGTACGTTGCAAACAATTTATATACAGTACGACTCTCCCCTTCATCAACGGCTTGAAAAGAGGAACTCATATTGCACTGTCAGTTTTGCGCAACCGATAACGTTGAATCCTGTCTAGCCGTCTCAGATTCCCAAAGGTTTTAATGAATGATTGCAATGTAAATTTTAAGAGTGTAATACGTCTTTTTCTTGTAAAATGTAGGTTCGTATGTGATTCAGTCGTCTTTGGTAGCCACTCTTCTCATCTCACAAAGTTAATCAGAGATATTATAATTGAGTTTGACAAAGGCTTTTCTTTTTAAATCAATTAGATTCCTTTATCGGGTTAGATCTTCCAAGATTTGGATTAATAAGTTAACCAAATCAAGTCAAAGTGTCAAACTGAACTACAAGATTCGGATACTGAAGAGTATCACCAAATGATAGCTTGTCGATCCAAATACGACTATTTAATCAATCGTCTATCAAAGATAAAAGAGATCTAGTCGGATCTCAGCCGATCTAGTTTGTCCACGAAGCTAATCAGAGACATATGAAACCAATAATATTCAATACCTGCACAATAATAAACTTGATTCCAACTTATGATCGATAACGCACAGAACGAAGTCTGTTAACATTGGATGACCACAAGTCAACGTCAGATCTAAAATTAGATCTGAACTACTGCTAATCTCTTGTTCTAGTTTGAGTGGCCTTATGTCAAAAGAGAAGGCTCTCAAGAATAATCAAACTAAGTGCAATCAAGAGTTTACAACCGTTCGTCAATCAAATCAATAATTGAAAAATAAAATAACAATGAAAATTCCAGTTCCGCCAACTACTAATACATGCTTCTTGATCCTAAGTACTAATATATGCTTCTTGATCCCTAAGAAGTCTTTAAACTAGCGGACATAAGAGATTTCGCCTAATTAGGTTACCCTCCTCTCCAAGATAGTATAACAAGTAATATTATTAGTCGGCTAGAACAATGACTATGAAACAAAGTGCTTGCCTCAGGATGAGTTTGTAAGAAGAAAAAACTTTACTATTTATAGACCAAGATAGTTTGGATACCAAGGAATTTTCATAACCGGAAATATTCTCAAGATATGCATTAAATCACCTAAATTCGGTTTTGTCTAATTCTAACCAATATCCAACTTTATAACCGAAATCCATCTTGGACAACTCAATATTAGCTAGCACTTAACTATGTATATCTTTCCAGAGATATGTTTTATTTGCTGGTAAAACAAAAACAAAGACATTCGAAAATCTCTAAAGATTCTCAAACATTTCGGTTTGGGATCTCACCTTGAGTAACAAGGAATATCTTTGAATAATAAAATATAAGATTTGTGCTCATGTTCAAGTTACTCATTGTCGACAGCTTGAACTTTCTTATTTTGCAAACTCAATTTCCAAATCATATAAACCCTAAAGTGTACATGGCTAAAGAAATTGGTTTTGCCTATTGGGACCGGTTTTACCATGAATCCCAACATAGGTTAGGATCGGTTCTACCTTGACTCCCAACATAATTTAGGATCGGTTATACCTTGATTCCCTAGCTATATAGGTTAGGACCGGCCAACCTTCGATCTTTAATGAAAACCGAACTTCAACCATGTTGATTTATTTCAACTACGAAACAAGTTTGTAAGTCTACTTCCTTAAACTCATGTAATTAGCATTAAATCAAACCTATATTCACTAGTAACGAGTTATAAAATTATGTTGATGTCGTAATTACGAAGTTCAAAAGATAAGCATTATACTTCGTAATATAATATACCAATATAAAGCATTCACAACTATTGATATATTCTACCTTGACACTTTGATCATAATAAAATGATCAAGTATCTTATACTAGAGTTTCATGTATATAACTTTGCATGTTAGGTTTTCAATCAGAAACGACTTGAAGGCTTACGGTATAGAAATAGAAACAGGTCAAGTCATGTATTACTAACCTCAAGTGGATGGATGATGTCTTCGTTGATGTTGATATGTCTTCGAATTATTTAGGTCTTTAGAGTAATACTTGTATGTCTCAAAATTTCTAGACTTCGTATTTTAACCTGACGAAGTTGACTCTAATAATCTAATCAAGCGACTCATGAGTTTTAAAATATGACAACCAACCTTGACATACCAACGCTTGGCGGGTTCAACCGAGCACTGCTCTAATAATATATTAATCATATTTTAGAGGTCTTTTACATTTGATAACTCCATCCTGTGGGGTTACAAAACAAAAAAAAAAACTTTTCTAATTGGTGCATGCAAGGCCAACTCGGAAAAATCACCAACTCATTTTACTCAAAAATCGGACCAAATTAGCAAAATCGACCGCCTTAACCGCTAAAAATCGAAAATAGCTTGGAATTGGAAATCGCGTCGGTCATATGGCGAGTAATCGTCCTTGTATAACGATTTTGACTACATTGACGTAGCTTCACGAATTCCTTTGGAGTCTTTCAAAGTCGTAACCTAGTTATGTTTTTCAAAGGAAACCTAGTTTTTTAGAGGACGATTGTAGTGCAACTAGGACACAGAAGTGTCTGGTTTAAGTTTCTAGTGTGCAGGGAGTCCTCTATTTATATTGATGAACACAATTTTTAGCTTACAAATAATCTAAGTTCGTGAACTATTGCTTTGTATAGAACTTACAAGTAAGAGAAACTTCTCTATGTAGATTGTGCATGAAAGCATGTAGGAAGGTTTCTTTGAATTATAAATAAGATGTATGCAACCAGAGTGCACCATATGGTTTTCAAGAGAGCCACGATTAAGTAGTTCTGAAACCAAAAAGATTAAATTGTCGCAAGACCAAACCAGTTCGTGAACTGTCAAAACAGTTTGTAAACTAAAAGGTCGTCTCGTAACTTTAGAGTTTTTTATATTGACAAGTTCGCTAACTGTGCAAAACATTTTATGTACTTGAGCATAAAAAGTACACAAAAAACATTAGAAATGAACTAGTTTGTGAAATGAGCAATCAGTTCGTGTATGCTGAAATAAACAATGTTTGTAGCTATCTGAAAATCGACAAGTTCGCAAACTGACCAATTCAGTTCGTGTATGCGAGTTAATTAAGATACTAAAAATCAATTGCTTATATTTACAAGTTCAAGTTCATAAACCGGTAAAACAGTTGGTGAACTTTAAGAATTAACTTGACTACTCCTTTAGCTTGCCATCTTCTTTTCAATGTTCATCATAATACTATAGTCATATGACATGTCTCTGTAGATAGAACGGTGAATAATTTGAGTAAAAGTCAATCTTCGTATACCTTTTTTGATGAAGATTCTATTGATGCCGTCTTTAGTCTTCAGGTTTTCAAGGTTGACTCGTGATTTCTAATACTCCTAGTCTGAGACTGACTATAGTAAACTATAAATCAAGACATAGTTTTGATCAACTAAAATTGACAACAAGCTTGACATACCAAAACTTATGATTTTGTGTCCGAGAGAAATAAATTTTTTTGCTGATGAATTAGAAAAGGAAGGAATTAGGCTAAATGCAGGAGAAAATATCGTTCAAATGGGGAGGCTAGCATCCATGAAGAAAATTGAGATGCCATATATTGCTTATTACAGATTCTGCTAGTATCATAAGTATAGTCAGTCCTGTATTTTTTTAGTTTTCCTTGAGTCTTTGTTTTAGCTTTTCTGTTTTTGAAGTTGTAATATGACTCTTTAGTCCTTTTTTGGTGATAAAATAATATGATTTAGTAAAAAAAAAAAGTGAGTTTGACCGAGGGATGCTCTAACAAAAGTTATGTTTACATTATGGGATGGGATTCTAGACATAATTCCTTACCTATTATGATAATACCTCAAGCAAGAGGTGCTACAGTTTGAGAACTGAATTATAAATTTTGTATAATATGGAAAAAAGAAATTCGGAACATTTGTCTTTTCACATGGTAGCTGTGGAATTATCTTTAAGATATTTCAAGATAAAATAAGTCTTCTCGAATTCTCTTTAGCAAAAATTTACGGCTTGGCATCAAAATATGTTAAGGGAAAAGAATAAAAATAAAATATATGGAGTATTTTACCTTCTGTTATTTATTGGTCTAATTTACGGTTTTACCTTTTTTTAATTTGTTGGATTATATGGAAGGAAAGGAATATGATCACTTTTGAAGGTGGTGCTGGAACTATATAAGACATTCTTTTTTGTAATTAAACCCATATTGATGTTATGGTGTTATTTTTTTTTAACACCTTCAAATAGGTTTCGACTGATATTATTCTTTTCAGTTAGAAATCATATGTTTGCCGATAAATACTGTTATAATTACTCCTAAATTTTTATTTTTATATATGAACATTTTTTCTTCCAAAGATGATAACAGTGGCTAAACACAACCAACTTAAGAAGTAAATACAGCACCAAAATAAACGTCTAAATATTTGCACAACTAATTAATGTAGTGATGTGATTTTGAAGTTGTTTGTAACGTGGTAAGAAAGATGTCGTTCACTTAGACTTGTAAAGGATGATTTTTAGATTCAAATAAAACTAGAAAACTCAAAGAAGGTTGTATCAAGATTTTAAAAGTATTGAGACTCAGGATTCCACCAATCTCCAATTTTAATGTGATATAATCTAATCAATATTCGTGCTACTCTTTACGTTTAAAGTGATTCTAATATTTTTGCCTAGACAGGTAGATTCTCAAAACAATAGTTGTAAATCGAAAGCATGAACCATGAAAAGACTTAACCTAAGCATGACCCATCAATTGAGAACACAACCACTTAATCAGAATCATATATTCGATTTCGATTCAAAGGCAAATAATCATAAAAGAAATTGCAAAAATCATTAAAAATAGAGATTACCACATAATAATTGGAAAAATGGCTTCATCCGTCGCCTCAGCAATGGGGTTTAGCTCCTCATATTATTCACGTGCTCAAAATAGTTGTTCATAGCTCAAATAGGTGAAAAACAAGAGAAAACTAATAAAGCAGACAGTTTGCAACACTGTATTGGCGTTACAAACAACTCTTACAACGGGTGTTGAACTGTTACAGAGAAAAGATGACAAGCTGATAATATATGTGGTCTAATATTATTGAACAACGATACTTCTTTTGTGTTGTTTGAATACGACTGACTCTGCGACTGTTCTTTGCAGCTTAATGTTCTTCGGATTAGGGTTCTTGAGAACGACACTTTTGTGGTGTCGTCTGCAACTCTTCTTCTTCTTCTTCACCTGCTGCTGCTACTTCTCCTCTGCAGCGATTTATGTCGCTCTAAACCTACCCCCAAACTCTCGACTCCTTTCTCTGAGTCCCGTAGATTCTTTTTATACACGACAGAGTCCTAAAATCCAAGAATAACTCCCTTTTTCTTCTCCTCAAGTCTTGGCTTTTATTTCTTCTTTTCACGCGTTTCTGGCTGTTTCAAACTCTATAAATTTGGTAGATATCTTCTCCTCATCTTCACGTAACATCCAAAACAAAACACTAAATCCCGATAATCTTTCTTCTATACACTTTCCGAGAATAAATCAAAGAGAAACCCAATAATACATTACTTCCCTGTTTTACAAAATCACCAAATATAACGAGATTTATTTCTTTCTTTTGATTCCAAACACGTCGTTCAACCCTGTCTTTCCGCACCAAATCCATATTTACTTAAATCAACGAGAAAATTTCACTTAACTCTGTGCTTAGCAAACCCGTAACTTCCACTCCTCTGTTTCCTTTTTAATCGAGTCTGAAGCAAGTACTGACCCTGTTTCGTGATAACAAGACTAAACCAAGTTGTTCCTGTGAAAAACTCCGGTTGAATCACTCCCATGGCAATCGACATAGAACCGAGTATTACTTCCACTCCTCTGTTTTCTTTGAACTGACAACCAGGCCCAATTTAATCCAATCCAACGCCCATACCTTGTCTGTTTAGGTCTAACAGGTCTATCCCTAAGAGATCAGTGATTGAGTCTCTCTCCAGCATGCTTAAAAATCCAACCCTAATCTGCCATGTGAAGAGCACATTTTCCCGCCAATTTTGAAAATTCAAAATGTAGGAGATGACCTCCCCCTATCCGACAGTGGAATCCTATTAGCAACTGGGGCGGAAATAGTTATTTTTGGGTGCAAGTAGCCATGAGGTGCCCCTTATCAATTGGGTGCCCCTTATCCAAACTGAGAGTCCGAATAGTAGGTATCCGGGTGCAACTTTTCGAGCCGATTTCTCCAAAAACGTTTATTGCCCAAAAATACCTACAAACACATAAAACACCATAATAAGAACAAAAACGGGTACTAACAATATATACAATTGAAAATAAAATAGACACATAAATGTGTCTATCAAATACCCCCAAACTTATTATTTGCTAGTCCCGAGCAAATCAAATCTACAAAATAAAATCCTAACTCACTGTCGCAGGCATCGTCGATTGCATTTAGCGAATGCAATAAGCCTTTAAACCCCAAGGTGGCCCTAGTGGCCGAGTTATAGTCTCGGGAGGGCTTATTAGAGGTATACCCACAAAACCTTTATACTCCAGACCCTAGCTATTTACGTAGAACCTTGGAAGGCACTAAAGAATCTCCTTGGTTGGCATACTCATTGACTACATGAGGAAGTACCCTGATGCGAAATTCCAATTGATGTACACGAGTTTGCATTCAAGCATACTAAAATTCATATATAAGTGACAGAGCTCTACTCAGATAGTTTCTGGACATCATAACCGGAGTCAACCAATCACATGGATAGATTAAGAAGATGGATGTAGAGAAAAAACGTAGATGGTTTTGATGTTGATTAAGGTGAACGGTGTTTCCCATATCTGTCTGAAGGCCACTGCCAAAATGAACCTATCCTAATGGACTGAGATACTGGTCTAGACTAATATCAACACACTGGCATATACAAGGGTACCAGTGGTCGATAATCCTAACTCTAGGTCAACACAACTTGCATATACAAGGGTTCCAGTGGTCGACTTTATTAAATTTATTCCGGCTGGTCTGATGGTCTGGTCTCAATTTCTTTTTCATTTTTTTTTCCATAATAATTCTTTTTTCTTTTTCACTTTTTTCACTTTTTCCACTATCTCAATCACTCTATTTCACCCTAGCAGTGGTAACAGCTTGAATCGTGAGCCCCACCTAATCACTTAGAGAAACATATTTTAAAGAAAACAAAATAAAAATAGAAGTGAAAAGGATTCAACGAGATATGACGAAACTACCATGTTTTTTCTTTAATTCTACACCTGAGCTCTGTGCTTTTATGAATAGACTCTTTAGATGTTTCCATCTAATCAGATTGGTTCCTCAACTCCTATAACCAAAATGCTTCCATCCACTTAAATTGGTTAGTGCCATCCTTAATGAGTATAAATTTCTAGGCTCTGGAGTTTAATTATTGCAACTAAAGAGTTTCTCCCATACCCCCAAACTTAAATCTAACATTGTCCTCAATGTTCTAAAGATAAAATTAAAAGCATGAACAAAGAGAAATTGTTACCATTTGAAGCAAAAAGAGTTAAGGAAAGATATTACCGTGTTGCATGAGCATTGGGTTACCTCCCAAGAAGTGCTAAATTTAACGTCTTCAGCCAGACTAAGAAAGGATTAGTCACTTCATAAAATCATAAAGTAATAGCCGAAATTTCTGTGGGTCATCGAAACCAAATAGAGCTATGACAAGAAAAAGGATTCTGCAACATGCCAAGAAAATTAACAAATAAAGCACACCCTTGTCTAGTTTCATGTTTAAGACAACTACATCTAGCTGTGGTTCATGTTCAGGCTCTATGAAAGGGTCTAAATAAATTTCTTTGGGCAGCATTTACTCATAACTAAGATCCGAAAGATCAAGTTCTAAGGTCTGTAAAAACTCAAATAAACTTAGAAGCACATAATAATAACCTGAATAATTGAGGATCCTCTAAGTCAATCAGTTTTGACTCACACAGTTGACCACAGTGAGAGTACTGGTTATTCTTAAGCAAATGTGTCGTTTCTATTCTCCTAAAATAATTAGGTTTGGTCTCAGAACTTAATAACTGACACATTTTGAACTCATACATTCCCACAATTGGTTGAAAAATATTCGGTGGGAAAACAAAATCAATTTGAGTATCATAGCCTGGTCTAACCACATCAACCAGAGGATGGGTTTCTAACAACTGAACTTCTTTATGAAGATACTCCTGTGAAATGGTAGAGGCATATATTTCAAGTCCACCCCCAAACTTAGAAATTTGGGTGTCTCTAGATAGACTAGTCACAATATTCCTAATTTCTAGACCATAAGGTTCCTCAAAAAGGTCAATTGCTTTTTTTTTAAGTTATAATCAGGTGGTTTATCCTCTAAATGCATATGTTGCATACAAACTGTAGGACTCATATCCGCTATGGTCCACCCTAAATCATCCTTATTGTCTTGATGCATGGTCACTGGCCTACTCTCCTGATCACTATCCAAATCGGAAGCTATAGGAAAAATTTCAGATGGGCCTAAAAATGCATAATTAGGGTCCAACTTAGGAGGATCTTTAGGCTCTTTGAAATAAGGGCTTAAGGTAGATTCGGTAGATAGTAATGGTTCGAACCTAGCTTTCTATCTATCGGTATCTAACATAGGAATAGAATCCAACAGAGCATTTACTTGTTCAATGTTGCTATCATCGTCGAAATCCATGCTAAAATGGGCTAGACAACTCTCTAATGGATCTTCCGATAAGGTGTTTGGTAATGACTCCTGGACTAAAGTTCCTATCATGTTCACTTCTTCAATGCATGTGTCATCTAGCTCAGAATGTAGCTTATTGACATTAAAAATATTCAACTCAATAGTCATATTACCAAAAGATAGATTCATAATACCATTTCGATAGTTTATGATCGCATTAGACGTAGCTAAAAATGGGCGACCTAAAATCACGGTATCTCAGTTCTATGGGTCGTGACAGGGTTGGGTATCTAAGACCACGAAATCCATAGGATAAATAAACTTGTCGACCTCAATAAGAACATCTTCTATCACACCACGAGGAATTTTAACAGACCTATCGGCTAACTGCAGTGTTATCTTGGTAGGCTTCAATTCACCAAGTCCTAGCTGTAAGTACACATGGTACGGCAGTAAGTTCAGACTAGCTCCTAAGTCCAGTAAATCTTTTTCTACCCGATATTTTCCTATCGTGCAAGCAATGGTAGGTGCGCCTGGGTCTTTATACTTAGGAGTTGTGGGGTTCTAAATGATCAAACTTACATGACTAGCTAAAAAGGATTTTTTAGGGACACTAAGATTGCGCTTTCGCGTACACATATCCTTGAGGAACTTGGCATAAGCCGGAAGCTGCCTGATTGCTTCTAATAACGGAAGGTTTATGATAACTTTCTTAAAAACCTCTATTATGTCATTAAAGTTGGATTCACTCTTTTTTTTGCACTAATAGCTGTGGAAATGGGGCTCTAGGCATAAAATAGGGCCTCTCAGGAGCCGAATTGGCATCATCAGAAACTTTATCAGTCTCCTCAGCTATGGATGGTCCTGAGGGGTGAACTATAGTATGCTCACTATTGGGCATGGTTACCTTATTGTCTACAACTCTACCACTCCTAAGGGTGCTAATAGCATTCAATTGATGTGATGGTTTTCCACCTACTTCATGAACTCCTCTAGGGTTAGGTTGTGTTTGAATAGGAAACCTACCTTTTTCTATCAAAGACTCATTAATCAGACTAACTTGGGTTTTTAACTCGGAAATAGCCTGAGAATTATCCTGGACCATCTTTTTATTTTCATCTAAACCTTGTATCATCGATTGGTGAAACATTGCAGTTTGTTGGGTTAACAAGGCGAGAGATTCCTCTAGTCTTAAAATTTTCTTATCGGACTGATTTTGAAACTGAGCTGGTCCTGAAGGATTCTTAGTATAGCCAAAACCTGGGGGAGCATTCGAATTACTAAACTGACCTTGATTCTGGTCCTTAGACCATGAGAGGTTCGAATGGTTTCTCCAACCAGGATTATAGGTTTCTGAATATGGGTCAAACTTTTGACGGTTATCAAATATAGTGTTATTATTATAAAGAGCATTGGCTTGCTCTTCAATAGTCTGGCCTTCCCAAAAAGGCTCCACTCTACCGCTAGTGTGACCCAATTCTAAAGCTTCTAACCTTTTAGCTATTCTTTGCAATTTTGGCATCTGATTCAAAGCCTCCTTCTAGCCTATTAACGTTTCCTCTTCCTAGAAGAATTATTTTCTTGGGTTCCCTACTATTTTCCCATTGCTGGGTCTTTTCGGCGATTTCACTCAAATATGTCATCGCATCATCAACTGTTTGGTTTTCAAACCCACTAGTACACATAGATTCTACTGTGGTTGTAGTGGGATAATCTAAACCCTTATAAAGGATCTGAACTAACCTAACCTTTTCTAAACCATGATGAGGACATTGGGCTAATAGATCATTGAACCTTTCCAAATACCTATACAAAGATTCTCCCTCCTGTTGAGAAAATGTGCAGATTTGCGTCATAATAGATGATGTTTTGTGCATAGGGAAAAACTTGTTCAAAAAGGCAGATGTAAGTTGTTCATATGTTTCAATGGACCCGGAATCCAAACTATATAGCCACGATTTAGCTTTATCTTTCAGGGAAAAAGGGAATAACCTAATTTCAAAGCATCATCATCAAGGTTTCTAATCTTTAGGGTACTACAAATTTCCTCAAAGTCCCTAACATGGAAATATGGGTTCTCATTTTCTTTCCCTAAAAAGATTGGGAGCATCTGTAACATCCCAGGTTTAAGTTCATAATTTGCTTCCGTGTCAGCTAACCTGATACATGAGGGACGAGTAGTCCTAGTCGGATTCAACAAAGTTTTCAAAGTTGTCATTTCTGGCTCTACCTGAGTTATAGGGATTCTCTCCTCAGTAAAAGATGGATGTTCAAAACTAGACTTTCCAAAATCAGAGGTCTCTAGATTAAGGTAATCAAGATTCTTGTTTCCTAAAATATCACTTCTAGGTTTTTCACGCATAAACCGTCCTAGAGCGTCTCTTTTTCGCTCAGGCATACACAAGAATTCAACAAAAATCTGTGCACATGCAAATGCTGGGCTCACTAATTTAGGTAAGCTTGGGTTACCACAACAAAATATACCCAAAGGTACGAGGCTGAGGTTTGTGGACTTTCAGTGGGTAACTCCCAAAAGGCCCAAGGCACGGTTCAAATTTACTAATCCACGAGTTTTCCTAAACTCGGTGATCTGATGAGGGATGCAATTGGTGTGTGCAACTATGTTTTTATTTTTTCTTATAATAAATAAAAAAAAATAAGCAACCAAATAAAAAAAAAAATACAAGTCCAAAAGAAAATAAAGAAACCAATAAATAAAAGTCCAAAAATAATATCTTCGGTTTCTCCTTTTCTGGCAAGTTCAACTTTCCACTTATAGCTTTGAGTCAATCCTGCACAACAAAAACAAAAATACCAAAGACATAAAATAGAAATAAAAAAAATCTAAAAAAATAATAAGAATAAAAATACAAAACCTAAAAATAAAATAAACCTAAAACCTAAACTTAAATACAAGTCTGCATCGACGGCGCCAAAAATTGATGTGATTTTGAAATTGTTTGTAAAGTGGTAAGAAAGATGTCGTTCACTCAGACTTGTAAAGGATGATTTTTAGATTCAAATAAAACTAGAAAACTCAAAGAAGGTTGTATCAAGATTTTAAAGGCACTGAGACTCAGGATTCCACCAATCTCCAATTTTTATGTGATTTAATCTAAATATTCGTGCAACTCTTTACGTTTAAAGTGATTCTAATATTTTTGCCTAGACAGGTAGATTCTCAAAATAATAGTTGTAAATCGAAAGCATGGACCATCAAAAGACTTAACCTAAGCATGACCCATCAATTGAGAACACAACCACTTAATCAGAATCATATATTCGATTTCAGTTCAGTGCAAATAATCATAAAAGAAATTGCAAAAATCATTAAAAATAGAGATTACCACATAATAATTGGAAAAATGGCTTCCTCCGTCGCCTCAGCAATGGGGTTTAGCTCCTCATATTATTCACGTGCTCAAAATAGTTGTTCATAGCTCAAATAGGTGAAAAACAAGAGAAAACTAATAAAGCAGACAGTTTGCAACGCTATATTGGCGTTACAAATAGCTCTTACAACGGGTGTTGAACTCACAGAGAAAAAGATGACAAGGCGATAATATATGTGGTCTAATATTGTTGAACAACGATACTTCTTTTGTGCTGTTTGAATACGACTGCCTCTGCGACTGTTCTTTGCAGCTTAATGTTCTTCAGATTAGGGTTCTTGAGAACGACACTTTTGTGGTGTCGTCTGCAACTCTTCTTCTTCTTCTTCACCTGCCGCTGCTACTTCTCCTCTGCAGCGATTTATGTCGCTCTAAACCTACCCCCAAACTCTCGACTCCTTTCTCTGAGTCCCGTAGATTCTTTTATACACGACGAGTCCTAAAATCCAAGAATAACTCCCTTTTTCTTCTCCTCAAGTCTTGGCTTTTATTTCTTCTTTTCACGCGTTTCTGGCTGTTTCAAACTCTATAAATTTGGTAGATATCTTCTCCTCATCTTCACGTAACATCCAAAACAAAACACTAAATCCCGATAATCTTTCTTCTATCCACTTTCCGAGAATAAATCAAAGAGAAACCCAATAATACATTACTTCCCTGTTTTACAAAATCACCAAATATAAAGAGATTTATTTCTTTCTTTTGATTCCAAACACGTCGTTCAACCCTGTCTTTCCGCACCAAATCCATATTTACTTAAATCAACGAGAAAATTTCACTTAACTGTGTGCTTAGCAAACCCGTAACTTCCACTCCTCTGTTTCCTTTTTAATCGAGTCTGAAGCAAGTACTGACCCTGTTTCGTGATAACTGGACTAAACCAAGTTGTTCCTGTGAAAAACTCCGGTTGAATCACTCACATGGCAATCAACAGGGAACCGAGTATTACTTCCACTCCTCTGTTTTCTTTGAACTGACAACCAGGCCCAATTTAATCAAATCCAACGCCCATACCTTGTCTGTTTAGGTCTAACAGGTCTATCCCTAAGAGATCAGTGATCGAGTCTCTCTCCAGCATGCTTAAAAATCAAACCCTAATCTGCCATGTGAAGAGCACATTTTCCCGCCAATTTTGAAAATTCAAAATGTAGGAGATGACCTCCCCCTATCCGACAGTGGAGTCCTATTAGCAACTGGGACGGAAATAGTTATTTTTGGGTGCAAGTAGCCATGGGGTGCCCCTTATCAATTGGGTGCCCCTTATCCAAACTGAGAGTCCGAATAGTAGGTATCCGGGTGCAACTTTCCGAGCCGATTTCTCCAAAAACGTTTATTGCCCAAAAATACCTACAAACACATAAAACACCATAATAAGAACAAAAACGGGTACTAACAATATATACAATTGAAAATAAAATAGACACATAAATGCGTCTATCAAATACCAAACTTATTATTTGCTAGTCCCGAGCAAATCAAATCTACAAAATAAAATCCTAACTCACTGTCGCAGGCATCGTCGATTGGCTAAAAGTATTAGGGAATCCTCGGCAAAGAAGACTATATGATTTCACTTCCTTAGATAACAATACTACTTCCATTCACTAATTCTTTGTTTCTTTTGGTTAATTTTTTTTCTCATATTCATTGTTATTAATTCACAAATTTGATGTTTTTTTAGTTAGATTTTTGTTGAATACAAGCTTATACTTTTAAATGTTCATATTAAAATTATTTCGTTTGCAGGAATTGTTTAGAATTTGATCTTTGAAATTTTTGATCGATTGTATAGAAAATATCTCCAAGTTAAGATAAGGATTTCTTGGACTAAGAAAATATATTAACACTACTTGAATCATGGAAATTACTTGATTTAAATTTTGGTAATTTAAATTTGAATGAAGGTTGTATGATGATTTTTTTTGTCAACTATAATAATTTTTATTCGATTTTACCACGCGAACAGTGAAGAGATTAAAGCTTGTGTTGATGATTCTTGTAACCTGCGGTTTTGATAATTTTATCACTATTAGTTTCACTATCGATCCCATATAAGTGAAATCGATTTTTTTTGAGAATCATTGATACTTTAAAAAGAAAAGGAAGAAGAACAAATATTAAGATGTACGTGGGTTTTAATTACCTACTTAAATTCCCGACTGCAACCGGGAATACCCGTTTATTAGGGAAGGTACCAATTCCCACATAAGACAAACAAGTTTATTTTGTCTTATATTAGATTTAGTATCCTCCTAATAAACTAGTATCCCTTATTAGCAATGTTACATATATTATGTTCACAAATATTCAAAATTTTAAGTGTGGGTTGTATTCTATCAAACTGTGGGTTGTATTCAATCATTCCAAAAGAAAAACTTATTAATAATAGCCAAATTATTTTACCTCCTTTAACTGGGCTTTGGGTTTTAACTGGGGGCTGTCAATTTTAGTCCATCCATAGGAGTTGGATAAGGGGTATCTAAACATAATAAAAAGACTAGACTACCCTAACCCATAAGATCATGACACGACATTCTATTCTATTTATATAGTTACTTTAATTATTTTTAAATATATTTTTGATTTTTGATTAATTTTTTATGCTTATGCGAAATGGCACTGCTCTCAAAAGCTAAACCTGGTTTAAAAGCACGGACTCCCCCACCAGTAAAAGGCGACACCACAGTCACATCTAAACAGACGTCACAACCACTATCCTAGTTGTAAACCAGAATATCCGCTGGTCTCAGAGCCCCACCATCATTAGACAAAAATCTCAAAGCAACCTCTTTCCCAGGTGGCACACCAACCCGATAACACATATCCGTAATAGTGTTACGGACAAGATCGTACTGGGATTTGAGCTCCACCTCATGAGCACAATGTAAAGCATGATCCCCAAAACAATCCATATCCCCGTCAAAAAAGGCACATTGACTATCTGCAGTAAATAAAGGGATACCCAGACGATAACAAAGAACTGCACTAAATTGGCGCTCCCCTAGCCTCTGATTGAGCCCCTCAATGGGTAACGCTTTGAGAAAATCTAGAGCATGATTAGACTTGTTACATTGCCAGAGGGCACGGTCAGGAGCATACATAGAAAACTTCTCAGTCATCTCCTTTATGACAACCTCAAAATACTTAACCGCCAAAAGCTTCATGGGATGAGAGGCAATAAGATCGACGTTGACATCAGGATATACACTAGAAAATAACTTCAAAGACCGCTGTAGACTAATATCATGACCCATTAAAGAAGTGTTACGCAAGATGGCAGATTGAAGGGACTGTGTCTGGATAACCGAGGCCAAGTGACAGTAGTGAATCGCATCTTCCATGAAGAATAATCCCATACCACCATGCCTAAGAGGTAAAGAAATAAGCCGATGTTGTAACAACCCCATACCTGGCCTATCATTCGTGATAATGTGACGCACATGCTGGACTAAATTAGAATAAAAAATAGCATTGTGCTTCCATTAAGTACTTCGACATGGTAGTACGCATAGAAAAATATAGCTTAGAAACCCCAGCACAAATTCTCAGCAAATGCAATTCATACTAAGGATCCTCTAATTTCTTCACAACATCCATCAACTCCATAGTCTTAAAAAATCTAGACTTGACTAAATCACTGTAATAGCCATGGTCAAGACTCGCCGACCCTCCGAGCAACTTAACCCCATTTTCCAGTCTACCAATCTGGGAAGGAAAAGAATCAATACAACGTGTATCCACTGAAGGCCGGAACACCTCAGTCTTAGTGATATTTAAATGAAGACCAAGTGCCTCTCCATCCGATTGGATAATTTTCTGATCCCTGGAAACCATAAGAGTATCGCCAATTATCGTACCATCATCTAAATACCATGCCTGCAAGTCCAAATGACATTAATCCGCAATTTTGTTTGACCAAGGGATGTAACGTGAGTGCAAAACGAAGGGGGGCAAGAGGATCACCCTGCTGAACTCCTTAGGCAGACGACAATATAGGAATCAATAAATTCCTTGCGTAACCTCTACCCCCCCACTTCATCTTTACACCCGTCGTATCCACTGAATGGACAGTGAACACAGAAATCTACCTGAGATAAGAAGCTAAAGAAGGAGCAGGACTCTGTGAAGAACGTGTGCTAGGCATTGAAACCCTAGAAACTGTATTGTGCAGAAATCGTGGAAAGCAATACAGATTACGGTTAACGAATCAAGAAAGAAAAAGAGAGAAGAAACAAAAATAATAAACACACAAAGAATCAGGAAAGAAATGGGTTGATCAAAGAAACCCGAATTCCTTTTCCTCATCCTCCCTGAGTCGCCATTTCAGTCGCCGGAGCTTCCTCAGGGTTTCGGTTTTGGTACATTAGCCTTAACGACATTCGGGAAACTTGGTGAAGCCACAGTTGATCTTTTGAGAAGACTGCACAATCATTTATTTAGAAAAGGGTTGGTTCCCAGCTGGTGGATAGGATTCCAACCAGTTATTTTTAACTATTCTACTATGAAAAATTTATTAAAATTTTATTTTTAAAAAAATATATTTTTTGACCATGACGACCCACTTAAATTTTGAATAGGGAAAAAAATAGTAACGTCATTATCTTAAATCTAACCACGACGATCTTGTCGATTTGCAACAGAAATGGGCTTGTATAATCGTCATTATTTAAAATTTTAACCAAGATGATTTTTTAAAATTTTAAAACTAACGCTGACCATGAAAAGTCTTCACGGTTCAAACTTATAAACTCTAACGACTCTCCTAAGTTGTCATGGTATAAATTTATCGCCTATAACAAATTTTACTTTAAAATTTTCAATCATGACCATTCTTCTTAATTTTAAAACAACAATTTTCAATCACCATTCTCAACATTGACTTTAACCATGACGACTCGTTTAATTTAGAATTAGAAATTAATCATAAAAATTCATCAAAATTAATCACCATTCTCAACATTCTCGGTCTTCAATCTGATGATGGTCAAGATCTAAAGCCTGCCGATATCCTTGTTCTCAAATGGGAAAACGGGCAAGACGTGTGTATGGATGTTACAGGTGTTTCTCCATTCACTGGTGGTGGTGTCCGTTCCTTTGCTCCTGGTAAAGCTATCCTTAGTGCATTTCACGTAAACGCACGAAATACTTGGACAAGTGTGTTGCACAAGGTTATGGTTTGGGTATCCTGGCCTTTTCTACCTTAGGGGAACTTGGTGAGGATACTCTGATCTTCTTTAAGCGTTTGAGGAACTGCTTAGTTTGTAATGATGCTAGTAGTGGATTAGGTAGTTTTATTTTCCATCGTTTAGGTGTTGCTATTTGTTGATGGTGGATTTTCGTTTAAGGTTAAATTTGTAAAAAACCTAAAAAATCATGCGCTGACATCTTGTAAAAGATAAAGCCGTTTATAAGTGACGGATACTCCTCACTTAATTCACCAAGAATGGAGCATGTAGCAACAATCCCATTCTGTGAATACATGAAATTCCTCCAGGTTGGAGCATGTAGCAACAATCCCTTCCCCGTGAATTTCATATCGACCTTGTATTTCCCGTACCCATTATCGGTGTGGCATGACGACCGAGTGTTACTCTGCAGAGTAACACAAACCTCCAAGCACTATAATGAATCCATGTACGAAATACCCGTATGTGCCGATTCTCGGTGTGTCATACTAGCCCGAGACCTCTCGGTGTGTTATACTAGCCCGATTGAGCCCCTCTCGGTGTGTTATACTAGCCCGATTGAGCATCCGGACTTGACTATATCAGTCTCCGGATATGATCTGATCGCAGTCATCCAACTCCACAAGCATGATTGGATGGCCACGGATCAATTCCATCACCCCCAAGCGGTATGGAATACACACGGCCTTAGCTCGCCAAATATGATTCGATCGCAGCTCATCCAACTCCACAAGCATGATTGGATGACCACAGATCAATTCCATCACCCCCAAGGTGTATGGAATACACAAAGAGACCCCGCATGGTCGACCATTGGCCTTCGCTTGCCAAGAAACCGTCCATACCAAGCATTATGGACGGAAAACCCTAAATTAGGGTTTGCGGCATATTACATATGTCGCAAAACGGTCTCAACCGTCCGTCTTCGCAGCATAGATGGAGGGTGTAGATGTAGACTCAAAAGGCCCGAGCATGTCGACACAATCACCATGTGACCGCCTACACGCTTGACCAATCGGTCAAAGCCAACCGTGGTTGGTTGCAACAAAACCGTCCGCCCAAAAGAGCATGGTCGCGCGGCTTTGAAAGCCAAAATTAGGGTTCAAGCCATCACGCGCGTCCATCTTCTCCTAAGCACGAATGGAGGGTCACAGATTAGATTGAGCAAGGGTCGGTCACACCAAAGATGACCACCGTGGGCCCATCTACCTCCTCACGCGGTCGGCCAAGGCTCATCATTCCCGCCAACCCAAAACGCACGCCCAAACTCGTGCGGTTACACCTCCCAAATCCTAAACCGATCTCGACCGCTCAACTTCACCGGATGATTTGAATGGCTTAGATCACGTTTTCATGGGATAATCGGTATAGGTGTGAACACCAACCTACCACCTACACGGTAGTGTGATCGACCAAAACCAACCAATGTTGGTCGCTTCAAACGCGTGCCCAAACTAGGGAAATCACGCGGTTTCCAACTCCTTTGCGGCAAGGGATTTACTGCATAAACCGATCTCGACCACTCCTCTTTACCTGGTCAAATTGAGTGGCCCGATCGCGCTTTCATGAGGGAACGGAATACGTGCGCCTACACCATCATGCCGTCAACACGCATGTATGGTCTGGTCTTCTCCAAAATCCTTCCCATGCTTGGTTTCGACCAAGTCAAGAGTGATGCTTGCGCACCTCTTTAAAAACCCTAATTTCATCAACGGTCGCAGATGAGTGTCTCAAACATCATCTCATCCGTCCGACCTCACCAGACTTGGTTATACAACCTGGTCGGAGTTATTTGGTTAGTGAGCAGTCATTACACATCACTTTACCACACCGTAATGCGACTCCGCATAAAATACACACGATCTTGCACAAGTATCGACTTTACGAATAACGCAGTTATTCAATTCAAAGATTACATGCTATCTTCCGTGGATCCACGATCCACATTCCGTTATCAATCATGTCACAAACCGGGGGATACATATGGGGTATTGGTCCGGCGGTTTACAGCGTGCAGCGTGCAACGCGCCATTACAAGAACGTGTTAGGAAGTCATGGACGGTTAGAGATGAACTGGAGAAGTGGGCAAGACCGGTCGTATGCTACCCACACAACTCCACCACTCCATCATTCCACTACCTCCACTTCCCACGAGAAACGTGAATGAGGCTCAATGACTTGTATAAATAGGTTCTCCGCCCTATTTCAAACGACAAGGAAAACAAGACAGAAAATCAACATCCGTGAGCCTCCTTACATTAACCGTAAGCCTCGCTCACTTTTCTCGCCACAAGTCATAAGCAAGCCAACACCTTCACAATCTCAACACCTTCTTCGCTTCCTCCCTAAGATCAACCCCATCTCCTTCACTTTGTGACCGAAACAAGTCTGGAACGGCCATTTCTTGGTTTAGGCCGGACTTGCACGTATTGATCTCTCGAATCTACAAGCACTCACCGCGCAGTGCATTTGTTGTAGGTTTAAATTCATTCCTCATCACACCCCAAATCACCAAATTCGGCAGGAGTAATTTTCACCCATCAACAATTGGCGACCACAGTGGGAGGTTGATCTATCGGTTGCACAAAATTGAATTCTCAATTCTTCGGTTTTCGGCTCACGATGCATCCTCATCAGGAAACCACAAAGTGTTCGAGATACCATGGGAAGTGTAGATAGAATCTTTGGAGGATGTCTTGGCAAATCAAGCTTGGTATCACCCGGAAGGTAGAGCGAAACATTCCGCCTTTAGAATGATATAACATCACAATTACAAGAAGGATCGGCAGGCATCTACTCAAGCAAGGCAAGAAATGTCGAATCCTTAGTCGAGTCACACCTTTACCGGTGGAGAGGCAAAAGAGCGTTTAACCGCAGGTGACTCAGAAAGATGAACAACATGGTCCAGTCAACAATGAAGAACCGAGGCAACTCCACGAGAGGAGAGGACTTGTCCCAGAGTACTACAACGTCTACCGGATAAAGAAATGGAGCCTGCGGCTTACGGATCCTCGCTGGAAGATTTACATCTCAAGACCCTTGTCGAAGCCGTGAAGAAACGCTTGAGGAAGGAGAAATCAATCAAGTAACACGTGAGTACGAGGATGGGAACGATCAATTCGATCACTCACAGTTGATATTACAACACCTCCCATTACCGTGAGCCGGAGCAGGCTAAAGTCCCGGCATCTCATCATGTAACACCTCCGGTAGTCACCCGAGCAACAACTTCCACTCCTTCATCGGACGAGGAACCGGAGGGCGAGAGGAGGACCATCTCCCATTATTGCAGACTTGATGGAAAAGGGAAGTTCTTGTCAAGACTCAAACGGATATGGCCGCAACTCGGAAAGAGGTACTCACTTTTCTTAAGACATTAACTGATCGATTTCCACATGACCCGCAACAGCCCTGGAGCCAACAAGGAATGAATTCAACGCACCGGGAGAAGGTACTTCAATGGCACGGACCTACATGGACCTCGACCAAAGAAGCGACATCGTATATGAGCGGTCCCGTCATGGAGGCTCCTACACCTGGGACCGATCCTCACAACGATCTTCCTCGAGTCAATAATTTCACTCGTTCGGGCCGGTCCCGTCATGGAGGCTCCTACACTGGGACCGATCCTCACAACGATCTTTCTCAAGTCAATAGTTTCACTATGAACCGAGAGGCCGGTGGATCGGGAAGCGGTTTCTCTAGTGGAAAGTTTATGCAAACTTTCACATCTCTCGAAGAATCGCGCGCGGAGACGTTTTGCTTGCTATCAACCGAGAGGAAGGTCACGACCGTGACCTACACGTCACCGCACGCATCAAGGATTAAGAGTTCAAGACGACCCTTATCTACACAGGATCGTCTTCATTACTCTCAAGATTCTCGGGACATCCAAGACTCTCCCCGTGCAAGGTCGTACGGAAGCCTACCACAATGACGGACTTCGAGGGAAACCAAACCAAAGCACATACGGGAGAAGCTCCGTGGAAAGAATCAGACAAGTTCGTTGCATCCCACTCCCCACGTGGGCGTCAATTCAGGAAGAAGACCGTCTTGCATCATTGAGGGCTAGTACCCACGATGCATTTTGCTGACGAAGCATTCTTCTCCATCATGTGAAGCCACGACCCACGTTCACACGAAGAGGGAACGAACATTTATGGTGAGTCGTGACCAGAAAGGGAAAACGGTATACCGAAACTGCCATTATCAATTAGCAGGAAAGACTGACACCCAGTCTCTCCACCCAACGGAATGCTACAACAAAGAATGAACCACAAGAGCAAGTGCTAGATGCTCCACAACTGCCGCAAGAGGGAACCAACTCCACAACCGATGAGCTCGACGACAAGGAATCTCCTAGGCCTATCTCCATCGCCTCGACCTCTGTGTAATCATTCATACAATCTCCGATCCGAGCCGGTCAGACAATCTCTGAGGTAATTCAGCGTGAGACCAGATGCAACCAGCGGACATGGCATGTTCTCCTCCATGGATGGATGTAGCGGCTACAACCAGATAAGGATGTACGAGCATGATGCAAGTAAGATATCTTTTCGAACTCCTCTCGGAAATTTTTATTATACCATACTGCCATTTGGTTTAAAGAATGCTGGTGCAACGTATCAACGCTCTATCACGTCAATCTTCCACTGGAGCCGATACCTCAAGAGAGCGGCCTCAAGAAGATAACGATGTCCACACGTCATACCGAGAACGATCCGGGCAAGTCACCTTATCGACAAAGGTACCGTCTATCATGCTATATTGGAGAATCTGCGCTTTTGGTCATCCTCTGGAGCTGTTGGACGCTCATCTACAACAACATATGCCCTGATAGAAAGAACTAGGCCTGCCGGTAATGAAGAGCCTCATAATGTTCGTAGGGGCATATATCTCACCAACAGGCGATACAACCTTCAGCCTTCTGCAAGCAGTTACCTGAAGCACCAAGAGGAAAACTACCGAGATACAACATCCTGCGCGTCCGCCGACTCCAACTCCAGTACCACATGCACGACTCCCATAATGATGAAGCAATGTCCAAGATATTCCATATCTGGCTCGACAACGACCACTACGAACAAACCATGTAAACCACGCTTGGGGACTGAGGCTCGGCATGAAGTTCCTTCGCCTTCAGTCAAAGACTTCTTCAACACGAGAAAGATGGTCAGTCAAGAATCATGGAATTCGCAAGGGTAAATCGAACTGAAGAGTCGCTCCGCTTCAACGCTTCCTCCAGCAGAAGCTGCTTCAATGGTCTATCCAATAGCCGCCTCAATGATCTCTCCGGACCCCTGTTCACTTCAGAATCCTGCTTCAACACTCTCTCCAGGATCTACCTCAACGTTCGCACTAAGCCACTTTAACATCCTCTCGAGTCGTTTCAACACTCAAGTTATCCCGTGGAACGAATATTTTCATATAGTTGAGAGGGCGCGGTGAACAACTCATCATCAATGTTCGGCATGTATTTGAAGTCACAACACTTCCACCAAAGATTATCTTCGAAGACATATCAACGGAGTTCTTTTCTTTCTACCGCAATGAAATAAAAGACAGGAGTTAGAACTTGTATGAAAGCACAGGAGAAGTGTAGTCACACACGGCAAGACACAACTCACATCGGAGCACACAATGGCCGGTACAAGTTTTCAAGTCTGGTATTGATCAAGCTTCTACTCCGGTATAACTCAAGTTTTCAAGATCAAGCTTCTAGTCCGGTCCACTCAAGTTTCAAGTCCGGCGCACGCAGTGGGCTTGTTTTGAAATCGAAACACGGGGTTGACGTTCGACAGCACGCGGCAGCCTACCACTTGATCACGGCCCAGTTGGTCGAAGCGCACACAGCCCGTCCCCAATCAAAGATCTCTCTCCAGAAGAAGGCGTTCCAACTCCAACACTTCAACGCTCTCCCGGGCCTGCTCCAGAAGCTGTTTCAACGCTTTATACAGGACCCACATTTACATTTGAGCACACAAGACGCAACGCACCCACGATTAACCAAAACAGGCACATCAAGCCCACATTCGATCAAGCAGGTGCAGTAGCCCCACGAACCAAATAGGCGTAACAGGCCATCGAAGCAGGAAAGACTGACATCATGTTAGAGGAACGCTCGCATGCTCGGAGGACAGGACGACCCGTCTCTCCTGGTAACATCTAACTTTGTCTCATAAGTTTTATCTTTAACTGTCACCATCTCATGCCTACCACACAATAGTGTAACCATTATGTGCTAGGCAGGGGACTTAATGTTGATGGTGGATTTTCGTTTAAGGTTAAATTTGTAAAAAACCTAAAAAATCATGCGCTGACATCTTGTAAAAGATAAAGCCGTTTATAAGTGACGGATACTCCTCACTTAATTCACCAAGAATGGAGCATGTAGCAACAATCCCATTCTGTGAATACATGAAATTCCTCCAGGTTGGAGCATGTAGCAACAATCCCTTCCTGTGAATTTCATATCAGCCTTGTATTTCCTGTACCCATTATCGTGTGGCATGACGATGAGTGTTACTCTTACGAGTAACACAAACCTCCAAGCACTATAATGAATCCATGTACGAAATACCCGTACAGCCGATTCTCGGTGTCATACTAGCCCGAGACCTCTCGGTGTGTTATACTAGCCCGATTGAGCCCTCTCGGTGTGTTATACTAGCCCGATTGAGCATCCGGACTTGACTATATCGGTCTCGGATATGATCCGATCGCAGTCATCCAACTCCACAAGCATGATTGGATGGCCACAGGATCAATTCCATCACCCCCAAGCAGGTATGGAATACACACGGCCTTAGCTTTGCCAAATATGATCTGATCGCAGTCATCCAACTCCACAAGCATGATTGGATGACCACAGATCAATTCCATCACCCCCAAGCAGGTATGGAATACACAGCAGACCCCGCATGGTCGACCATTGGCCTTCGCTTGCCAAGAAACCGTCCATACCAAGCATTATGGACTTTAAAACCCTAAATTAGGGTTTGCGGCATATTACATATGTCGCAAAACGGTCTCAACCGTCCGTCTTCGCAGCATAGATGGAGGGTGTAGATGTAGACTCAAAAGGCCCGGAGCATGTCGACACAATCACCATGTGACCGCCTACACGCTTGACCAATCGGTCAAAGCCAACCGTGGTTGGTTGCAACAAAACCGTCCGCCCAAAAGAGCATGGTCGCGCGGCTTTGAAAGCCAAAATTAGGTTCAAGCCATCACGCGCGTCCATCTTCTCCGGCACGAATGGAGGGTCACAGATTAGATTGAGCAAGGGTCGGTCACACCAAAGCATGACCACCGTGGGCCCATCTACCTCCTCACGCGGTCGGCCAAGGCTCATCATTCCCCCTGCCAACCCAAAACGCACGCCCAAACTCGTGCGGTTACACCTCCCAAATCCTAAACCGATCTCGACCGCTCAACTTCACCGGGATGATTTGAATGGCTTAGATCACGTTTTCATGGGATAATCGTGTATAGGTGTGAACACCAACCTACCACCTACACGGTAGTGTGATCGACCAAAACCAACCAATGTTGGTCGCCAAAACGCGTGCCCAAACTAGGGAAATCACGCCGGTTTCCAACTCCTTTGCGGCAAGGGATTTCGCCGCAAACCGATCTCGACCACTCCTCTTTACCTGGGTCAAATTGAGTGGCCCAGATCGCGCTTTCATGAGGGAACGGAATACAAAGCGCCTACACCATCATGCCGTCAACACGCATGTATGGTCTGGTCTTCTCCAAAATCCTTCCCATGCTTGGTTTCGACCAAGCTGAAGAGTGATGCTTGCGCACCTCTTTAAAAACCCTAATTTCATCAACGGTCGCAGATGAGTGTCTCAAACATCATCTCATCCGTCCGACCTCACCAGCTTGGTTATACAACCCTGGTCAGGAGTTATTTGGTTAGTGAGCAGTCATTACACATCACTTTACCACACCGTAATGCGACTCGCATAAAATACACACGATACTTGCACAAGTATCGACTTTCAATAACGCAGTTATTCAATTCAAAGATTACATGCTATCTTCCGTGGATCCACGATCCACATTCCAGACATCAATCATGTCACAAACTGGGGGATACATACTGGGGTATTGGTCTGGCGGTTTACAGCGTGCAGCGTGCAACGCGCCATTACAAGAACGTGTTAGGAAGTCATGGACGGTTAGAGATGAACTGGAGAAGTGGGCAAGACCGGTCGTATGCTACCGACACACAACTCCACCACTCCATCATTCCACTACCTCCACTTCCCACGAGAAACGTGAATGAGGCTCAATGACTTGTATAAATAGGTTCTCCGCCCTATTTCAAACGACAAGGAAAACAAGACAGAAAATCAACATCCAGAGCCTCCTTACATTAACCGTAAGCCTGCTCACTTTTCTGCCACAAGTCATAAGCAAGCCAACACCTTCACAATCTCAACACCTTCTTCGCTTCCCTCCCTAAGATCAACCCCATCTCCTTCACTTTGTGACCGAAACAAGTCTGGAACGGCCATTTCTTGGTTTAGGCCGGACTTGCACAGATTGATCTCTCGAATCTACAAGCACTCACCGCGCAGTGCATTTGTTGTAGGTTTAAATTCATTCCTCATCACACCCCAAATCACCAAATTCGGCAGGAGTAATTTTCACCCATCAACACTATTCAAAGAGGAGTTGGGGCTCAGCTTGTTGCTAGGCTGCCAACCAAAAGCTCTGTGTAATCTCTATATGCATTTTATATATTTTAATTGGAAAAAAAGATTAGAAAAAAATAAAAAATTGAAGAAAATTTAGAAAATAGAATAAAATAAGAAATGATTATCTTGTACTGTATCATTTTCCTTTTGGCGGTTGCTGGAATCAATTGCCGGATTATGCCTGCACAACAAATAAAATCAAACACGAAACAAATAACGTTATGGCTGAGTCGCGGACTAGGTCGCTTTCTTTAAGATGTTTCGCGGCTCTGCCCAAGATTGTGCAAGCAGTTCATCGTTGTCGCGTCGTCCCCAGGATAAAACAGCCGAATTCAATCTCTTACACAATCACTCTTGCACGGTGAGAGGATGTGAAACTTTTACACTTCATTCTTGCTCAGAATCTCTAATAGAAAACAAATGATGCTCACACATTGTTTTCTTTCACAAAAAAAATATTTCTTTTGAAAACACACAACATAAAGAAAAACTAAACTCTCTCTCTTATTTTTTCAACCAAAATCTGATTTTATATTAAAAGGTTTAAACACAATTTAATCAAAGATTATTATGGTGTAGTTAACACCATTAACTCCACAATATGAAACTCTCATAGCTATAATGGTGTAGTTAACACCATTAAAACCACAAAAATGAAACGGTCAAATTAAATATACCAAAAATTAATTTGTTTTAATAAAGACTAAATTCTAACTTTAAAAAAATAAGATATTAATTGGGAATAAATTTATGTTTTAAAAATATATTCCCAACAATCCCCCACTTATATTTTTAAAACATTGAGCAAGAACGTATAGAGTTGTGCATAAGCAAAGGTGTCTCGCGACTTGAACCTCTACGTAGTGTTAATATACTCTCTTAAAATCATACCGTAGAGTGAACATAAGTCTTGAACTCTAGGAGATAAAAAGATTGCGTAACACACACGACTATACTAGTGTAAAGTCTAAAGCCAGCACATTACGGCCCTGCGCTTGTATCCCAGTTTAATGAATGATCTAGAGAACTGCCCATATTCTCATAGAAAGCGGCCACACTTTCACATTCACATAGGTGAGTTTATCAAGAGCACTCCTGAAAGTACCCCACTCTAAATAGAGATATAAACATCATTAAGAGTTTAAAATTTTAAAATTAAAATTAAACTCAACCTTTTACTCGCTTCAGGATGTCATGCCGTGGGATGAATTCTTCAAAAGCATGATTCTCGCATCTCCATATCATTTATGACTTCGTCTAGTCCCTTTGAACCTATTTCTAGGTTGGGTATCCATCATAGATGACTCAATCTCAATGGGCATCAACCTCATCCCTAAGATGTATTCTCATCTTCTTATCAATCCTTTCGTCAAAGGACTAATGAAAGCTCTTTCCAGACACTATATAATCCATTCTCAATACATCAACTCTTGTAGTTGTCATTACGTTCTTAATTCTTGCAATAGCCGCGGTACTATCACATTGGGTTAATATGTTTGTTCCTCTATCCACTATAGAGGATCGAATCACTCCATCCCTTAGAGGATTCAACTGAAAGGATGTCCAATCATCTTCGCAATATCCTTAAAGGATTGTGGTAACAATTTAGATAGTGTATTTCTAGGTGTAAGGTGTGTTTGAAACACCTCATAACCTTCTCAAAATTTTACCAATTTTCCATACTAGGATTGGTAAATCTGAATATAAAACCCCCACTATGGAGGTAATATAATAAACCCCCACTACAAAAATACTTATATATATATAGTCAATCACGTAGCAAAGAAACATACTGAGCTACCATACTCATGTCTAGTGCAATCACACACAATCTCAAAAGCATTAGCACTAAACCAAATGAGTGAAAACTAGTTTACAGTCAAACTATATATATTTCTATCTCTTTTAAAATTCTATTTTCATCGAAATGAAATATATCCAAAGAAAAAAATTAGTTTAACAACATACACCATCTTCATTCAAGTCTTTCATGTCAAATAGTAAACTAAGCATGTTCTCAATTTCATTTTCATCCTATAAATTAGAATAAAAATTCAACAAATCACCTATGCATACAAAACAAAGAGTATTGTGCATCTCACTTTCATCAATTCTGAAATCATTTGAATGAATCAAGTAAACAATTTATTTCTTTTAAATTGTTTTAAAGTTGTTTTCAGAATATAAATGATAAATTATATAACTTATATTCTTTCTTTTATGGTAGAAACTACATAGTTTTCCATGCTTGGTTTACATATATTCTCATCTTTGACTTACACAAAAGTATATATTTCTACTTATGACTATAACAAATCATATATTGTAGAAACAACATCAACAAAACAAGCGTGTAAGTTAATTTAGAGACATGAATGCAAGTGTCAACAACTTTTTGTTTGCTTGTCTAAAGATAATAGGTTCACGAATTTATTTTACAAAAGATTAAATTTTTAAAGAACAAAGTTACTTTCTATGAGAAGTTATCTTTCAAATTATAAGCAACAAAATATTCATGCCTAAAATTTAGTCTCACTATATATGCTTTTCTAGGTTCATTCTTAGTGAATTACTTGTCACCTTCATTTTTCTAGTTCCTCTAATTTAAATCAAATATGTTAAAACATAGGATATGGAACCCCCACTATTTTTTTGACTCAAACAAGAATTTCAAAACAATATCAAAAGACTCCAAAAATTGTGAAAAACTAATGAACCAATGATTTAAACCGAAAACATTTTGCACAATATAGTGAATAAAAATTCAAAGAATTTTCGTAAAGTCGATATCGCCTAATTCACGACTCAAATGATCATATTTAATCCAACCTACTAGAAGCATCAAGCAAGTATTTATCAAATTCTCAAATATTTTATTTTATTAAAAAAAAAAAAATTGCAAGTTGCGTAAGATTTCAAAGTGTACATGCTTTTATGAGTTAGGTAAGATTACATACACGTTACTCAAAAAATTCACCAAGTTTATAAGAAAATATAACATGCTCACATTCGTTACTAACTCATTGATTTCTTAAAAGCATGACAAAATCTCATATTTCAAATATTCAAAATTCAATTCCTGTTATGATAAAATTGTAATATAATATTCAAACATTTTATCTATAACATATTATTTGTACTAGTGCAATGATCAAATTCAAAAAATTTCTAATATCAATCTTGTTTATAACAAGATATGCGGAAACTAAATTCTCACTCATTTCGGAAGTATGAAATATTTAACAAGATTGTTCTACCCAAAGTAAACTTTGAGATCGTACCAAGACCGAAAATCCTAGTGATTTGAGTATATCTCACCACCACTTTCTTTCAAACAATTTGGTTCAAACTTTGAACCATAACCTATCAAAACAAATATGGTGTAAACCAATATATACCAACCTCTCACCGTATCCATAATTCACATTAACATAGCTTGAAAAGCGTTGTTAATAACATTTGATATCCTTGCAATGCCGTGCAATAATATCAAATAACTTCATAAACAATAGTGTGTTCATTTCTTGGTGAGAGTTGATATTCACATTTGTTTGACTAGGTTTCTGATTATTTCGGTTTTGGTTTCATATCAAATTATATCTCATAAGTTCCAAACTTATATGAGTCACATGTTTATTGTCATACACAATAATTCTCAATATCTTGTTTCCAAAAAATTTTATTCTAAGATTGAACAATCAATTTATTCAATTTAGAATGCCATTATTTGATCACTACAATAACTACAAATAGTTCATCAACCATACCTCAATTGCTTTTAAAGCTCAATTGGTTATAAACCATTGTCCACTCTTTGCACACCAACAAAGAAATCAGCAACCCCATTGCTCCACACATCGATTAATAACCCGGAATTTTTATTTCATTAGAAAATAAAAACTTGCTCAAGTAGGTGAATGCTCATGCACCTGTCACAATCATTCACATGTGAGCATTCAAAACCAAAAATAACTAAGGTATGCACTTACATAATTACTTAAAAAATCAATTAAAATATAGTACTCCAAGTTTCTCTTAAATTTCAAACAAAGATTCAAAGTTCTATAGTTATAACATCATATATTAATAACCCTCTATCAAGCATTTTATCAAACATATGTGGTCTAGTTTGATTGCTAACAATAATCTTCTTTTTCATTACCAAAACAAGAGTATGAAATACTAGAATCAAAACATGAATTTTAATGTAATTTCTTACATCTCTAATCTCTAATCTCAAGTATCATGTCTCCTATTTTGACATACATACACAACAATTTCGAAATCACCACATCTTTCAAACAAAAAATCCAAACAGGAAATTTCAAAATGGGTTTTGAAGATAAGTTCATGATTTACAAGTTTCATCTTACCCATAAACCCAAAATATCAACACAAAGATCAGAAAACAGAAATTAATCAAGATTAAATTTCTACCCGTCATAAATTTTCAGCAACGTTATGCAGTTTTGTAAAATACTCTAAAAATACTTTTCAGACTCCAAAAAATCTGAAATTTGACATGGATGATCCTCATGATGTCTAGTATATCTAGTAAAAAAATTTAGACCCAATTCTTTATAGTTAAATAGATGCACATAAAATTCAACAACATGTTAAAAAACATTCGTTTATCATCAACGATAATTTCTTATGTTAAAAATTTCATAAAGAAAAATCTAACCATGTTAAAATCCTAGTCCATCAATATTAGACAAAAAATTAATTTTAGGTATAGAGTAACCCAAAATCTCAAGCATCATATTCAATCGCTAAAGAAAAATTATACAAGTTATAATTCTATAAAACGAAATAAAACAATGATACTTATCGCGTTTCGGCAATCGTTTTTTTGATTCGTATGGCGTAATAAAACGCCTTAAAATTGTTGGAATCAATTGCCGGATTATGCCTGCACAACAAATAAAATCAAACACGAAACAAATAACGTTATGGTCGAGTCGCGGACTAGGTCGCTTTCTTTAAGACGTTTGCGGCTCGCCAAGATTGTGCAAGCGGTTCATCGTTGTCGCGTCGTCCCCAGGATAAAACAGCCGAGTTCAATCTCTTACACAATCACTCTTGCACGGTGAGAGGATGTGAAACTTTTACACTTCATTCTTGCTCATAATCTCTAATAGAAAACAAATGATGCTCACACATTGTTTTCTTTCACAAAAAAAAATATTTCTTTGAAAACACACAACATAAAGAAAAACTAAACTCTCTCTCTTATTTTTTCAACCAAAATCTGATTTTATATTAAAAGGTTTAAACACAATTTAATCAAAGATTATTATGGTGTAGTTAACACCATTAACTCCACAATATGAAACTCTCATAGCTATAATGGTGTAGTTAACACCATTAAAATCACAAAAATGAAACGGTCAAATTAAATATACCAAAAATTAATTTGTTTTAATAAAGACTAAATTCTAATTTTAAAAAAATAAGATATTAATTGGGAATAAATTTATGTTTTAAAAATATATTCCCAACAGGTCTGACTCGTATCCATTGTCTGTTCCTTAAAATCAAATTCGTGGAGAACAGTGACGATCCCCCTTTTGAAAGGCCTTCCAGAAGCGTTTTTCAAAAGATTTTTTCATTGGGTGGACCCCCAAAGGGTTGAGTTGTTTAGATACTGCCTGCCCAACATTCTCCGCACAAGTTTAAAGTTGCACAAGCGTGTCTTTTGGGAGGTCGCCTTTGCGTAATTGCTGGGGAAGCTAAACAGAACTCTAGTGAAGTATGGACGATGAAGGATATGATTCTTGGACTATAATGTCCATTGAATACAAAATGCATCGTAATTTATCTCTTTCAAGAATGCTGCAATTTTGGTGTATCATGATGACACTTTTCAGCAGGGATTGGTTTCTATCGGAAAATGACTAATGCACTAGTAAGTGTAGTGTAAGTACTATGAACATTGAAAGAGATGTTAGGATGAAAAATTCATGTCATGAAGTAAAGTTTAGCACATACAGTACCCCTTAATGAATCAGCGCCAGCTAGAAGCAGTTTAGAGAAAGATGAGAAGTTTCCTGGAAAATGTAGTAGATGGGCATGTGTCACCAACATTGCCTAATTAGGGACGGACTCTGATAGATGCCATTCTCTTTGACTCATGCATGGAATCTAATCACATTGCAACCTCACCACACTAGTGCCATCTTTTACATCACCTCAAAGAAGATTAAAGGCATCAAATAGTTAGGTTGGTGGTGGGGCTGCTAAGTGATCAAGTCCTATCAATTGTTTTGGGTTTAGATACTAGAAATGACCAAAAATCAAAAATCTCTTCGTTGAATTCTTTTTTCATGTTCGCTCTTAACTTGTTTGTAAATTCATGGTTATGCATTCAACAACTCATACCCGAACCCTCTTTTTTTTAACTCCATCACCTTCATTTGATAGCTGTAACTTGTCTATAAAAGAAGACATATCTCTTTCGTATTCCATTACACACAACATTTCTTACAGAAAATTCACTACTGACTCTTCCTCATTCCCTGTCTTTTTTCTAGTTCAGCAAGCTTATTGCTTCTTTAATGGCGACGAAACAAAACCAATACCATATAGTGATGTTTCCATGGCTAGCATTTGGCCATGTGACACCATTTCTTGAGTTAGCAAAGAGTTTAGCGTCAACTGGAAACGGTGACATTCAAATATCTTTCATATCCACTCCAAGTATCATTAGAAGACTACCACCGATCCATCCACCGAGCCTAAAGAGTCGTATCAGGCTATCAGCTTTGTATCGGTTGATTTGCCTTCGGTCGCTAACTTACCTCCTGGTTGTGAAGCAACTGTCGATTTGAAAGATAGGGAGCAAACCCAGTATCTTAAGGTAGCATATGATCTGTTACAGAGGCCTGTCGAGAATATATTGAATTGGATTAAACCGGATTTGATTATGTTCGACGCCATCAATTGTTGGGTACCGGATATCGGAGCTAAACTCGATATTCCTACAGCTTTTTTCAGCGGATTTCCAACAATGTTCCTAGCATTTCTCGGGCCGACATCAGGATATAGAGAAGCAAATAGCAGTCGCACGCCGGAGTATTTAACCAAAGTAACCGGAATGGATTCCTTTCTCTTCGAGTCTTGCATATCGGTACCTCGAAGCTGTGCGCATGAACAGAGGTATGAACACTAAAGATGCAACAGGACTTTCAGCAGGTGAAAGACTAGCAAAATGCATTGAAGGTTGCGACTTCCTTGTAGTCAAAAGTTGTGTAGAACTTGATGGAGAATACTTGAATCTCCTCAAAGATCTCTACCGGAAACCAGTTATTCCGATTAGTTTACTACCGCCTCCTAGACATGGTTCGTCAGTTAGGAGCAACTCTGGTGATTCAGGCAACAGTTCTAACTCTCAACTGTTCCATTGGCTGAACAAGCAACAACCAAAAACTGTCGTCTCTGTGTCATTTGGAAGTGAATACAAGATGGGAATTGAGCAAATTCATGAACAAGCATATGGGTTTGAAATTTCCGGGTTACCATTCTTGTGGGTGCCAAGGAAACAAGAAGGAATTGCTGAATCAAACCTACTACCTTCTGGATTTGAGAAAAGAAATACAGGCAGAGGTTTTATGTGCTTTGGATGGATCTATCAAGTAGAGGTTTTAGCACATCCTGCAATTGGAGTGTGTGTCACTGTGGGTGGAGTTCAATTTCAGAGAATCTCTTCTTCGGACATACCCAGGTGTTAATGCCTATGATGGCTGATCAGGGAATAAATGATAGGTTCTTAGTTGAGAAAGGACTTGGTTTCGAAGTTGAAAGGAATGAAGATGGTTCTTTTACCAGAGGAGCAGTGGCAAAGTCTGAGGATCTTGATGGTAGAGCCAAAGGGACAACAACTGCGACAAAAAGCAACCGAGAAGAGTAAAAACATTTTCTCAAACCAAGCTCTTCAAGGGCATTACATGCACAAATTCATTTCTTCCTTGGGTCGGCTGCTAAGAAAAGAACAGTGACAAGAGGTTTCAGTGAAGGTTTTACGATGTTTCAGGCAATGGTGATTATGGTGATGGTACTACAAAAAGCAGTTGTAGGTAGTAGCTATGTGGAGTGTGTACTGTGCAGGCTATGTGAACCAAAATTTCAAAGTATTGTAATGAATCATGGCCAACAAAATTCGGGTTTTCATTAGATAAAAGTCAAGTGACTGGTAAAGCCGTATTTTTCATTTTGGAGAAAATAAAACAAGCATAAATACAGCTAACATGCTATAGAGAGAAGTAGGAATAAACAAAAGGGCCAAGTAAAAACTGTAAACTTAAGTTGCAAGAATTCAGATAATCTACAGCACATTTCATGTCACTAACTGTACAAAGGAATACCTAACCTTTTTCTGCCATAGATTTTATTCCCTTAGCATTAGTCATGACCTCTTCCCTAGTAGATAAATCAACTTCAATCCCTGCATTTGCAGTTATGTTTGAGTTACTTCCATTTGCATTTCCATCCCTTATATCCCCTGGAATATTGCTCCCTGCCCTGTCTCCATCCTTTTGAGGTATTTCCAGTTGAAGCCTTGGAAAGTGCAATCCCAATCCTTTCATCGATGTTGTAGGCGTCCTTCAACAGAATGTCTACTAGTTCATCTGTATAATCCTTTGGTCCTTCCATATCCCACCTCTCAAAACGATAGCCATGGTACAGTGAGTTCGATTTTACCAGTTTTGCCAGATAATGCACAGCTGTATTCTTCCCTGAATCCCATTCAATAGTAGAAGAACCTTGCTTACTTTGGACTGATTCGATGAAAGGCACCAAATTTTTCACGTACAACTCATTCAAATGAGGGACAATTTTTGACGTACATGCCACGCAAATAGTACCAACCGTTTTGCTGTTGCAATGGCAACCGTCAGAGGCAACTTTTCTGAGAAGCTGAGCAACTAATCTCGAATTGCAGAGCATGGTAGGACTAGAACAGCCATGTTCAAAAGCAAGTTTGAGACCATCCTCTAATCCCACCAACACATGATGGAGAGAAGATGGTCCAAACCGTGTGAAGTAGGCTGCAGCAGCTATTGGTTGCAGACATGTCGCGTAAAATAATTGCGTGTCCTCTGAAACTTTTTCCTTTCTTAAAGTAAGCGTACACATTCACCAAAATTTTATCGCTTTTTTTTGGCCAACTCGCCTTCCAAGTAGCCTTACAGGGCATGTTTAACTTGGGACCATCCACCGCTTCAGCAAGTTCAGAGTCATCAGAGTCACACTTGTCATCCTGCAAAACATTCTTGTTGTTATAATATCATCCAAGTATGTACTGTAAATATGATCATGTTTAGATTTGCCATGTTTCTTTTAATTTACATCTCATAAGTGACATGGAGGTCCCAAGAGCAGTAAAAAAGTAGGGTACTCAAACTTTTGTGTAGGCTACATACCGTGAAATTTCGCCAGTCGCGAGTTAAATGCAACAGAGTGGGTGCCACCGGCGCAACACAGGAAACCTGGAAAGATATATAATATAGTTCATAAGGCAGAACATGATTTACTCCAAATAAACTAAGTAAATTAAGCTAACGGAGGGATAATTCATATAAGAACTATTTTATTATCTTGAACCTCGACTGTGTGCTTCCCCACCAAAAATTGAACCCTATGGGCACCCTCTCCGAACCCATGTATATTTCTTCCCCAACCATACACCTGCAAGGAAAGGCATGTCAGACAGATTATTACATCACCAACTACATATTCAGGTTCTTCTTGGAAAAAAGGCAACAAGCAAGCCCACTTTGTACGAAACACGTACGAAAATCAAAATAGAACTGTAGCATAACCCACTGCAGATGCATATATGTTCCCATTTATAGCGCGTTTGGATGCACACACAGAAGTTGCTTTTCGACTTCTGGAAGTCGAAAAGTCAGAAGTCAATTTGGCAATAATATTTCAGAACGACTTATAGAACTGATGCATATATGTTCCCAATATTTGGAAGTTGATTTCAGATGCATATATGTTCCCATTTTATTTTTTATTTTATTTTTCCAAACTACAAAACTGGAAAACATAATAAATTCATGGTGGTGCTTCGCATTAGACACAACACAATATTTTGATATTCATGAGTTTAATATGTTATCAAAATATCTAATTCCTATTTGGATTAGAGTCTTTTTAAGTCAAAGGAGTGTGAGGAAAAAGAAAACCTCAGAAGTCAGTCGGTTTCCATATTCGTAATTTACATTTAAAGTTTGTCACACATACCATACTCAATACTTCACCAATTATTACAACTGTCCAGTGAAACTACCTCACGTTACAGTTTAGGTAAATATTGTACCATATAAGTAAAACTGAAAAATGCTGAGTATAAATATTTCTTACTCACCATTTCTGAATCTGGTACTCCTCGTTCACTGATAGCTGCAGAGATATCTTTATTTAGGAGTTTAGTCTCTTCTTCATCACATGTATCATCATTTTCAGAGACATAGTTCTCTTCCTCTGAGTAACAAAAGTCGATAGAGGAGATACAACTTTCGTCAATATCAAGATAACTGCCAGAGGAGTCATATCCTCCTTCATCAGAAGTATTCCCGCTGGCTCCTCCAGAGGAGTCAGCTCCTCTTCATTGTCACACATACTCTATATCAAGAAAAAGATGGGATCATCAATTTTCATTGCATACTGTAAATCAAGAGGAAAAGTCAGACCAACAAGAAAGACATAGAAAGCAGCAGCTATACTAACATGACTCAGTTCATAAAACATGAGCTACTACGGTAGAATTGATCCAGCTTCAATTCTAAGTACTAACATCAGCATGACTGATAGTATATACATATGCATGACCGGTCAGTGTAAAATAAGCTAGATACATTGAAGAAACTAAGGGGAGAAAATTACATGCCCTCTTCTAAGAGAGTTTAATAACAAAGGTTTTCATATAACAAGACAGATTGTGATCAATTCTGGAGCCTGATTTTCTGCCCTAGATGTTTTTTCCTCTTAATTTGTTTTCTTCTAGTCTTCTGCCTGTACCCCTCTACAATCACTCTAGGTAACTATTTATAGATGAAGTCTATGCTAAAACCACAGATATGGTAGGTTATCATCATAAAGATTGCAATTAGCCAACAAGTATAAAAAACACATAACAATTAATGAGACCTCGATGGGCGACATTCTAAACCAAGTGCAGCAGCAAAATTGGATTTGAACCAAACTAAAACAGCAGCAATATTGGATTTAATCTCCTCCTGGACAAGTAACTAAGTAAGTGCAGAGAAGAAGAAGCCCCTTAAAGCAATATCATAACAAAATCAATCAATCAAGCTCAAACAGAAGATATTCAGATAAATACCTAAGAACCTGACAATACTTGATTGAGGGACACATTAATTTCTCAAAACCTGTATATTGAGTATCAATATTTCATTCAAATCCACAGGATCAGTGCCAACAATGTTCTTGATGAAATTGGAAAAACGAATGAATCAGAGATTGAAGTCAATCACCATCTTGCACCATTGATGCATGTAAGACTAGGGCGACAATACCTATCATCATACTCAAATCCATACTAAGTTATTTGACAACTTATAACTAAGTGAAATAACTAAATAGACACATTCAAAAATTAAGGAAACTCTAAATAAAATCATACAATCAATCCAAAAGCAAAAAAAATATATTTAAGGACCTCAGTAGGCATTTTGTCATCTAACAAAAATCCTCAATGGAGGAATTTTTCAGGAAGATAACGCAGTATTCAAACATCATTGATCCAGGTAATACTAAAAAATTTACAGATTGAAAAAACTTCCTTTTCATATACAAAAATCACAAGGGCAAAAAGAAAGCAAAGAAGCATCTCAGACTCATATTTCCCCATTAATTTTCTTCACTATGAAAATTCAAAGTGCAAGGATGATTACAAGGTTTTTGTCCATCATTGATGCTGTCTGTCTATCTCAAGTGCCCTTAAGAATAAAAAGATTCAACAAAAATGTACAAGTGTTGTTTAGATCTAATAATCGGAAGGAAAATAAAAACCAGAAATGAATCACATAATTGTAAGAAATGTGAAGAAGAAAAAAAACAATTGCAGAGAGAAAGTAACTTTACTAGGGTTAAGAGAATTAAGAAACCCTAAAAGAAGAGAGGAATAGGCGCCGTAAACAAGAAAGTTGATTCACTAGGGTTTAACAGATCGACTGAGATAATAGTTAGATAAAGTACTGAGTCACTACTACTGACAAGAGGAGAGTAGATTTGTGCCTTTAATTTATGGGTTGGTACTCGGAATAGGTGGGCTGTGGGCCTAAAAATTTGACATGTCTACTTAAGCTTTCGATAGAGTTGAGTAGTCTTTTCTTGACTCAAAATTAGGGTGAGCATTTGGCCCGTAATCCGCGGATTTAACCGGACCAATCGTTCATTTGCGAATGGATGTCCGGATCGTTCGTTAATGGATTGGATGCGGATGGAATTTTTGAAATCCACTGGATTACGGATTGGGCCCGGATGCAACTTTGAAAATCCGTTGGACATCCATATCCGTTAA
This sequence comes from Papaver armeniacum, assembly GCA_023531295.1. Classification (NCBI taxonomy): domain Eukaryota; kingdom Viridiplantae; phylum Streptophyta; class Magnoliopsida; order Ranunculales; family Papaveraceae; genus Papaver; species Papaver armeniacum. The sequence continues at coordinate 282,726 of JAJJWW010015489.1, read as the reverse complement.
ACTAAGGGCATTTATATAGTTCTAGAAAATACTATGGATTATTTAGGAATTCTTATGGTGCTTGCTTGGGGTGTTGTACATGGCTGTAGGATCTATGAGGAGTCATTTGTGTTGGCTTTATTTTTTTTATTGTAAATTTTAACTAAAATAAATCCATTGGATTATCCGTATCCAATCCGTCCATCCGTGTATCCATTGAATGCAAATCTGTTGGATGTGGATTGGATGCGGACGCCAAATTTAAAATCCGTAATGTATTGGATTGGATGCGGATGGGGTGAAAACCGGTCCATACCGGCCCATGCTCACCCCTCTCAAAATGATGGAAAAACTGGGTTTCAATAAGCTTGGGTTTGATTTAACTAAGCATTATTGGTCAATCTTATTTAGAGGACCCGTTTAGTGGATAATTTTTCCATCTAACTCACATTACTCACTAGTCTAAAATCGTATTTTTTGACCAAAATTCTTTACCGCTGGTCTATCACACGTGTGTAGGTGAAATATGTGATATAAAATAATAAAGATACGAAATCTTTATCATCGTCATTTGCATTTTCCCTTTCCTGCTTGAGCTCTGGTCCAGTAATGAAGTTTGTGAACTGGTTAAAATCTCTGATGGAGTCGTGTTTTCAAGCAAGATGGATTGGATATCTACCGTCCAAAGTCAGTTTTTCCACAATACATATCTATACGTACTTTCAAAACATATTTTTTTCCATATCTTTTTCCTTTGCTGATAGTACATATTGGTACGTACCTAATCGAAATGTAATTTAAGTATCCAATAACATATATCAATATGTCCTGATGCATAAAAGAGGTTTTTACATAGTATATATATTTGGATCATACACACAATAATAATCTAACTATACAACAATACATATTGACATGCAAGCAGAAAAAAATTGGTATCAACAAAATAGTAAAATTAGAAGTATAAACATATATGACAGATAGTGATTTGTACATAGTACATACTAGGATATGACTAATTTAAGATTTTGTTTTATTAATTTTTGTTGGTGTTTATTGATTTCTTTTGGAAATGTTGATGGAAATATTAGAATTGAGTTTTATTGATTGTTAGGGATTTTGTGGAATTCATTGCTTTGTGAAATCGGGGATTTTGGTGAATGGATTTGTGGATTTTGGTTCTTAGTAGTTCTCAACTTGTTAAAATGTATTTTGATGAGATTTGCTTCACTTGTTTGATTAGTTATATTATTGTAGATCATATTTCAAGTGATCTTTCACCGTGAGTTCCATTCCATGAAATAGTTCCATTTGTCTTTTGAAAGGGAACAAGACATCTTTATTGTGAACAACATTCTGATTGAAGGTAACCAAGTTAAGTGAGACACTAGCTAAATATACTATGAATTTTACAACATTCTCATATAATTAGTATGTTTGGGTACCTCTTAAAGAAGTCGATATTATTGATTGGGTAATTGTGAAACAAATTCGATAATATAAATTGGGTACTTCACTTGTTTGATTAACCTTCAACTCCAGTACAACAAGAGTTGGAAATTTTCAAGCTTTGACCAATTTCTTTGTTCTTGTTAAGCCTCTTCAAACCCTCCACATCCATATGGTCTAAGCCTATTATATTATAAACCACATGCTGTAGATCATATTTCTAAAACGAGTTTTAATGTTACAACTTTTTAAACAAATTTACCAACTTTAATCGAATGGAACTGTACAACTTTCCATTTTATATAAGGAATAAGACATCTTTATTGTGTCACACTAACTTCATAATGTGTTCCCTGGAATCAGCTTTATGTAAACAAAATACTTAACTATTCATTTAATCTATAAGACTAGAGAAGAACATGAAGGGTACTTCACCGCGAGAGAATGAATGGAGTTTCATCTTGGTGTGAGCCGCCTTTCTCCCAAGGTTCCATAACTTGTTACAAGGTTCCGAACACAACTAGTACAGTCTCCTTTTCATCGCCGCATTTAATCAAAAACTTACAACACATAGATTCTTAGAATTTGTATCATGTTAAATACCTCACTACCTAATCTAATCAATTCATAACAATCAAAATTAAGGTTTTTATCCGATTTAAATTTTCAAGAACATTATCAAATAAGAGCCAAATTATCCACACATTAAAAATATGTCATCAAAAATCAAGGATAGTTGTTAGTGTTCAATTGATGGGTTCACCCGAAAATAAGTAGCTTCACCACAATAAATCATACACAGAGTAGAAACATAATCACAAGTGAAACAAAAAATAAATTAGATCTTCCATCTCTCGCTATTAGAGAAAAATAAAGGAAAAGAGTAAAGTGAGAAAGTGGGAGATCGAAATATAATTCTTTTCCCTATCATTTGTGGACCCGTGGGCTGATTAAAAACTTTTTCCATCATTGTTTTTAAGTTGTCCGTCCATAAGGTTTGACTCAAACCTTTGGATTTGGGTGAGGATTGCTCTATATTTGGAGACATGCAAGGTGTAGAAAACATGTGATAGTCCTATTGAATGTTTGCTTCACTTGTTTGATTAGTTATATTATTGTAGATCATATTTCAGTTCAATGTGGAATAAGACATCTTTATTGTGACGATTTCAAATACTCATGTATATTACTTATATCATTAGTTGTTAGTGTGATGGACCTGATTTTTTTTCCATCATTGTTTTTCTCGCTTCCGAAGTTGTAGAATGTGATAGTCCATTGCCAAATTATCACTTACTTTTTACCTTTTTACCATTGATGTCTGTGAATGCAGCTTGAATTATTTCAATTTACTTGTAATTTTTTAGTATTCCTACTTATAATTAAAGTGAATCTCCAACAATATTGTTATTAATTCGGCCGAGTGCCAATTGGTATACGTTAACCCAGAAAACTCAACTACGTTTGTGTCTCCCAGTAAAGAAATCCCATAGTTTCTCATGTTTTCCCATCATACGATTTTAGGCTCCCTTTGTCATTGCTTGAATAGTTCTATCAGTTTTTCCATTTGGGTTTATCAATGTAACCTGCGAAGAAAATTAGATTGGTACTGAACGGCTGTTAAACCTAAAACGTGTTCCAATTATGGTAGCCTTTTTAAATTCCTATTCCGTCGGCGATCAACCTAAGAGGGAGGTAATGTATTTTCAGGGTATTTTTTGGTCATTTTTATATTCTTGGTGTATGGAATTTTCAATAAACTTTCTTTAATCATAAATCTTATAAGCGATGCATGAAAATATGATTGATACCTTCATATTCCGAGCAAAGATTGTGAAGTAACACATGAGAGTGTGCTCTGTGATCATTCGATTTTAAAATCCTACACGATTGATGTGCCAATCAAATCCTCATACGGCTATCATTTAAATATACACCCAAGGATGTGCCAATCAAATCCTCATACGGTATCGCAGGCATAAGTCGGTCAATCAATGGTTCTTCATGTTCTAATGCAGTTGTTTCATCGAATATAATTCAAAACTAACCACATCCTCTTGAGTTTCAGAGCTAGGGTGGGAAAGTATGGATCTTAAAAACGACTTACCTTCGATTTCGTGTCGGAAAACTTTGCTTGTTGTCGAGTCCTACATAATAATGCTCTACAAATCTAATGCGAAGGAATCTAACGATCCACACCATAAACAGTATACCAAAAACCAAAATGGTTGTTTATCGGAAATGTAGTTTTGTCTGACATTTCCTCTCCCTCTCAAAAAAAAAAAAAAAAAAATCTTTAAGATATGCATGTACCGTATAATATTATGCTTAAAATTAAATGAACCTTATTTGAGACATGGTAGTAAGTAATTATAAAATTCTTAAAGGACGATGACTTCAGGTAAATCAGAAATATCCATGTTTGTACCCAAAATTACTTCTATGCAATAAACACAATGAATTGATGTGTAGTTAGGGTTCGGAAACGAATTGAAGAACAATAAAATAAACACAGATTTAACGTGGTTCGGCAAAATTGTGCCTACATCCACGGATGAGTCCCTTTGAGGAGCGATATTTTATTAATAAAAATTCCAATAGTTTTCTCGGGTATCAAAACCTAGCATCCCCTCTTAGGTTTAGACCCCTTTAATTATATAGTCGTAAGCTGGAATATGCTAGAACTTTCTTCTAGGATTTTAGGAATAGGCCGGTGGAAATGGGTTGTTGGGCATGGGTCAGCAAACTAGACCGATATATACTGGCTGCTAGGCTTGGGCCGACAAATATTTTCCGCTAATAGTGATGTGGTTAGCCCGTATTAGTACCCTAATATTATGGTACAAACAATCCACTTTAAGTCCACACTTAAGATCCAAAATCAAATCGACAAATCAACAAAAGTAACGAATCCCCGACTAAGAATGATTTACAGTATCTAGGTAAATGGTGCCCGTAAAATTCAACAAAAATCGTAAAAAAAAAATCTATCTTCAATGATACATGAATAAATACACGATACATGGGAGAGTTTCTCATATTTACAATATATATCTTCAATGATATATGTGTTTGAGATCTAAAAGTAAATTAGAGACCCAGTCTAAATGGCAATGGTATGAGACCATGAAATGCCATCACCTAAGAGTACAGAGGCGACCTAAAATTGCCATAATTTTATATTTTTGCAGCAAAAAATGGACATGCAATTAAATTTTAAAATATTTCTTAAATCGACTTTTATAAAGTGTAAGCTAGTTATATATAGTTTGGTTAGTTGGTATCTTCAATGAACAGAAAAGGATCAAATATTAGAAGATATATTTACAAAGTAAAATATAGGTGAAGGTTCAAGTATTAGTCGGTATAGATGTACTAAGCTATCTTGAACCATTTAGAGAAATTGATAATTTGTTCATGGCAATCAAAGATGGGTTCCTATGCACTAAGCTCTCTTAAACAAAATCTAGATCACAAAATACAACATAAAAATGTAAATTTTGATTAAGAAAGAGATTAAGTTAAAATACATTTAATTTAGAATAAAAGAAACCGTTTCACATGAGATGGGAAAGTAACTTCCAAATAAATGACATTGGGAAGGTGGAGAGGAAATTAAAAGATTTATTAAATATGTGGCACAATATAGATCAAATCTTAAATCTGTGGCTCAATCTCAACCCTTCTTTATATGCTAAAAATGTAGATTGAAAAACTTAAATCTAGACCGTCCTTTATGTGTCCCAAATGTAGATAACCGTCCATATGGAAAAACACCATTGTCCCTTATAATATAGATGTAAGTATCTGACAGTACATATTGATATGTATTATTTATTTTTTGTATTCAAGTATAAGTTGTAGATATCATTATTCAGTACATATTGATATGTGTACTACATCAATGAATCACTTTTTTCCTAAGTACATATCAATATGTACTGTATGACCATATTCAAGCATAAACTAATACTAGGGATTTATACAGTACATAATAATATAATGATACATACTGCATCAACGAATCACTAGTTTTGAATTACTAGAGATCAAAAATATTAATAAATTGATTGATAATTTCCTCACACAAAAATAAATTGAAATTGAGAAAACCCTAGTTTTGATGTAAAATCGAAATTGAAAAACTTAATACATAATCAGATATGGACCCATATCATTAGCAACATCAGTAAAATCTTCTTCATTAACATTAATTTCTTGAAGAATATATTAGATTTAGATAAGTTTCGATAGGAAAAGGGGAAGTCCACCATTGTCTTCAATTATGAAAATCGATGAAGTCAAATCGTCATTTTAGTCATTGATAGAACAAAACCGACCATAAAATTGAAGTCTAGGTCAATCTTGTAAAGAGAAATGTTGATGGAGGTTCGTGTTTCAAGTAAGAGAGAGATAGATAGTTGGAAGAAAAAAAAAAGAACGGTGTAGAAGAAAAAGAATCATGTTTTTGTCTCACGCGTTCTTGAGAGGATGGGTATGTTGGTCATTTCCATGTTATAAGTTATTTTGGACCTCTATATTAAGTACTAGTTGGGTTTTTGGACCAACCAAAAAATCTCCCTTAATTCTTCCTTGATTTAATACTTCAGTGTACTAGCTCCCCTTCTAGTGATGTCTTTGTTAATGGCTCCCCTTTTAGTTTTTTCACCTGACCTTAGTAGAGCCCTTAGAAAGGGCGATTCCCTGTCGATATACCTCTGCATAATACGTATAGAAGGTCTAGAGTCAGAAGAGATGCTGAGAAAAAAAAATGATTAATGGATTTAATTTCGACAAATATTTTCCAACCGTCTCTCATTTATTTTTTGCAGTTGATTGCCTCATCTTCACTACAGCTGGAAAAAATGAGGAGGGTAGAAATATTTTAAAAATCCTTGATCAATTAGGCCAGGGATCTGTCAACTCATAAATTATGAGAAATTGAGGATTTTCTTCAGTAAAAATGTTAAAAATGTTGTGAAAACTACCACTTAACCGTACCACTTGCTAGGGAAATCCAACTCGGATTAACCCACAAGACATTAAATCTTTGGATCGACGTAGAATGAAACGATGCAAACACACATAAGAAGCAATAAGAAAAGAACACAAGACTTAACGTGGTTTGGAAATATGCCTACATCCACCAAATGGATACGATTTCTTCTTTATTATTACGGAACCGCTAAACAGAGAATTACATACTTAACGATTAACGAATCAATCAACAAACTATGACCAGTAGAATGTGGTTCCCAAACACCAAAATGATTCTCTACGAACAAAATGCTCCATAAATCACAGAATAATGTCTAACCAAACGAGACAATACTTATCTCCATAACGAGATGATCTCCTTCTAAACTATGTCTCTTCCAACACCAATGATGATCTTCCACCATCAATGAACAAGGTGATCTTCTCTTCACTAAACGATGTCTTCCATATCTTCATAAAACCATAACGATGTACTCTTTCAACATCAATGGTGTATCTCTCAACACCAGAGAATGGTCTCTCTATTCCCCTAAAACTCTACCCCAAGAAGTGGGATGGAATCCCTAGAAACCTTAGAAAACTACATTGTGTATCTCTAAATCTCTCCAAATTTCATGTCTAACTAACACCATATAAGCTTCCTTATATAGTGTTCATAACTTGATTCCCCAGTATTTGTTTCCATGTAAAAGGAAACCCTGACCAACTAGGAAAACTATTGTTATTTAGGTAACCCATCTTCAAATACAAATTGTCATAAACTAGGAAACCTTGTGTTTTCCTAGAATAACAATCTCTAGTGGGTCCCGAAATTTTCCGGAACCTTCCCTAAAACACCGACCACTATCAACAATCTCCATATTGTCGATGTTTCAACAAAAAATAGGGAAGCCATGGAAACAATACGTATCCTAAAGGTGGGTCAAATAAAGTAGGATGATAAATATCTAGGAGTTAATCTCTTTACTCATAAGTCCAAAATTAAGATACTTCAGATTGGTAGTTGAAAACTAAAAAATAAACTAATTTGGTGGATTAGTTAACTAATTTGTGGGGTATGTATCAAATGTCTTGTCATAGTTTAAGAAAATGGATACTCTAAACAGATCATTTTTCTGGGGCCACAGCAATGACAATAACAGGGAGTTTTGCTGAAGAGCATCGGCGCAAGACGCCTTTATAAGCAAGCCGGTTACTCGCCATTGGATGTTATTAGATCTTGTAATTCCTATATTCTAGAATAACAAAACAAACATACCATACAAAAGAAAATAATCAGATACTCTCTTCTTTCCTAAAGCAATTCAATCTCTTCTCACAATCGTGTTGATTAGTTAGTTACGTCGAAACCCAATCATTACCCCAAAATCAATATGCCTCGTTTGAATCTAGAAGACCTTATCTAACTTAAACCTTCTCTTGAAATATGGAACAACAAATAATGTTATACTTCATGATTATGTTAGGGTTATTTAGATAAATAACCAACTGTGAATTTCTTAGAATATTTATATCTAATTGTTTCACCAAAACTACCAAAAACACTAGAAAGTTAAACTCTATTAACAACATTCTGTCCCTCTAATTTCCCAAAACTCGAACAAAAAAAACCAAATAGTGGTTTTCTGTAAACTAGTTTAAAACGGAATGATTTTATTTTTATTTGGTTTATATATGATGATTGACAAAGCAAGAATGACATTTCAAAAACAAAATACCAAAGCAAGAAAATAATGTTGAGGAGAGAGAAATTTAGATTTAGGAAAGAAGAGAGAATATCTTGGTTACCTCATTACATAAGGTATTTTTCTTTTATGGTTATTCTAAAATAACATAATTAGAAGATTTGTTAACATCCAACGGATAACAACCATCTTATTTATAAAGGGATCCCATGCAGCTACGCGGGATCGCACAGTTCTCTGCAGAAATCGGAAAGTGAACTAGGTTTCAAACAATATCAAAAGTACAACATTACAATGTTAGCTCGCTTTGCTTAAAGAATGATCATGAACCCATACCAACCTTGGTCCAAAATCCTTAGAGTTAAATACTTCAAAAGAGTATCTCCTATGGATATCTCTAAAGTTAATAGTAATAGCTCTTGTCTATGGAAAAGTATGTATGTTGGCCTCCAATTGGTCCAACAAGTAGGAGTTTGGGGGATAAGGGATGGAAAAGACATACAACTTTGGTCTCACAACTAGATTCCTCTAGATACACCAAATACATCAAGTAGGACTGACATTGCTCCCATCATTTGTAATACTCTCCACAAAGTGAGTGAATATCATCCAGAGCGAGAATGAGGAATGAAACATGAGCTTCGTAAACCAGGTCATGCCTCCTAGAGGCGCCGAAAACATTATAAGTATAAATATTCTGAATAATGATGCTCGTCCTGATAAACTAATATGACCTTTGTCAAAATTTGGAGACCTCACTATAAAATCTTCTTACAATCACCTAATCAATGAAAACAACAGTAACACATAATATAGGAGTAACAATACAATTTGAAAATAAGAGAGTAGGTTTTAGGTGTGTTACCAAGAGTGCATGTATTCATTAAGAAATGTTATCATGAGATAATACTAGTTAATGTTGTGATTCATAATAGAATATCTTTCATTCCTCCATGGTGTAAACTGTGCAATAACAATGAGGAAACACCAATATATAATCGGTAAGGAAGTTTAGTTTTGTTTGAGTTGTAATATGAGGTTTATGAACGAATATTAGAAAACAGTTAGAAGCATGGTTTGTTAATATCCAGTTAAGTCTTATAGGAAATGTTGAATGGAAAGAGTTATGTGCAATTGTTTATTGTTTTATATGGAAGGCTTGATGCCTCAAAAAAAAAAAAAATCGGAAGAAAGAACAATCACAATTGTCCATAGTCATATCAAAAGCACCATTTTCATAACCAACCAGTTAACAATAAATAGAAAACCTACTTTAACCCAAGTCCAGGATTTGTAGATAATAACACATACACCAAACACTACCGTAATGGTCTAACACAAAAATAATTCATCTCTAATCATGGCAGGTGTACTTCTACTCATGAAGAATGAAAAGGCCAAGTCGAAGGAGCTAAAGTTTTTAAAAGGAGAGTGTCATATATTGGTGCATGTATGTCACTAGAACTAATTTGGGCGATGAAATGGCAACAATAATGTCGAGTGAGGAGCTGCAACCTAGAACTATAAGATAAGAAGTTGGGGTGAAAATGGTTGCAAAAGCAGAAGAACCCAAAAAAAATCATCAACAATAAAATTTTAGATGACTCGGTCGAACTTTTTCACTATTTTAGACAATTAATTAGTTATAATCCCATCAGGAAACACTGGTTGCCTAAACTTATTTCTTTAGTTGATCTATGATTTGATGTCTCAAGCAATACTAATGTAGATGCAAGACAATCTCAAACATATAATTTTGCAGAATATTCTGCGGAGCAGGTCATTACCATGCTTGGCTAGCTGTTTTTTTTTGTGCTCATTACAAGATAAAAAATATATACTTACATAGTAATTTTACCATTCTAATTAATTTTTTTATTCAGTCACTCTAGACAAATTTTCCAAAAAAAAATTGCACAAAAACAACCCTTCACATGGAGGTGGGATCCGCCTTTTTTCGGTATATCAGGGGGCACTTTTGGCCCCACCATGTGAAAATTTGTGAGGAGGTTTATGTGTTGTTTTTTTAGACGGTATATTAAGATTTTTTTTTTATATCCTTTCTGAAAGCTGAAAAGTAAAAACAAAGAAAGAAAAAGCAAATGAGGCAAAAGCTTAGCAGGAACCTCTACCGAAACACAAAAAGGCGACAAGGAGGAGGGGACATTTTTACCATTCTTCTAGAAAATCATTGTAGTGCAGTATAATAGTAGTATTCAAATTTAAACTAATAATGTAGCTTTCCCCCCTAAATTAAAAATTCTTCCAAAAATGACCTTTGATCATGTGCATGCGGCATAAGCATGTAATATCAGTCTTGCATGTCCTTTTTTTCCCATTTACATCCCTCACGTGTTCAACACATCCCATCACTTGGCAGAATTTTGATTCTCTACCATTAATATACCAATGTCAAGATCATCGTCATGCATGAGAAGCATGAGAAGCTAGAGAAAAAGAATCAACGTGAACTCAGAATATTGAAATTAAATGGAAATACTGAGAAAAAGTCTGAAGATGGTACTGCAAGTTTGGGAAGAGGGCAAAAAACACATAAAAAAAATATAGATTTTATATTTCTTGACTTGTAGAATCTTTTGTCTCGTTTTGTTATCAGTTTGTTTTAGGGTTAGATGTCCGTATAGGTTTTTTGTAGATTTTGGATCTCTCCTTTGCTTTGGTGTTGTCCATCAACGGGTGTAGATCAAAAAATATAGCATCTACCCAATACTGACAGTTGTACAAGTCCTAAGATAAGAGTGTTGAGAGAGAACCTAGGTCGAGGTCGAGAAGACGAGTCTCTAGTACGTGCAAGACTTAGAGGATATCATAATCTTATAACCATGACCTGAAGACGAAGACTAAATTGAAAAACGCACGGGGTGCCAAGTACACACCCAGCTTTTTCGTTCGACGACCTGGTATGGAAAAAACTTAATACAATTACAAATAGACCAATTGAATGATCTTTGACAATATATATGTATATAGAGTTTATATGTCTAACCTCTAATCAATCAGTATTTATAGACATGGGATCCGTGAACCTGATTGTTAAGCAGAGTACTTGGATGATCTAAAAAATCAATATCCAAGAACAATCTAGTTGTATCCAAATAATCCAATCGTAACTCTGCCAAGTAATTAAAAATTTGTATCTATCTTTCAAGATACGAATTCTACAAGAAACTAGTCTTGTAACTGATTGCAACTAGGAGGACGTATCTACTTAGATTGAATACGTACAAACTTGTGTATATCCAAGAGACAAACAATATAACGCTGAAAAGGAAAAACACAAGACACTAGAAGTTTTGTTAACGGGGAAACCGCAATAGTAGAAAACCCCCGAGATGTCGTCCAGATTTGAATACCAAACTGTATTAAGCCTCTATAGACACTAGTCTAGCTACTATCAGACTTCAGACTTGAATGTAGTTGAGAGTCTTGAAACGGAATCCACCCTCCAATCGATTCACTTACTGTCGCGCTTCTTACGTCTCTTGAACATCGCAAGGCTCTACGTAATTGATTCCCTTAGCCGACACCCTTTACAGTCTAAGAGTTGCTTCAACCCAAGTGGATACTTTTGATACCAATCTACTTATAAGAGATAAGCCTATTTGATTTTCGCTTAGATCAAAGATCATGGTGAGGAAATCTGTATTCAGTAGACAAAGCTAGCAAACCTCAAAAATCAAGAACTTACCACTCCCGAAGACCAACCTATATTATTAACCACCTCTCAAGAACAATCTTCAAAAGATCAAATAAAATCAGTTTTCAGACATCTATCTTGAGGAATCACAAAGTATAGGACGAATAGAACTTTGTGATTCCTATCTATCTTGCCTGAAAGAGATTACGAAATATCATGGACCGGATGTAACACATCGACAGTATGACAGGTTTCTAACAACTGAGTTTCATTTAAGAAAAAATCAGGTTCGGGAAACTATGTATCAAAGTAATCTCTTAAGATGGTAGAGGCACATACTTCAAGCCCCAAGTTAGGGACCTTTGTAAGAGTCAAAGATAAACCATGGGGAGAATGATATTCACCTCCAAACGTAGAGTTTTCAACGTCCTTGGAAAAACTAGTCACAACTTCCTTAATTTCTAAATTGTCAAATTTAGGAAAATGGTCATTAATTTCATCTAGGTTATAATCGGGTGGTTCAACATTTCTATAATCCTCAGCAGAGACTATTGTTTCCTAACCGCTGGACTCTAAAACACTAGTCTCAGGATAAACTCGTTCCATTAAACCATCATCAGCTTCATAACAACAATAATATAGTACACCGTCTAAAATTATGGTGTCTCTAGCCAAATCCACTTCCTTTTGAATAGGTGAATAATCATCATTATTTTTAGGATTTAAACTGGAAACTATATTATTCTCGTGTAGCTCATTAAGGGTAACAATTTCTCTGTCATTATGACAACATATTTAAAATTCTTCATCGACACTATCATCATCATCATAACAAAACGAAGATGGTTGAACCTTGTCTAAACATGCAGTGTTTTCAGATCTAACCCCATCCTCTAAATTAGGTTAATGATTATATGTATTATCAAGGGTAAGATTGAAAACACTATTTGGAATTCAAATTCATTATGAGCAACAACCTTAGGTGGATTTTGGTCCTCATACTTATTAAGAGTCCCACACAGTTTATCCATAATTATTTGAGATTCACATACAACTTTTTTGAACTTCTTAAGTGATTCATCTAAAGACTTGTCAATTGAAACTGTTTAAGTTTATCTTCTAAGGAAAGAGTCTATATTCATCAGGATTTGGTTGCAACTATTTGATTAAATCCTCTTAATATGGAGAACTCTCATATTGCTCATTCACTCGTTCGTATGACTGGTGGACGTGCGAATAGTAATTGGGATCACCTTGGTATGAACCATAGCCTTCAGAAGATCGGTAGTGGTCCCAAATACTATCCACACTATGGCCATAGTACGGATATTGCCCATTTAGATACTCAGTCAGATAATCATTATATTGGTCTTTATAATATATGCTCCCATTTTATGTACACATGCAAATACTGGGTTCACTAATTTAGGCAAGCTTGGGTTACCTTTAGCAATTATATACCTACGGTCAAAGACTGGTCAACAGTATCAGGCTAAGGCTTGTGGAGTTTTGGATGATAACGCTCAGAGGGTTCACCGTACTAAACCATGAGTTTTCCTAAAATGGGTGCCTAAGATGCAATTGGGGTGTGCACATGTATATATATATACATATTTTAATAAAGAAAATAAGATAAAAATAAATATCTAACTACAAAAAAATAAAATGAAATCATATTCTAATTATGTACAATAAAAATATATATTTAATGATTTGGTTTCAAATATTTAATATGATGATATTAGTAATTATTTTTTGAAATACATCAGGCGCAACCTTTGGTTGGTAGCCTAGCAACAAGTTGAATATTTTCATAATCTAGAGAATAAGAACTTTTCATAATTTGAATATTTACAAGAATACATGAATACCTAACAAATAGAAATAAAATGAACCCACAATTGGGGGATATGAAAACTAATTGGGGGATATGAATTACTTCCCCCAACCCATGATTTCGGATAAGGGGTGACCATTGGTTATGAAAATACTAAAATACCCTTCCCACAAAATAAAAATCAAAAACTTAAAATCAAAAAACAAAATCATATCCCCCATTTCCATCTCCACTTCTTATTAATCTTATTTAGGGGTGGAGCTTTGAAACCCAAATATTTCCCATTCCCTTTCAAATTCTAAACTCTCCCCACTCTATATCAAATTCTCTTCTCCTCACTTTGGAAACCAATTTTTTTTATTCTAAGTGATAAAGATCATCTTGAAAGTGATGATGACCATGCCGAATTGATGAAGACCATGCCGGTATCATGATACCGGCATAGTCTTCATATCAACCGACCATGCCTAGCAGTGGGACTGATTAATACCGAAAAATTCAAAACGGAAGTGACGAAGACCATGCCGGAATTGATGAAGACCATATGCCGGAACATGATACCGGCATGCTCGAGAATTTCCTATCAATGCCGGTAGTCAAGTGAAAAAAAAAATCAACATTCTCGGATACTTTTCATCCCCGTTCCTAAGATAGAAATTTAAGCAAAATACTATGCTTAACATGTACCGGCATGCTCGAATCCATGATTACCATGCCGGTACATGTTCAAAACCAGAAAAAAAATCAACATCAAAACCAGAAAAAAATCGCCCCCCCGAACCCCCCCGGATAGTGGCAAACAATTTATGAACATTTCCAACAATTGCCCGCATGGGTTTTTGGTTGAATACCATGCCGGCACCAAGCTTTTTCAGCTGCAACAATGGTGGATTCAAAGAAAAAAAGATCAATTTTTCAACCTCTTATTAGCGGTAATTCTCTCATCACAATCATCTTCCATTTTCAAAAAAAAAATTCCACTCAATTTTTTTTTTCTCTCCTTCTACTCCTCACTCACACAAATTAAAATAAGAACACACACTAATCTATCCCCCAAATACTTAAGTTTTTTACTAATTATTATTAACCACTAAACATGATTAGTGAGGGGTATATTAGGATTTAAAAAAATACTTAGATAAGGGGTGACCCAGCTTTGCTATTTGGATCCCTATTTTGTCTTGTAGCTATATCCCCCAATTAGTTTTCATATCCCCCAATTAATCATCTTGGGTTATCTTACTTACCTTATTGTCATAAATTTTTTATCTTCCACTTTCATGCCAAGTTATCCTGCTCACCAAAAATAGAAAGATACCCAATTAAAATCTAGAAAACTTAAAATAAATAAGAGAATTTTTTTTTTAAACTATCTTAATATTTATAAATTTAATAGAAACTAAAAATAACAACTTTTTTTAGTCCCCGAAAGCGCCAAAAACTTGATGTGATTTTAATTGTACTGCAAGTGCACGACTATCGATGAGATAGTATGCAGAATACAAGTTCGTTTTACAGGGACCAAATAATTGTTATCTCTAAATTTACAATTAAATTGGGCTAAGAAGATAAAAGAAATGAATTAAGAAAATATAAATAAAACGAAGAAAATAAATATATATCCAAAATAAAGAAAACATGAGTTTCGGAATCCACCAATTTAATTATACAAAATACTCATGCAATCTTTAACAAGTATTCTAATGATAACTCAAGACTATCAAGACCCAATTGATACATCTCGGAAAATAATATGGGTAAAGCAAATATTACAACTATTACAACTTTATGTTGTACCAAAACAATATAGTCTCCTTCGCTTATAAAAGGTCAATAGCCGAAGATTGTTCAGAAAAGTTTAGGGACAAGCATTGATTGAAGATAAACTAATAAAACATTTAAGCTCAAATGAATACTTTATTTACCTGGCCTGATTGGGGTATACCTAAATTAACTGGGGTATACCTAATAAGACAAAAGCCAGGTCATTTTGAAGTAAAACATGCTACCCCTTAACCTTGTATTTTCTAAATGGCTAATATACCCTTGTTTAATTAACACTAAAAATTCCGATTAGGTTAATTAATTGAGTTTAGATGAATTAATTAAGTAGATTAAAACTTATGAATTTAAGTTATCAAATTTTGTTTTTGATTGAACTCATGTGGGAAGATTTTTGATGAAAAAAAATTGTTTTGAGATATTTTTTTTTGCAACGGGAATGAAAACATATTACCCAAACACTTCTAAAAAGGGGAGTGCAAAGCTGATGTGTGAAATCGTACTCAAAATTAAAGAAGAAATCAACAATTTCAGTTTTGAAACTATGAAAAGTCGGCAGGGTCGACGAATGAAGAACATGCCGACTATATCTGGCCGTCAAGATCGATGAATGAAGAAGATGCCGAATTTATTATTTTTGACACAAAGGAGACTGTTGTAAATGTTTCACTAGTCGGCGTCTTATTGATTTTTTACCTTACCGGCTACCTTATAGTCGGCAAGGTCGACAAAAAATACCTTGCCGACTATAGGATTTTTGACATACAGAGAAAGGTGTTACGAATGCATGATTAGTCGGCAAGGTATTAATTTCATAATCTGCCGACTAAACTATACTCGGCAAGGTATAAGGATGAATACTGTGCCGACCCTGTAAATGCAAATTTCAGAGATGAAAAGTCGGCACAATATTCAACCTAGGAAGATGCCGACTAATACAAGTCGGCAAAGTCGGCAAAAAGAAACCATGCGGACCGTTGATATTGGATCATACAGGATTTGAGATTGGGTATGATTTTGTACCCAATCTCACAAACCGCATAATACAATATTTTTTTTTTCTGATTTGGTTTCATAGTTAGAGTTTTGGAAAAAGATTTTGAAATTTTTTTGGATGAATTTTTGGTTGGCATGGTTTTTTTTTTGGGGCAATTTGGTCTTTTAACACCTTTTAGACACCCCTTAGCACACTAGTTTGGATGGGAATAAAATGGTTATACCCCAATTAATCTGGGTATACCCCAATCTCGCCAGGTTTATTTAGAGATTACCAGAGTTTTTTTTACAGAATGTAATTGGCTTCATCTTCAACCCTCAAGTGGAGGGGATCTACTCTCCATTACAAAGAAAATATAAATAAAAGAAGAAAATCTTGAACTACAATTTTTGTCTATCGGCTCCTGACTCTCCCCTTCCAAATGCTTCCACCCCTATTACATAAACAAGTCTTCCAATATTTTCTATTAGTTAGTATAATAAAATTCATGTAATAAATAAAATATATGTGTATTTCCGATAAATGTCTTTATTCTCTTCATTTATTTATGATATTGCCTCTTCTTGCTTTCCATAAGTGGAAGATATTATGAAAATCCTCCAAATTTTGTACATAAGGCAAATTAAATTCCAATAGGTGGATGTGATGTCGACACATGTGGACCCCAAAAGATATCTTGCCATTAATTCTAATTCCAACCGCACACCCCATGCATCTGACTTTTCATTCACTTTGCGGGCAAAATACCGTATTTTTGTCCAATCGAGCTTTATTTACTAAATTCTGAAAAAATAAATAAAATCATCAAATATGTACAAAATAAAGAACTAAATAAATGTAGGTAAAGATTTTGAATTTGTGACCAAAATCCAAAATGTAGTATAAATAAGTAATTCAAAAGACACAGCTATGAATGATTAAACCAAATCCACTTGAAGCCTTTTGCTCTTGATTCTTCAACATCATTTAAGTTACAGATCTTTCTTGTAGACAACAACACAACTATAGAAAATAATCAAGTGTTGTGTAAAACTCATTCTTCAAAAACTATGTCTCATCCATCATCTTCCACCAACGGAAAACCAGCGTTCAAGTCACTACCGAGGAAGTCATCATCAGCTGTGAAGAGCTCTTCTCCTGCAAATCTGGTTACAAGTTTCCTCATAGACAGGTTCCAGAGGATCAGGTTGCAGAGTCTGGAGAAACTCAAATAAGAACTTAGAAGCACATAATACAGTATAACCTATATAAGAATACTCCTTTTAGGAATAACCTCTGTATAAGAATAAAAAAAATTGGTCCCGAATTGGGACAATTATATTTAAGAATAAATTCCTTACTGGAATAAGTCATATTTTCAAAAAGTAAATAATAAGTAAATAAAAGGAGAGAGAAGCACCGAAAAAAATGCTCCATGAAAAAAACTCTCAAGGAGAATATTTTTTCTTCATCTCTTCCTTCACAATCTGTGAAATCTACACTTTTATGTCCTTGGTCTTTTCTCGATCTATCTAATGATACAAGCAATGTTGTGACAACACAAGACATTTCTATAAACCTTAATAATAATATCGTAAACCCTATTGGTAATGTTTCTATCTCTGAGAAGGTTAAGAATAAATCTTATGCTAGTATGGTTTCGTCATTTAAATCGCTAGATTTTGATTCATCCAAGCTGGCTAAACCCTGCTTTAATGGATCTCATGTTTCAATTCGTAGATTTGAGGATGAATATCAACTGGGGGTGCAATATTGTAAGAATTGCTTAATTGGCAGGCTGGTTTTACCTAAGGGTACGGCTCCAATTAAGATCCCAGAGATTCATGACAAGCTAAAACAACAGTGGAATCTTAAACCTTGGTTTATCTCTCCATTAGGTAAAGGTTTCTTTTGCTTCAAGTTTTCTTGTGAGGAGATGTCACTTATGTTCGTTCTGCTGGAGCATGCAATATCAAGCCTGGAATTTTTCATTTTCGCAAATGGATCCCAGATTGTAATCCCTATAAGCAACATCAAACCCTAGCTCAGGTTTGGATCCGCATCTATGATTTAAGTTATGAATACTGAAGATCTAAAACTTTATTTGAGATTTCAAGTGCCTTAGGTGATCCTTTTGTTGATGGTGGATTTTCATTTAAGGTTAAAATTGTAAAAATCCAGAAAACTATGCTCTGACATCTTGTAAAAGATAAAGCCATTAATAAGTGTTGGATACTCCCTCACTTAATTCACCAAGAATAGAGCATGTGGCAACAATCCCATTCTGTGAATACATAAAATTCATCCAGGTTGGAGCATGTAACAACAATCCCATATACCCTGTGAATTTCTAGCATTATTAATTAATGCGCAATCAGCCTTGTATTTCCTGTACTTATTATCAGTGCGGCATGACGACTGAGTGTTGCTCTTACATGGCAACACGAACCTCCAAGCATTATAATGAAACCATGTACGAAATACCCGTACAGGCTGACTCTCGGTGTGTTATACTAGCCCGATTGAGCCCCTCTCGGTGTGTTATACTAGACCGATTGAGACCCTCTCGGTGTGTTATACTAGCCCGATTGAGCATCCGTGACCGACCAGTGGAGGATCCGGATATGATCGCAGATCACCCAACTCCACAAGCATGATTGGATGACCCGGATCAATTCCATCACCCCCAAGCGGTATGGAATACCCACTGCCGACCCCCGCATGGTCGGCCATTGGCCTAGCTTGCCAAAGAACGTTCATACCAAGCAATATGGACGGAAAACCCTAAATTAGGGTTTGCGGCATATTACATGTGTCGCAAAACAGTCTCAACCATCCATCTTCGCAGGTATAGATGGAGGGTGTAAATGTAAACTCAAAGGGCCCGTAGCATGTCAACACAATCACCGAGGGCCCCGCCTACACACTTGACCAACCGGTCAAGACCAACCATGCTTGGTCGTAACAAATTCGTGCGCCCAAACAAGGGGTGACGACGGCTTTGAAATCCGGAATTAGGGTTTTGAGCATCACGAGCGTCCATCTTCTCCTACACGAATGGAGGGTCCAAGATTAGATTAAGCGGTCCGGTCATACCAAAGATGACCACCGTGGACCCATCTATTCCCTCACCCGATCGGCCAAGGCATATCATGCCTAGATAATTCAAACGCACGCACAAACTAGCGTGGTCACACCTCCCAAAACCACAACCGATCTCGACCGCTCAACTTCGCCGGACGATTTGGATGGCTCGAATCACGTTTTATGGGATATTCAGGTATAGGCGTAAACATCAGCCTACCACCTTCACACCAGGCCAATCGGCCAAGACCGACCAAGATTGGTCGTCTTGGAACGTGTGCCTGAAGTGGGCGTGACGTGCGGCTCTTGCGGCAGTGGTTTCCTGTCGCAATTCGATCTCGACCACTCAACTTCACCGGATGAATTGAGTGACCCAGATCATACTTTCGTGAAGTAATGGGGTATAGGCGCCTACACCATCATGCCGTCTACATGCATGTATGGTCGGCCTAAAGTTGTATCCCATGCTTGGTTTTGACCAAGCTGAAGAGTGATGCCTACGCACCTCTTCAAAACCCTAATTTCATTAACGGTCGCAGATGAGTGTCTCAAAGATCATCTCATCCGTCCAACTTCACCCGACTTGGTTATACAACCACAGTCGGGAGTTAGTTGGTCGGTGAGGCGTCATTACCCATCACTTTACCACACCATGATGCGCAAGACTCGTGATAAAATACACACGATACTTCACAAGTATCAACTTCCCGAATAACGCAGTTATTCAAATTAGCATTACATGCTACCTATCGTGGATCCACGATCCACACGTTCCAGACATCAATCATGTCAAAACTGGGGGGATACATACTGGGGTATTGGTCTGGCGGTTTACAGCGTGCAGCGTGCAACGCGTCATCACAAGAACGTGTTAGGAAGTCATGGACGGTTAGAGATGAACATGAGAAGTGGGCAAGACTGGTCGTGTGGAACCGACGCACAACTCCACTACTCCATCACTCCACTTCCTCCACTTTCCACGAGAGACGTGAATAAGGCTCAATGACTTGTATAAATAGGTTCTCCGACCTATTTCAAACACAAGTCGAGACGAGACAGAAAACAAGTGTTAATACAAAACGTATTCCAACACCCAGAGCCTGCTTGCATCAATCGTAAGCCTGCTTATCTTTCTGTTACAAATTCATAGCCAACACCTTCACAATCTCAACACCTTCTTCGCTTCCCTCCCTAAGATCAACCCCATATCCTTCAATTTGTGACCGAAACAAGTCCGGAACGTCCATTTCTTGGTTTAGGCCGGACTTGCACAGATTGATATCTCGAATCTACAAGCACTCACCGCGCAGTGCATTTGTTTAAGGTTTAAATTCATTCCTCATCCACACCCCAAATTACCAAATTTCGCAGGAGTAGTTTTCACCCGTAAACAATTGGCGACCACAGTGGGAGGTTGATCTCTCGGTTGCACAAAATTGAATTCTCAATTTTTAGGTTTCCATCTCGCAATGTATCCGGAAACCACAGGTGGTTCGAGATATCATGGGAAGTGTAGCTAGAATGCTGGAGGATGTCTTGGCAAATCAAGACGGTATCACCAGAAGGCAGAGCGAGACATTTCGCCTTTTGAATGATATAGCAGCACAATTACAAGAAGGGTCGGCAGGCATCTACTCAAACAATGCAAGAAACGCTGGATCCTTAGTCAGGAGTCACACCTTTACCAGTAGAGATACAGAAAGAACGCGTAATCACAGAGGACTCAGGAGAGACGAAAAACATGGTCCGGCCGACAACAAAGACTCGAGGCAACTCCACAGAGGAAAAGACTTGTCCGGGGTACCACAACGTCTACCGGATAAAGAAATGGAGCCTGCTGCTTACGAATCCCTGCTAGAAGATTTATATCTCAAGACCCTTGTCGAAGCCCGGAAGACTGTTCAATCCGCATCGACCTTTCAACCAAGTGAAGAAATGCTTGAGGAAGGAGAGATCAATCAAGGAACACGTGAGTACAGAGGATGTGAACGTTCAATTCGATCACTCAACAGTGATATTACAACACCTCCCATCACCAGAGCCAGAGCAGCTGCAAATCCCGGCATCTCATCAGGTGTAACACCTCTGGTAGTCACCAGAGCAACAACTCCCACTCCTTCATCAGGACGAGGAGCCGGAGGGACGAGAGGAGGACCATCCCCTATTACCATTGCAGACTTGATGGAGAAGAAGGAAGTTCTTGCTAAGACTCAAACGGATATGGCCGCAACTCAGAAAGAGGTACTCACTTTTCTTAAGACATTAACTGATCGATTTCCACAAGACCCGCAACATCCCCTGGAGCCAACAAGGAATGCATTCAACGCACCCGTAAAAGGTACTTCAGCGGCGCGGACCTACATGGACTCGATCAAAGAAGCGACATCAGATATGAGCGGTCATGTCATGGAGACTCCTATACTGGGGACTGATCCTCACAACGATCCTCCTCAAGTCAATAGTTTCACTATGAACCAGAGGTCGGTGGATCGGGAAGCGTTTTCTTTAGTGGAAAGTTTATACGAACTTTCACACCTCTCGAAGAATCAGCGCACGGAGACATTTTGCTGCAATCAACCAGAGGAAGGTCACAACCGTGCCCTACATGTCACCGCACGCATCAAGGATTCAGAGTTCAAGGCGGCCCTTATTGACAAAGGAGCGTCTTCGAATGTGATTACTCTCAAGACTCTCAGGACATCCAAGGTTCTCCCAGGCAAGATCGTACGGAAGCCTACCACAATGACGGACTTCGAGGGAAACCAAACCAGCACATACGGGAGAAGATCCGCGGAAAGAATCAGACAAGTTCGTTGCATCCCACTCCCCACGTGGGCGTCAATTCAGGAAGAAGACCGGCTTGCATCATTGAGGGCTAGTACCCACGATGCATCTTTGCTGACGAAGCATTCTTCTCCATCCTGTGAAGCCACGACCCACGTTCACACGAAGAGGGAACGAACTTTTATGGCGAGTCGTGACTAGAAAGGGAAAACGGTATACCGACACTCGCCATTATCAATTAGCAGGGAGACATGTACCCCGTCTCTCCACCTAATGGAATGCTACAACAACAACAAACCACAAGAGCAAGTGCTAGATGCTCCACAACAGCTGCAAGAGGGCACCAACTCCACAACTGATGAGATTGAAATCGTTGAGGAATCTCCTAGGCTTATCTCCATCAGCTCAACCTTGTGTACGGATAAATGCACGAAGCTCGTGGAACTTATCAAAGAGTACCAGGACATATTCGCTTGGAGATATGAAGAAATTTCGGATTTAAATGAAAATTGGTCACCCATCATCTATATGTCATACCTGGATCCAAGTCGATTAAACAGTTGCAGTTAGGAAAATAGATAGATCGGAGTCTTTGCATAGACTTCGAGAGACTTGAACAGTCTGCTGCTCCAAAAAAACGATCCTCCTCTACCTAACATCGACATGTTAGTATATGCAACCAGCGGACACGACATGTTCTCCTCCATTGATGGATGTAAATGGCTACAACCGGATAAGGATGTACGAGCATAATGCAAGTAAGATAGCTTTTTGAACCCCTCTCGGAAATTGTTATTATACCATACTGCCATTTTGTTTAAAGAATGCCGGTGCAACGTATCAATGCTCTATCACGACAATCTTCCACTGGAGCCGATACCTCAAGGGAGCAGCCTCAAGAAGATAACGATGTCCACGCGTCATATCGAGCAAGATCCGGGCGATTCACTCTATCAGACAGCGGTCGAACAAGTTCCGGGCGAGTCACTTTATCGAGACAAGTGGTACATGTCTATCATGCTATGTTGGAGAATCGGCGCTTTTGGTCATCCTCTGGAGCTGTTGAACGCTCATCTACAACAACATATGCCCTGATAGAAAGAACCAGGCCTGCCGGTAATGAAGAGCCTCATAATGTTTGTAGGGGCATATATCTCACCAATAGGCGATACAACCTTTAGCCTTCTGTAAGCAGTTCCCTGAAGCAGCAAGAGGAAAACCACCGATATACAACATCCTGCGCGTCCATAAACTCCAACTCCAGTACCACATGCATGACTACCACAATGATGAAACAATGTCCAAGATATTCCATATGTGGATCGACAACAACCACTACGAACAAACCATGTAAACCACGCTTGGGGACTGAGGCTCAGCATGAAGTTCCTTCACCTTCAGTCAAGGAATTCTTCAACATGAGAGATATGGTCAGTCAAGAAGCATGGAATTCGCAAGGGTAAATTGAACTGAAGAGAGGAACACTTCAACGCTCCCTCTATCAGAAGCTGCTTCAATGGTCTATTCAAGAGCCGCCTCAACGCTCTCTCCGGGACCCACATTCGCTTCAGAATCCTTCTTCAACACTCTCTCCGGATCCACCTCAACGTTCGCACTGAAACCACTTTAACATCCTCTCGAGCCATTTCAACACTCAAGCTGCATCAATAATCTGCGCTCTGGTCAAGTTATCTTTGATGTACTCATTGCTCAACATATGTCTCATCCATCCTTCATGAGGGTCCAGCGGAGCATGAAAAATCTTGAAGTCGATAGGAGAAGGGTTATCTTGTGGAACATATATTTTCATATAGTTAAAAGGGCGCGGTGAACAACTCATCATCAATGTTCGGCATATCTTTGAAGTTGTCAACACCTCCTGACTTGGCACCAGCATTATACCCAGAAGACATCTCAACAGGAGTTCTTTTCTTCATTTTACAATAAAAGACATGAGTCAGTACTTATATAAAAACACGTGAGATGTGTAGTCACACACGACAGAACACACATTCATGCTGGAGTACACAAGACTGGTATTGGTTCCAAACACAGGTATTGATCAAGTTTCAAGTCCGGTGTTGATTAAGTCACAAGTCCGGTATTGCTCAAGTTTCAAGTCCGGTGTTGATTAAGTCACAAGTCCGGTATCGCTCAATTTCAAGTATGGTATTGCTCAATTTCAAGTCTGGTGTTGATCAAGTCTCAAGTCTGGTATTGATCAAGTCACAAGTCCGATATTGCTCAAGCTTCAAGTCTGGTATTGATCAACTCACAAGTCCGGAATTGCTCAAGTTTCAAGACGGTGTTGGTCAAGGGCACGAGGCTGGTATAAAGGTGACATTCAGTCAGGCATACACGATATGAGAGCCACGTTCAATCAAGCATATATGGCGGGGCCATATTTATTTGCACAATACGGTTCTCTTATGTCATGGGAATCATGTTCACAAAATTCAAGTCCACGTTCGATCAAGCAGGCGCAGTAGCCCCACGAACGAAGCAGGCGCCGCAGTCCGTCGATTAGGCACAACCCCACGATCGAGCGAAGCAGGCACAATAGCCCCTCGACCTAATCAGGCATAGCAAGGTTGATCTGGCAAGACCGACATTCAAACGGAGCAAGCACGGATCGGGCCCTCGACCGAAGCAGGCATAGCAAGGTCGATCGAAACAGGAAAGACCGACATCATACTAGGGGAACGCTCTCCTAGATGCCTTTTGAACGTGACATACTCCAAGGATAGGATGACCCGTCTCTCATGGTAACATCTAACTTTGTCTCATAAGCTTTGTCTTTAACTGTCACCATCTCATGCCTACCCCACAATAGTGTAACCATTATGTGCTAGGCAGGGGACTTAATGTTGATGGTGGATTTTCATTTAAGGTTAAAATTGTAAAAAGCCAGAAAACTATGCGCTGACATCTTGTAAAAGATAAAGCCATTAATAAGTGTTGGATACTCCCTCACTTAATTCACCTAGAATGGAGCATGTGGCAACAATCCAATTCTGTGAATACATGAAATTCATCCAGGTTGGAGCATGTAGCAACAATCCCATATACCCTGTTGATGCGTGTCGTAACCACAACAAATTAATTAATACTTTACTACCTAATTAACAAGTAATATAAGGTAGTCAAGGTCGATCCCACGAGGAGCACGAGATTCTAGTTGTAAATTGTCACTTAAAGGGGGTGTAAAAAGCAAAAGAAAATAAACAAAACAATTAAAAGGTAAAGTTGAAAACAATAAGAGAGAGACAAGATCAAGGAATCCTTCTTCGTTACGAAACAATGAATCAAGTTATGTTATTCTACTTGTTATTAGTCACAAATTATCACCAACCGTAGGTAAAGCAGCTAGCTGAATTTCCATAGAAAGATTGGAATTTTGGCTCGCCGAAAACTTTGGGATTGTGGCGGAATTTGGCTCTTAAAACGTCCCAGCCGGCCACCCGGAAATTTCTCCGTCGAGAGAATATTCGACGGAATATTCCGTCGGTCCTCCGTTAGGACTAACGGTCCCAAGTGGTCGACCGTCACGGTCAACTGTTAGTCGACGGTCAAGGAAGTCAGGAAGGAAGAGTCGACTAGACGAGTCGGCTATAAGTCGGCTCCTAGGTGGCTGACTCGTCATTGACCCAATCGGTCATCGCGAGTTAACTCGCCTGACACAGAAACCGGCCGAGTTTCTTGTTTGCTCGGATTTCTAGGCCAATTTCGCCTGTCTTTTCAGTAACAAACCTAACATACATCTACTTCAATTTACTCAACGGGAATTGCCTTCTTTGCTTTGTTCTTCATTTCCCAAATCGATGCCACAAAGAATAAATGTTCTCCCCGAATCAACCACCAACAAAACCCATCCCGTTGTTTACCAAGCTCATTGCAAGCAACATCTCGGTCAGTAACCTTCATACGGCTACTTACCATTACCTCCATTGAGACACGCCGTTCTCGTTTCAGCTGCAACACAATCTTCCATGGCCTCATTACACACAACCAACTTCATCTCCAATCGCTGCTCTTTATTCCTGCCTCGTAAATCGAATCGATCGATTCCACCACCAACCCATCGTCCGACTCAAACCCTATTCAATTGAATCTCAAACCCAAATCGAGAGAGCAACCCAAATTTCTTTTCTCCTCCATTGCATCTCTTCATCGCACTCAACACCCATCTCACCACCTCTCGGACCGACGACAACTTTCATCATCTTCTACCCCATTTCACCAAGCTTCAAACCGCTGCCACCAACACCGGCTAATAACATCGGATTCACCTCAAACACCTTCTCCTTGAGTCGATCTCACAAACCCATTTACGATTTCTCTGTGAATCTTCCCAGCGGCTTCATTCTACGAGCTCTCGATCCTTTCTCAGTTCTCAACAGCAGCTCAACTTCATACTCCTCAAATCGTCATCTTCTTTATCTCTCAAAATCGGCTCCTCACTCTCTCAATTTCTTTGCCTATTTTCGATTTGGTCTTGGCGAACTAACTCGCTTTCTCTCTTTCAGAGAAACGGAATGTGATGAATGAGAGGAATTCTCTCATGTAGGGTTGTGGGTTGGATCTGTACACCCTCGGATAAGTCCACCCCAGTGATCGGGTGCTTTTAACAAGTGGTCACTTCCGATAGGGGCTAACCAAGTTGGCAAACATGAGTGCCCCTTAACTTTAACTTGGCTCCAGATAGTGCTCGCCCTATGAAATGACAATTATGCCCTTTTTGCTCAAATTGGACAATTTCTTCTTCTTTTCCTCCGTGCGACTCCGGAGTAGCTATAAAACTCAAACCAAGCGTAAAATACATAATTTACAAGAAAAATAGCAAAGAAAGCATAAACTACTAGATATTAAATTAGGTGTATTCTACACCTAAAAAATTCCCCCACACTTAGACTTTGCTAGTCCTCGAGCAAATCAAACCAAAACTCACAACTTCAAAGCGTTCAAGCGTCACAAGCATCCAAAAGTTATGAGGACATAGAATTTCGCTGCTAGTAATAAGAAGTTAGAAATACTAAAGAACATATTCTCGTTCTTAAATGTTGAGTAGCATTATTCTTCACAACTTGTATCGTCTTGAAATCATAAACTTCAAAAATTCTCACCTTTTAATTTTCTTCGCTTTTATGAATAAGTCTTCATACTTGGATATAAAATTACCTCATTATATTGTAAGTCCTCAACACATATGTAAAAATCCGCTCATTTGTATGTTGCTTTACTTGAATTTGAAATTTGCTCTTTTTCTCGTTCGTTGCTTGTAAACCTTAAACTTTTCCAACTTTCCTTGTAGATTTTGATGTCGCTCCTTGTTGATGATGAGAGTGTTTACATGGATCCGTTGTTGTCGAGAGAGAGAGAATGGTGCTAACTGCAAATCGAACTATTACCTAGAGTATGCTAGTGACTCTAAAATCTTTAAAAGTTGGAATTTTTAAGTAAAACTTTTTTTTTTTTTCAAAATTTTTTAAATTTTTTTGTAATTTTTGTTTTTAAAAACATGCTTAACCACTCCCCACACTTAAACCTTACATTGTCCTCAATGTAATTGAATCCTCCTAGTAAAGTCGAGGTGGGAAATTTTTAACATGATAAGAAACAAGAAAAAGTAAAAGCAAAGGATAAGAAATACAAAACCGATGGGTTGCCTCCCATTAAGCGCTTGTTTTAAAGTCGACGGCCCGACTTGGCTCTTGCAAGATTCATTCCCCATATACTAACAATCGGAAAATTTGAGGATCCACCCATAATACTGTTTTGGAAAACAATAACTCCATACAAATATTAGCACAAGAAAACAATAGTGAAATAGTCCACACTCGGAAGTGTATAAAGAACGCAATCACTATCGTCATCAAAAGTATCCAAAGGTTGGTCCTTTTCAACACAATCATCTTCATTTTCGGACTCACCATAATAAGAATCTTCATCGGTTTCATAACCTTTGTCCCGACGTCTTCCATATGAATAGTCCTACTAATTTCCGCGTATTTCCGATTCCCGAAATAAGATTCAAAAACCAAGTAAAGCAAAAAGAAAAATAAAAACAACTAAAATCATCCGCATTTGCTCCCTAAGCGGCGCCAAAATTTGATGCGTGTCGTAACCACAACAAATTAATTAATACTTTACTACCTAATTAACAAGTAATATAGGGTAGTCAAGGTCGATCCCACTCCTTTATCAATGCGGTTTTGTGAATTTCTTAGGTTGATATTAGTAGTTAGACATGGTTGCTTCTACACACAATTGCTCCACGGAATCCTCCAAGAAGTCTCGTGTTTGCTACTTATGTAAAGAGTCAAGAAACGTTACCCCCTAACTTTCACTAGCTTTAGATCAAATTAACAAATCAATTTAGCATGCATTCTAAACAATCTATCAATCAATCATGAATGTCTTTAAGTGTTGCTCTTATTCTCCAAATCTTCTAAGGAATAGAATCCGAGCAAATCCAAGCTTTTCTCAACTCTTCCACCTTCTCTTTCCAAATTTGAGTCCAATTCTCATCCAATTCCTAGCACACCCATGAGAGAAGTCCATAGAAAATTCTCGATTTTTGGCTGTGGAAACTTGGGATTGTGAACCTCCAAGCATTATAATGAAACCATGTAACAAACCTAACATACATCTACTTCAATTTACGAAATACCAAATGTTCTCCCCGTACATGCCACACAACCAACTTCATCTCCAACTGCTCTTTATTCCTACGTTAACCGACTTTCTCGGTGTGTTATACTAGCTCGATTGAGCCCCTCTCTCGATCCTTTCTCAGTGTGTTATACTATCTCTCAAAATCACTCCTCACTCTCTCAATTTCTTTGCCTATTTTCGATTTGGTCTTGGCAGTGAGCCCTCTCTCGGTGTGTGTTATACTGGCCCGATAAGTCCACCCCCAGAGCATGCTTTTAACAAGTGGTCACAGATGGGGCTAACCAAGTCCCTTTAACCCGGGATATGATCGCCCTCAATTAACTCCAAATTGGACAATTTCTTCTTCTTTTCTCCGCATGATAGCTGGATGAAACTCAAAACAAGCGTATCAATTCCATCACCCCCAAATTTCTAGCATTATTAATTAATGCGGAATACCCACTCATTATCAATGCCAGATGACCTCGCATGGTCGGCCATTGGCCTAGCTTGCCAAAAAACGTTCATACCAAGCAGTATGGACGGAAAACCCTAAATTAGGGTTTGCGGCATATTACATGTGTCGCAAAACCCTAATTTAGGGTTTGCGGCATATTACATGTGTCGCAAAATGTCTCAACCATCCATCTTCGCAGGTATAGATGGAGGGTGTAGATGTGAATTCAAAGGGCCCCGAGCATGTCAACACAATCATCGAGGGCCCGCCTACACACTTGACCAACCGGTCCAAGACCAACCATGCTTGGTCGTAACAAATTCGTGCGCCCAAACAAGGGGTGACGCACGGCTTTGAAATCCGAGAATTAGGGTTTTGAGCATCACGAGCGTCCATCTTCTCGGCACGAATGGAGGGTCCAAGATTAGATTAAGCGGGTCCTGGTCATACCGGCATGACCACCGTGGACCCATCTATTCCCTCACCCGATCGGCCAAGGCATATCATGCCTGGATAATTCAAAACGCAAGCCCAAACTAGCGTGGTCACACCTCCCAAAATCACAAACGGATCTCGACCGCTCAACTTCGCCGGACGATTTGGATGGCTCATATCACGTTTTATGGGATATTCAGGTATAGGCGTAAACACCAGCCTACCACCTTCACACCAGGCCAATCGGCCAAGACCGACCAAGATCGGTCGTCTTGGAACGTGTGCCTGAAGTGGGCGTGACGTGCGGCTCTTGCGGCACTGGTTTCCTGTCGCAAATCGATCTCGACCACTCAACTTCACCGGATGAATTGAGTGACCCAGATCATACTTTCATGAAGTAATGGGGTATAGGCGCCTACACCATCATGCCGTCTACATGCATGTATGGTCCGCCTAAAGTTGTATCCCATGCTTGGTTTCGACCAAGCTGAAGAGTGATGCCTACGCACCTCTTCAAAACCCTAATTTCATTAACGGTCGCAGATGAGTGTCTCAAAGATCATCTCATCCGTCCAACTTCACCAACTTGGTTATACAACCTGGTCGGGAGTTAGTTGGTCGGTGAGGCGTCATTACCCATCACTTTACCACACCATGATGCAATAGATACTGCATAAAATACACACGATACTTCACAAGTATCAACTTCCTGAATAACGCAGTTATTCAAATTAGCATTACATGCTACCTATCGTGGATCCACGATCCACACGTTCCAGACATCAATCATGTCACAAACTGGGGTATACATACTGGGGTATTGGTGTGGCGGTTTACAGCGTGCAGCGTGCAACACGCCATCACAAGAACGTGTTAGGAAGTCATGGACGGTTAGAGATGAACAGGAGAATTGGGAAAGACTGGTCGTGTGGCACCGACGCACAACTCCACTACTCCATCACTCCACTTCCTCCACTTCCCACGAGAGACGTGAATAAGGCTCAATGACTTGTAAAAAATTGGTTCTCCGCCCTATTTCAAACACAAGTCGAGACGAGACAGAAAACAAGTGTTAATACAAAACGTATTCCAACACCCCGGAGCACCTTGCATCAATCGTAAGCTCCGCTTATCTTTCTCAACAAGTCATTCATAGCCAACACCTTCACAATCTCAACACCTTCTTCGCTTCCCTCCCTAAGATCAACCCCATCTCCTTCACTTTGTGACCAAAACAAGTCTGGAACTGCCATTTCTTGGTTTAGGCCGGACTTGCACTGATTGATCTCTCGAATCTACAAGCACTCACCGCGCAGTGCATTTGTTTAAGGTTTAAATTCATTCCTCATCCACACCCCAAATTACCAAATTCCGCAGGAGTAGTTTTCACCCGTAAACACCTTTATACATTGATAAGGCAACTTTAACAAGAAGCTTTGGTCTATATGCGAGATTTTTGGTAGAGATTGATCTAGCAAAGCCATTACTTTATGAAGTTCTTGTGGAGAGAAATTGTTTTTCATTTTTTATCTCAGTGGACTATGAAAAAATTCCCTCATATTGCTCCTTTTGTAAAACAATAGGTCATGAGGAAGGTTCCTGTAAGAAGAAGAAACAAAAAGAAGCTAATGTTAATAAGCCGAGCAAGGATGCCTCATTATGTTACTAAGAGCACTATTTCAATAACTACGGGTGATACTAATGGTGTAGGTCCATCAAGTATTCCACCTGTAGTTCCTGAGTTAATTGCTGGCTTTGTCGAGGTTACACAGTCAAGTGGTAGAGTCTCTCCAGCCTCTGGAAATGATGTTGATAAATCTGTCTCAGATGCGGGAGTTACCCATGGAACAGTCGAAGTAACTATGCCATGTAATAATGAGACTCACTCAGGAATAGATGTTTTGAATGGTGTTGTTGTTAATACTCCACCAGACAATATTGTTGATAACTCAGATGGTTCTCTAGCTCACCAGAAGGAAGATGATGCTATAAGTGTTGACACTCTTGAAGATGAAAAATGTCGGTGATCCCCCTTTTGAAGCAGTTCTTACTAAATCTCAGAAAAAACGTGCTAGAGAAAAAGCCAAAAAAGCTGCTATGGCAGAATCACAATCTAAACCTTGGAATATGCATCCAAGGAGTGGTACAAGCTCTTCTCGATGAGAACTCTCTATTGGAATTTGCGTGGCTTTGTAAATATTGACACGCAGCTAGTCTTTTCTAATCATTGTCGTAATTTTTTTTCCAGATTTTGTATTTATTGTTGAACCCTGGGTAGATTTTGATTCAATTCCTAATATCTTCTGGTCCAATCTTGACTTGAAGTTAGTTGCAGTTGATGATAGAGGTACTCAGCAGTCGAACTTATGGTGTCTATGTGCTAGACATATTAATGTTGTTGTTGTGTCAAATTCCATGCAGATGATTTCTTGCAAAGCAAGTTTGGGTGACATGAATTATTACATTGCTGGTGTATATGCTTCTACTTCTTATCTCACTCGTAGAGATTTGTGGTTAGGTATGACAGATTTAATAGCCAATCTTCTTGGTCCTTGGTGCATTATTGGATATTTTAATGCAGTTCCGGGTGCTCATGAGAAGTCTAGTGGTCCTCTCCCTACTAAAACTTCTTGTGATGATTTCTTGGCCTTCTCAGAGACTAATGATCTTCATCATATAGATACCAGAGGTGCTTCCTACACATGGACTAACAGCCGTAAAGGCAAACATCATACGGAGCTTCGTCTAGACAGAGTTATTTGTAATGAGCAATGGCTTATATCTTGGGATTCTTCGGTGTGCAGTACTCTTGCTCGTGTCAAATATGATCATCATCCTTTACTGTTTGAGGCTTATAAGGGTGACAAAACTTTTGCTTCTTCTTTCAAATTCCAGAGTGCTTGGTTGAATCACTCTGGCTTAAGAGATGTTGTATTAAATGCATGGCAACAACAGTTCTTTGGTTGTCCTATGTATGTGCTTATTCAAAAGCTGAAGTTTCTGAAGTCAGTGTTAAAAACTTGGAACAAGGAGGTCTTTGGAGATATTCAACTAAATGTTAACACTGCTACTTGTGCTCTTGAAAGTATTCAACAGAGAATTGCTGATGAGGGCTACTCTGATGAGCTGCATTTTGTAGAAGTTGAAGCTTCAAACAAACTTGTTGATGCTCTTAAGATTCGGGAATATTTTTGGAGAGATAAATCTAGACTCAACTGGGTGAATGATGGTGATGCTTGCACCAAATTTTTTCATACTTATGCGAAAATTAGAGCTGCCACTAATAAACTTACTCATCTTAAGGCTGATGAAGATTTATTAGTTTCTCATGATGAAGTCTCTAATCATGTGGTTTCTTATTTCCAGGAAATGTATGCTAGTGACACAGTGAATCCCTCTACGGATTTCATCTCCAGAAATATTCAAAGTTCGGTGTCTCAAGCTGACAATAATTATGTCACTGCCATGCCTGATATGTTTGTGTTGATGGTGGATTTTCATTTAAGGATAAAATTGTAAAAGCAAAATTATGCGCTAACATCTTGCAAAATATAAAGTCATTAATAAGTGATGAATACTTCTTCATTTTACTAATTCACCTAGAATGGAGCATGTGGCAACAATCCCAGTATTCTGTGAACTAAATACACGAAATTCATCAAGGTTGGAGCATGTGGCAATAATCCCATATACCCTGTGAATTTACATCATTATTAATTAATGCATAACCAGCCTTGTATTTCATGTACTCATTACCAGTGCGGCATGACGGTAGTGTTGTTCTCGTGAGCAACACGAACCTCCAAGCATTAATAATGAAGCATGTACGAAATACCCGTACAGGCTACAACTCTCAGTGTGTTATACTAGCCCGATTGAGCATACAACTGTCGGTGTGTTATACTATCCCGATTGATCATATATCTCTCGGTGTGTTATACTAGCCCGATTGAGCATGTTTGAACCTTGACTGTCCATATCAGTCTCAGAAACGATCACGACCATCCAACTTCAGCAACATGATTGGATGGCTTAGATTGAATCCATGACCCCAAGCAGGTATTGGAATATTCACTCACAGGCCCCAACGCGGGCCCCGCATGGTCGGCCTCCCCAAAAGGGTGGCATAGCTTGCCAAACCGTCCAAACCAAAGCAGTATGGACGAAAAACCTTAAATTAGGGTTTGTGGCACATTACATGTGTCGCAAAACAATCTTAACCATCCATCTTCGCAGGCATAGATGGAGGGTGTAGATGTAGATTCAAGGGCCTAGAGCATGTCAACACAAACACCGTGGGCCCGCCTACATACATGACCAATCGGTCAGGACCAACTATAGTTGGTCGTTCCGATTCGTGCGTCCAAACAAGGCATGGCCTTGCAGCCAGGTGAAACCCTAATTAGGGTTTGAACATCACGAGCGTCCATTTTCTCTTGCACGAATGAAGGGTCCAGGATTAGACTAAGAAGGTCCGATGCATATCAACATGACCACCGTGGGCCCATCTATCTCCACACCTGATTGGCCAAGGCATATCATGCCTGGTTGCCTCGATTCGCATGCCCGAACTAGGCATGGTCACACCTCCCGATTGCAAACTAATCTCGACCATTCAACTTTGCCGGACAAATTGAGTGGCTTAGATCACGTTTCTATGGGATATTAAGGTATGGACGTGTACACCAGCTCGCCGTCTGTATACCAGACTAATCTGCCAAGACCGACCAAGCTTGGTCGTCTTGAAACGCGCGCCCGAAGTTGGCTTGATGCGCGGATTTTGCGGCACCAGATTTCGGTTGCAAATTGATCTCGACCACTTAACTTCGACGGACAAATTGAGTGGTCCAGATCACACTTTCACGAGACAATGAGGTATGGGCGCCTACACCGTCATGTCGTCTACACACATGCATGATCGGCCCTGCCAAAATTATATCCTAAGCTTGGATTCGACCAAGCTGAAGAGTGATGCTTGCGCACTTCTTCAAAAACCCTAATTCCACCAACGGTCGCAGATGAGTGTCTCAAAGATCATCTCGTCCGTCCAACTTCACCGCTTGGTTATACAACCACAGTCGGGAGTTAATTGGTCGGTGAGGCGTCATGGTGATCACCACCCGTCACTCTACCACACCATGATGCGATACACATAGAATACACACGATACTTCACAAGTATCGACTTCCTAAATAAGTTAGTTATTTAATCTAGCATTACATGCTGCTTTCCGTGGGTCCCACGATCCACACACTCGAGACATCAATCATGTCACAAACTGGGGGATACATACTGGGGTATTGGTTTGGCGGTTTACAGCGTGCAGCGTACAACGCGCCATCACAAGAACGTGTCAGGAAGTCATGGACGGTTAGAGATGACAGGAGAAGTGGGCAAGACTAGTCGTGTAACACTAACACACAACTCCACTACTCCATCGCTCCACTTCCTCCACTTCCCACGAGAGACGTGAATAAGGCTCAAATGACTTGTATAAATAGGTTCTTCTCCCTATTTCCAAAAACAGAACAAGTCCAGACAACAAAGGCAAGTGTTGATACCATCGTATTCAAACACCGAATCGATAGCTTATATCCTGCAAGCCGGTTCGACTTTACGATACAAGTCATACATAGCCAATACCTTCACAATCTCAACACCTTATTCGCTTCCCTCCCTAAGATCAACCCCATCTCCTTCACTTTGTGACCGAGTGATTTCTCGAATCTACAAGCACTTCTGTGTAGTGCATTTGCTTAAGGTTTAGACTCATTTCTCATCCACAAACCCCAAATTACCAAAACCTGTGAATAGTTTTCACCCATAAACAATTGGCGAACACGAGGCGGGAGGTTAATCTCTCGGTTTGTAAAGTCAATTTCTTCAATACCATTCAATCAATTTCGAGATGTTTGGTCTTAGGACCGCCTCGACAGTCTCAAATCCTGATGGTTCCTCTAACAGAGATACCCCTCCTCCTAACGACATATCTGACGGCATGATCAGAAGATTTCCAACATTAGGCGAACTAGCACGGGTACAGGAGATTCACACGAAGAACATGGATCTAATCAAAGAAGCGGTAAACGACATACTTGATCTCCTCATCAAGATAACGTCAGAGATAAGCGTTCTGGAGACCTCTATACCGGGTACTAGTTCCCATCAGATCAACAGCTTTACTACGAACCAGAGACCAGTGGATCAGGAAGCGACATCTTTAGTGGAAAGCTTGTATGAACTCTTGCACCTCTCGAAGAATCAACGGGCGAGGCGTTTGCTTGCAATTAATAAAATAGCTGCGGCGTACACTGACTCCTTCACGTCCGGAAGTCCTAAGCGCATCGAAACATCGCAAATAATGTTACATTTACGAGAAGACGACATGATGGCGAGAGGAAGGTCACAACCCGGGCCCTACATGTTACCGCACGCATCAAGGGTTCGAGTTCAAGAGGGCCCTCGTCGACACGAGAGCATCTTCGAATGTGATTACTCTCAAGACTCTCAGGACAGCCAAGGTTAGCCCATGCAAGATTGTACGGCAGCCCACCACAATGACGGACTTCGAAGGAAACCAGATCAGCAGATATGGGTATGTCAATCTGAATTTATCAGTAGGACCCGTTCAATCAAAAGTGAAATTTGAAGTCATAGAAAAGGATCCAGACTACCATATGATACTAGGGAGACCTTGGCTTTGTGACAATAAGGTCATCCCTTCAACGTATCACCAGTGCCTGAAGACCATGCTAAATGAGGAAGTCATCCGTATTCCTGCATCATTGTCTCCGTACGCACCAATATGCGAAGTGGAACTGTCCGAGCCAAAAGAAACTCCGCAGGGAAGGTCAGACAAAGTCCTGTGCACCCCACTACCCATGTGGGCTTCAATCCAGGAACACGACCTACTTGCATCACTGGGGGCTAAGCACCACGACACGCCTTTTCTGAAGAGGCGTACATCTTTATCCGGTGAAGCTTCAACCCATGCTCACACCAAAAGGGAACGCACTTTCGAGGCAAACCGTGATCATAAGGGGAAGACAATATACCGGCGCCGCTGTTAGCAATTAACAGGAGATACTGGCACCCAGTCTCTCCGCCTAGTTGAATGCTGCAAGAACGACGAAACACAAGAGGAGGTATTGGAAGCTCCGCGACAGCTACAAGATGGCACTAACTCCACAACTGACGATCCTGAGACTGTTAACATAGGGAATGAAGAATCTCCCGAGCTTGTTCACGTATCGATTCGACTCATCAAGTGGATGAACGTGTGAGTCTTGTCCAACTACTCAAGGAGTACCAAGATGTGTTTGCTGGACATACGAGGAAATGCACGTACTAGGCGAAAAATTGGTCACTCATCACCTACATGTCATACACGGATCCAAGCCAATCAAGCAATCTCCGAGGCAATTCAAACACGAAGTGGAAGAACAAATCAAGAACGAAATTCGAAGTTGCTAGCTGCTGGCTTCATCGGACCTATTCATCATCCGACTGGTTAGCTAATGTGGTCCCGATAAAGAAGAAAAAACGGACAAATTCAATGTTTGTGTGGATTTCATAGAGACTTGAACAAGTCTTTGCCCCAAGGAATACTTTCCTCTGCTTAACATCAACATGTTATTAGACGCCACCAGCGGACACGGCATGTTCTCCTTAATGGATGTTTACAGCGGCTACAATTAGATAAGGATGTATGAGCACGATGCAAGTAAGACAGCCTTCCGAACCCCTCTTGGCAATTTTTACTATCTTTGTTATGCCATTCGGTTTAAAGAACGCCGGCGCAACGTATCAACGTGCTATGACGGCAATCTTCCACGACATGATGCATAAGCAAGTCGAAGACTACGTGGATGATATAGTAGTCAAATCCAAGACTCAAGCTATCCTCACAATGTCGCTGTCGTGAACTGTGAAGGAGCTCCAAAACTTCATGGGCAAGGTGAACTTTTGCTTCATTCACCCCCTGCTGAAGAAAGGATCAAGTTTTGTCTGGATCACACTACAACAGGAAGCGTTTCAGAGGATTCAACAAATATTGTCATCTCTGAATCATCACAAAGGGTTAGCCTATTATGTCGGCCAGGACAAGAGCGAGCATGGGACATCTTGGGCTCCACTGAAGCCGACACCTCAAGGGAGTAGCCTCAAGAAGATAACGATGTCCGCGTGTCATGTCGAGAAAGAATCCGGGCGAATCAGTATAACAGAGGATGGTGCATGTCTACCATGTTATGTTGGAGAATCTGCACTTTTGGTCATCCTCTGGACTTCGTGAAGCTGTTGAACGCTCATCTACGACAACATCTACCCTGCTGTAAAGAACCCGGGCCTTCCCGGTAATGAAGAGCCTCATGATGTTCGTGGAAGCATACATCCCACCAACAATACAACCTTGACCTTCCATAAGCGGTTTATTTGAAGCACCAAGAGGAAAGCCACCGAGATACAACATCATGCGCGTCCAAAATCGCCAACTCCAACTCTGGCATCATATGCACGACTGTCGTAATGGTGAAACAACGTCCAAGATATTCCATATCTGGATCGATGATAACTACATCAATGAGAGACGTTTTCAGAATTTGTCTCACGTAGAAGATTTAGTTGCGTTACCAAAGGAGTATTACTGGGACTGCTTAGCACTGCCTATCTCAAAGACAGCCTCATGAACCTAGCGTGACAACATCTATCAAGTCCAAAGCTCTGGATACTCGTGGGCGGCGGGATTGTCTCCCTCTTCTCTATTTCATGAAGAAACGTCAAAGAAAGCCATCGGTTCTAGTTTATCCCTCTAACAATGAGATGAGCTCTACCACTATATGAAGACTGCCAAGTTCGTACCCGTAGCTATCACGCCTCTCTCTTCCAGTCTCTTCTGATCACAGCTGCTGCTGCCAGGAACTGTTGTTGCTCGTCGATTAATACCATCCAGAGCTTCACCATATCAATGATCATTACGTACAAAAGACCCATCGGGCATACAAGATAGAGCCATGTAGACCGCGCTTGGGGACTGAGGCT
Source organism: Papaver armeniacum (assembly GCA_023531295.1). Lineage (NCBI taxonomy): Eukaryota > Viridiplantae > Streptophyta > Magnoliopsida > Ranunculales > Papaveraceae > Papaver > Papaver armeniacum. The sequence continues at coordinate 243,909 of JAJJWW010015489.1, read as the reverse complement.
CAGCATGAAATTCCTTTACCGTCAGTCAAGAACTTCTTCAACGCTCCACCCACTAGAAGATGCATCAAACGCTCTCCGGGACCTGCTTGCTCCAGAAGATGCTTCAACGCTCTCAGCGGGACCCATACCACGTTCGAACATACAAGGTTCACGTTTAGGCAAAGCAATCACGCCTAGATCCCACGTTCGAGCAAAGGGAAGACCGATGTTGGTTATCAAGACCGGTGTTCGTCAAGGCAAGAACGGTGTTGGTCGAAGTAGTAAGGATGACACTCGAGCAAGCACATAAACTGTACGGGCAAAGAAAGCAAGGCTGGTATTGATCAAGTGACAAGTCCGGTATTGCTCAAGTTTCAAGTCTGGTATTGATCAAGTGACAAGTCTGGTATTGATCAAGTCACAAGTCCGGTATTGCTCAAGTTTCAAGTCTGGTATTGATCAAGTGACAAGTCCGGTATTGCTCAAGCTTCAAGTCCAGGTATTGATCAAGTGACAAGTCCTAGTATTGCTCAAGTTTAAAGTCCGGTATTGATCAAGTGACAAGTCTGGTATTGATCAAGTCACAAGTCCCGTGTTGCTCAAGTTTCAAGTCCGGTGTTGGTCAAGGGGCAAGTCTGGTGTTGGGGTGAGGCAACAGGTTTGGTAATTGGTCGAAGAAGGCGCATCCGGCCCCAAGCAAAGCAGGCATGCGGCAGCTCCGACTTGATCCGGCACATCCAGCCCCAAATTGGTCGAAGCAGGCACAGCCGGCCCCAAGCAAACCAGGCACGCGGTGGGTCCCACGTTCGAGCAAGGCAGGCATTACAAGCCCACGTTCGATCAAGCAGGCGCATGATGAGTCCCACGATCGAGTGAAGCAGGCGCAACATCCCGTTGAGCGGGCACATCAGCCCCCACGCTCGAGCGGAACAATCACGAAGAAGGCTCTCGGCCAGAAGCGAGCATAGCAAGGTCGATCGAAGCGAGCAAGACCGACATCATGCTAGGGGAACGCTCTCCTGAACGCCTCTTGAACGTGACATGCTCCAAGGACAGGACGACTCGTCTCTCCTGGTAACATCTAACTTTGTCTCATAAGTTTTATCTGTATATGTCACCATCTAATGCCTACCCCACAATAGTGTAACCATTATGCACTAGGCATGGGTCTTAATGTTGATTGTGGATTTTCATTTAAGGCTAAAATTGTAAAAGCCAAAATTATGCGCTAACATCTTGCAAAAGATAAAGCCATTAATAAGTGATTAATACTTCTTCATTTCACTAATTCACCTAGAATGGAGCATGTGGCAACAATCCCAAGATGCAATGAATTAAATACACGAAATTCATCCGAGGTTGGAGCATGTGGCAACAATCCCATATACCCCGTGAATTTACAAATATTATTAATTAATGCATAACCAGCCTTGTATTTCTGTACTCATTACCGATACGGCATGACGGTAGTGTTGTTCTCGTGAGCAACACGAACCTCCAAGCATTAATAATGAAGCATGTACGAAATAACCTTACAGGCTACAAGTCTCGGTGTGTTATACTAGCCCTATTGAGCATACAACTCTCGGTGTGTTATACTAGCCCGATTGAGCATACATCTCTCGGTGTGTTATACTATCCCGATTGAGCATGTTTGAACCTGGACTGTCCATATCAGTCTCAGAAACGATCACGACCATCCAACTTCACCAACATGATTGGATGGCTTAGATTGAATCCATGACCCCAAGCAGGTATTGGAATATTCACTACCGACCCAACGCGGGCCCCGCATGGTCGGCCTCCCCAAAATGGTGGGCATAGCTTGCCAAACCATCTAAACCAAAGCAGTATGGACGAAAAACCCTAAATTAGGGTTTGCGGCACATTGCATGTGTCGCAAAACAATCTCAACCATCCATCTTCACAGGCATAGATGGAGGGTGTGGATGTAGATTCAAAAGGCCCAGAGAATATCAACACTAACATCGTGGGCCCGCCTACATACATGACCGATCGGTCAGGACCAACTATAGTTGGTCGTTCCAGTTCGTACGTCCAAACAAGGCATGACGCATGGCCGGTGAAACCCTAATTAGGGTTTGAACATCACGAGCGTCCATTTTCTCCTGCACGAATGAAGGGTCCAGGATTAGACTAAGAAGGTCCGGTGCGTATCAACATGACCGTTGTGGGCCCATCTATCTCCACACCCAATCGTCCAAGGCATATCATGCCTGGTTGCCTCGATTCGCACGCCCGAACTAGGCATGGTCACACCTCCCGATTACAAACTAATCTCGACCACTCAACTTTGCCGGACAAATTGAGTGGCTTAGATCACGTTTCTATGGGATATTAAGGTATGGACGTGTACATCAGCTCGCCGTCTGTATACTAGACTAATCGGCCAAGACCGACCAAGCTTGGTCGTCTTGAAACGCGCACCCGAAGTTGGCATGATGCGCGGCTTTGCGGCACCAGTTTCTGTTGCAAATTGATCTCGGCCACTTAACTTCTGGGACAAATTGAGTGGTCCGGATCACACTTTCACGAGACAATGAGGTATGGGCGCCTACACCGTCATGTCGTCTACACACATGCACGATCGGCCACCGCCAAAATTGTATCCCAAGCTTGATTCGACCAAGCTGAAGAGTGATGCTTGCGCACCTCTTCAAAAACCCTAATTCCACCAACGGTCGCAGATGAGTGTCTCAAAGATCATATCGTCCGTCCAACTTCACCGGCTTGGTTATACAACCCTGGTCAGGAGTTAATTGGTCAGTTAGGCGTCATGGTGATCACCATCCGTCACTCTACCACACCATGATGCGATGACATAGAATACACACGATACTTCACAAGTATCGACTTCCTAAATAACTTAGTTATTTAATCTAGCATTACATGCTACTTTTCGTGGGTCCCACGATCCACACACTTGAGACATCAATCATGTCACAAACGGGTGGATACATCTTTGGGGTATTGGTCGGCGGTTTACGACATGCGGCGTACAACGCGCCATCACAAGAACGTGTCAGGAAGTCATGGACGGTTAGAGATGACAGGAGAAGTGGGCAAAACTGGTCGTGTAACACTAACACATAACTCCACTACTCCATCACTCCACTTCCCACGAGAGACGTGAATAAGGCTCAAATGACTTGTATAAATAGGTTCTCCTCCCTATTTCCAAAAACAGAACAAGTCCATACAACAGAGGCAAGTGTTGATACCATCGTATTCAAACACCGGAACTGATAGCTTACATCCTGCAAGCCAGTTCAGCTTTCTGATACAAGTCATACATAGCCAATACCTTCACAATCTCAACACCTTCTTCGCTTCCCTCCCTAAGATCAACCCCATCTCCTTCACTTTGTGACCGAGACAAGTCTGGAACGACCATTTCTTGGTTTAGGCCGGATTTGCACAGATTGATTTCTCGAATCTACAAGCACTCCCGTGTAGTGCGTTTGTTTAAGGTTTAGACTCATTTCTCATCCACACACCCCAAATTACCAAAACCGGCAGAAATAGTTTTTACCCATAAACAGTTTGAAATTAAAGCTGTTGTGGATGACATGAATGCCAATGGAGCTCCTGGACCTGATGGTTTTAGCGGCATCTTCTTCACTTGTTTCTGGGATATAGTAGGTACTGATATGAGTTAATTCAGTATAATTTTTCTTTCAAAATGGCTGGCTTATTCCTAATGCCAATCCTAGTCATGTTATTATCATTCCTAAAGAGCCAGGTGTTGATGTTATTGAAAAATTTCGTCCAATTGCTCTGGTCAACTTTCATTTCAAAATCATTGGAAAGATTTTGGCCAATCGTCTAAGTCCTATTGCTTATAGAATTATTTCTCCGCAGCAAAGAGCTTTTCTTAAAGACAGGAGTATATTCGACTGTATTGGCATTACTTCTGAGGCTATCAATATGCTTGATTACAAGACTTTTGGAGGCAATATTGCTCTTAAATTTGATATTCGTAAAGCATTTGATACTCTTAATTGGGAGTTTCTTCTTCAATCGCTAGTGGGATATGGTTTTGTGAAAAATTTGTTGGGTGGACTCGTATTATTCTTCACTTAGCTAGGTTGTCTATTGTGGTAAATGGCAGGGCTATGGGTTACTTTGGGTGCACTATAGGAGTTCGTCAGGGCGACCCTTTATCTCCCATTCTTTTTTATTTGGATGAGGATGTGTTAAGCTGTGCAATTTCTAATGCTTTTAAGCAAGGTCTGGTGCATCACATCTCTTCTCCGAGAGGTACGAATGCTCCTTCTCATGTGCTTTACGCAGATGACATTATGTTTTTTTGTAGAGGTACTAAGCGTGATGTGCAAGCTCTTATGAATATTTTTGAAGAATATGGTCATAACTCCAGTCAGTTTATTAGTGCAGCTAAATGCACAATCTATTAAAGTAAGCATATTGCTGATAGAATCTCTAATGTTGTTGCTTCTTACAATATCCCGTTGGGTACTCTCCTTTTTCGATATCTTGGAGTTCCAATTTTTCAAGGTAAGCCAAGGAATTCTCATTTTAATGAGATTATGGATAGAATCAAGATTAAATTTGCGGCTTGGAAAGGTAAGTCCTTATCTATGATGGGAAGAGTTGAGCTTGTTAAAACTATGATAGCTAGCTCTGCTCTGTATAGCTTTCACGTTTACAAATGGCCCATATCCTGCATTCAATCTCTTGAGAAGTGGATTCGGAATTTTGTGTGGTCTGGGGATATTAACACGACTCATCACAACTCTGTGGCTTGGGACAAGGTGTGTCTCCATGTGAATGAAGGTGGAGTAGGCATTAAGTCTATAAAAAGCCTAAATGATGCAGATCTTATGAAAATGACATGGAAAACGATGACTGAAAACTCAGTTTTTGGTAACTTTATTAAAACTCGTTTTATAGGTGTTGCATACAAAAAATCTTCTGTGTGGCATGGATTCAAAGAACAATGGAGGATCATTCAAGAAAATTTGATCTGGTTAGTTGGTAATGGCAGCAATACTGATTTCTGGAATGATATTTGGTGCACCAATATGGGTTCTTCCATTGCAGACTACTTGGAGTTAGATAATTCGAATTTGCACAACTTTGTTGCATAGTGTATTATTGAAGGGGAGTGGCATTTACCTTCGTACATGCCTGAGCTGGAGGGTCATGTGCAACAATTAATAAGAGAGACTCCATTTGCTTCTCACAAGGAAGATAAACAAGTATGGACTGTGATTAAGTCTGGCTATATCACTATGAAAGATGCCTATGATTATCATAAACCTAGAGCTACTGAAAATCTGGACTTCAGGGATCTGTGGGCTATAAAGGTTCCTCCTAGACGTGCCTGCACTGCTTGGAAAATAATGCACAACAGGATTACTACTGATGATAATGTAAAGACACAAGGAGTTGATGCAGCGAACTGCCGTAACTTATGTCCCTCTCCCTGTTGTAGTGAAACTCAAGCTCATCTATTCTTTGACTGTGTATTTGCTAACTCTCTTTGGAGATGGATTATGCAGGTTTTCAGAAATCGGCTGGATTGTACGAGTGTCAGCTTGCTATTTACCTCTGTTAGAAATTTCGCGAGATGCTCTCAAACTAAAAATCTTCTTTGGATTGATGTGGTAAGTTGTATTTGGCTTATCTGGTATTGTCGAAACAAACTCAGGTTAAAGCACTGCCTTACCTCCTCCAATCAAGCCATTACTCACCTGAATAATTTGATTGTTGAGTTGATTAGGCATAGTGGTGGCTTCTCCTTTTATACTTCTGCAGACAAGATCATTCTTGATTTCCTGGGCATTAAGAGATTACCTCCTAAGATGCCAAAAGCTATCTTGGTGAAATGGCAGTCTCCTCTTCCTGGTTGGATTAAAGCCAACATAGATGGATGTTCTATTGGTAATCTAGGCCCTTCTGGATGTGGAGTGGTGTTTCGCGATTCTCATGGCTTGGTTAAAGGATGTTTAGCTCAGAACTTGGGTTTTAACAATTCTTTATATGCCGAGCTATGGGGAGCAATTTATGCTCTCCGTCTGGCCTGTACAAACAGAATACAAAGGCTCTGGCTTGAATGCGACTCTACTTTTGTTTTACAGGCTATCAAAAATCCAGATTTGGTCCCTTGGTCATTATCTACCCACTGGAATAATTGCATGAAATTCGCATCTTCAATTCAATTTGTTTTTACTCATATATATCGTGAAGGCGACTCGGTGGCAGACCTATTGGCCAAACACGGTGTTATGGTTGAGTCTCGTTGGTGGATTGAGCCTCCAGATTTCACAAGACGGAAGCTCCTCAAAGATAAATCTATCTTTCCGTTGTATCGTTTTCGTAATATGTAATTTTCAATTTTTTTGTTCTTTTTTCTCTTTTCTTCTTTTTCTTGTTGGAGGTAAGGAATAGTCCCCCTCTTTCTTTTTTTATGATTTTAATAAAATTGCTACCCAGTGTGCCATTGCCATGGGTAGTTTTATAAAATAAAAAGAATAAGTCATATTTTTTTCCGGATAAGGAACTTACCTCCATATAAGAATAATTCGGAATAGTATATATATAATATAGGTCATGTCGTACATCAAAGTTTCATACGAAGAGATTCTTTTAACCAATTTGAAAAATACTTTTAAGTTTTATAGTGTATGATGTTAGTTTTTTTTCTGCACGACTCATTTAAATATCTTTGATCATATGATTTTGTTTGTCGATTTTCCGTATTATTGCTGAATTTTGTGTGAATTGTGTTACATAGCAAACTTCATATATTTATAACTGATACATGTGAAACTAAATAAAACTTATGTTTTCCTACGTATTTCCTAGGTACATTGTGTTGCATAGCAAACTTTGTTTATTTACCATACGTATCATACATGTGAAACTAAACGAAATTTAACTAATATTTGTATTGCCAAGGTACATTGTGATGTTTGTTGTGCGTAATTATGTTTTCTCCTAGGTACATATATAACTATTGATCGTTTCAAGGAAGACCTCCATATAAGAATAATTTCTTGTGGTCCCTAGGATATTCTTATATAGAGGTTCTACTGTAATAACCTGAATAACTAGGATCCACTAAGTCAATCATATTTGACTCACACAGTTGACCACAATGAAAGTGGTGGTCATTCTTAAGAAAATGTGTCGACGATTCTAATTTCCTAAAATAATTAGGTTTAGTTCCAAAAACTATATGATAATACATTTCAAATTGAGATACTCCCACATTTGGTAAATAAAATCTTGGTGGGACAACAAAGTCAATTATGGTATCATGGACCGGATGTAACACATCAACAGAATGACGGGTTTCTAACAACCGAGTTCCATTTTGTACAAAATTAGGTTTGGGAAACTGTGTACGAAGGTAATCTCTTAAGATGGTAGAGGCACATACTTCATGCCCCAAGTTAGGGACCTGTTACAGCACTGCTCGGTCGAAATCGCAATCGTTGCTATCTCAAGCTTGTTTGTCAAGTTTAGTTGTTCAAAACTATATACTTAATTTCTAGTATACTTATAGCTATGTCTCGGATTAGGATAGAATGTATAGTTGAGCTTTAGACTTCACGGCGTTCACCAATTGAAGACGAAGATCTACTGAGGAGCTTAGAGGAACTTCATCAACAAAAGGTATGTGGATACCAAAACTTATCTATCACTCAGAAGTCTATTCAATTCTATCTTCTAATGAGACTAAGCCGTATAGCTATATAGACTTTTACATAATACACATTTGATATTTCGAGCCGAGTTTATCTCGCTTATCTATTTCTCGAAATATGAGTTGGAAGCTTTTTGCTTTAGATATATTCATCATATTCTTGACGAGTTTAGTTGGAAACAATTTATTTGTTGGAAACTAAATGTTAAGTCAAAAGATGATCATGTGAATTTTACCTTGAACATCTTACATGATTTGTGTGAGACAGTCATTTGATGTTAGCTTGGGAAGTTTTGTATTGATCATTTGATCACTTGTAAATTACTTGAGGCTAATGGCATGTGTGATATTACCATTGTCGTCTTCCAAGGATGTTTCAATGATTGGAATGAGAGTTTAGAACAATTACCCATGTCTGGATGCAACACAGTATGCATACCTAGTATGCAAATTATTTTGTAGCGATTCAGTCCGTAACTCCTATTTGCGTACCTAATATGCGAACGGATTCACCCGAGAAGGTCCGGAACTCTTATTTGCGTACCTAGTATGCAAACGGGTTTACCTGAGTTGGGTCCGGGACGATTATTCGTAAACCGGGTTTGCGAACGGCTTGACTAGGCCAAGGTCCGGAGCTTCTGTTCGCGTACCTTGTTTGCGAACTCAGTGGTTAAGTTCTAAAATCGGTTATGTATGATTCTTATGAACTAAAAAATTTATGAATTAAGGAATGAAATCTTTGCAAACCTTGGCTTACTGTTCATGAATTGATTCTTGGATAAGTACTTTGTAAGCTTATGAATCAATCTGATTTTGTTTCAATTTGTCCATATATATTTCTATGAGATTGTGAACAATTGAACAACTCTATTTGAAACACAATTAGATTCATTTGATTATCTTTCATGATTGATTGATCATCATATTTGATTTAGAAGTGTTAGATGAATATGGTTAAGACAAAAGTGTTCATATGTAACTTCGGTTAACTATTATTGATCCAACTCAATATACACGTTTAGGCACGGTTACTGAAAATACGGGGGTCTAACAACCACACCTAACAATTCGTTTGGCAATCTGAGAGGACTTACTCCAATATACGTTCTAGAGAACCAACTAGACAGTCAGACACAATCTAGATAAAAGTATATCAAATAGTTTATTATCTCTAACTCTTAATTCAATCCGCAATCAGCAAATAGAAATCTGCGAGCCCGATTGAATATAAGAGGATTAACTTGAACGGTACCAAAGACCAATGCTCAAGTGTCAATCAATTTAAATCAAGAACCCAATGTCGGATATTCTAATTGATTGAACTTAACGCACAACCTGTGATATTTCAATTATATAACAAAATATAATGCGGAAAAGAAATAACACGGACACCAGAATTTTGTTAACGAGAAAAACTGCAAATGCAGAAAAACCCCGGGACCTAGTCCAGTTTGAACACCACACTGTATTAAGCCGCTACAGACTCTATCCTACTACCAATTAACTTCGGGCTGGACTGTAGTTGAACCCTAATCAATCTCACACTGATTCAAGGAACAGTTGCGTTCCTTACGTCTCTGATCCCAGCAGGATACTACGCACTTGATTCCCTTAGTTGATCTCACCCACAACTAAGAGTTGCTACGACCCAAAGTCGAAGACTTGAGAAATAAATCTGCCTCACACAGAAAAGTCTATAGATTGAATAAATCTATCTCCCACAAAAATACCCAAGAGTTTTTGTTCCGTCTTTTGATAAATCCAAGTGAACAAGAACCAATTGATAAACTAGACTTATATTCCCGAAGAACAGCCTAGTATTATCAATCACCTCACAATAATCTTAATTGACCAGCGAAACAAGATATTGTGGAATCACAAACGATTAGACGAAGATGTTTGTGAAACTTTTATCTTGCCTATCGGAGAAATTAATCTCGAGTCAATTATTTTAATTATACTCAATACGATAGAATCGGGCAAGATCAGAACACGTAACTACAAAGAAAATAGTTGGGTCTGGCTTCACAATCCCAATGAAGTATTTCAAGTCGTTAACCTACAGGGTCTCGATAGAAACCTAAGGTTAAATGATGAGTGCCAAATATTGCATATTTCTACATCTATTTATTGGCATTTAACTCATCTTTTGTGCTCAGAAATCAAATATTATCCCAGATTCTGTGTTTTCTTTGTTTTCAAGAATAAATATTTGTATTAATTAATTTTGTGTTTTTAGGTAATAAATAAAGCTCGGAGAAATTGAGGAGCCAAAGAGCAGAAAATTGGAGACAAGAGTCTATGGAGCAGAAAGCCAAAGCCCGCGCGCACATCAGTTGCAACCCAACAAGTAGCAACCCATTAACAAGACATGGGCCCAAGCTATCCAAGACCCGGATCCGAACCCGTCCTTTCTGAACCGTGGAGATCTCACCCATCCACATCCTACGCTCGTTCCTTCTTGCACACCATCCCTTGATGCATTCACTCAACACCAAAACCGCCTAAATCCTGAGCCATTGAGATCTTCCACTACTCTTCATCCTACGGTCGCTCCAACCTCCCCATCGACCCTCGCTACATCCGCCTCACACCACAGACACCTATATCAACACCTCCTCCATCGTCCCATCATCTCTTTCTCTTTCTTTTCTCTTCTCCCCCGACAGCTCTGAGAAAACCCATTCCTCCGCCTCCTTCAACCGTGCTGCTCTGAGCCACCACCACCTCACCTCCCACACCTTCTTCCCTGACTCCAACAACCACCTGCTCCGCCACCCTATCTCGAGATTATCTCTATCATAGCTTCTCCATACCCTAGAAGCTAGGTTAGAGATAATTGGAGCTAGGGTTTGCTCTTACATCAAATCAATTGAGGGAAACCATCAGGTCTGAGAAGAATTGACAGAGGAGAGTGCGATTCAGGGAGTATGGGCGATTGGGTATGCGTTTACTTTTCAATTTAAAATGAATTAGGGTTTGGTATTTTGCATGTATAAATAGAACTGAGGTGAGGATGTTTGAGGCATGCCTGGGCTAGCCAGAGCAAAAACTTAGTGTAATTTGTAGTTTAATTATCTTAGTTATGTTCTAATTCCATCAGCTAGGGTGTTTGATGAAACCCCTGATCATATGTTGAGTTAACTCTTATTCAAAATTTGTGTCTTGTTGTGCTTAATTGAGATGAGTAATTGTATGCTGTATGGATCAAATGAATTTGTGATAGTTTGTACTGTAATAAGACAAGCTATACTAGGAATGAATTAGTGACATCAGTTGAATTTCTTTAGTAGTAGTTAGTTAGCCAACAAACCAAATGATCTTGTGATAGTTTGTACTGTGAAAAGACAAGCTATACTAGGAGTGAGTTAGGATAGTTTGCTAAAGAATTCCCCCACCTGAGGCCTTCAAAGGGAGGTATAAGACATGAATGGAGTATGTTTTTCCTTAGCATAGGATTATGAGGTGAAGTCTAACACCCTAGTGCTCTCTATCTGTTTACAATTTGCTTTTTACAACTTAGTTCATTGTCACAAAAACAACTCAGTCGCTTCGACACTAAAAACCCCCATTTTTGTGTTACATTTCATAGAAATCAGTTAAGTAAAGCCATAGATCAACATACAGCACCACAAGTCTCTGTGGTTCGACCCGTATTTGCCCAGTTCTGCATAGACACCATGCACTTGCGGTTTAACATGTATGCATCAAAATAAACCACTTCTCAAGCCTACCAAGTTTTTGGCGCCGCTGCCGGGGACTTGGCGTGTGATGTGTAGATTTTTGTCTTTCTTCACTGAATTCTCACCCCTGTATATATGCTTTACATTGTTATTCTAGTCCTTTATTAGTATAACTTGTTGTTAGTTTTCTTTTTCTGCATTGCACCCTCTCTTGCATCTTCCATTATATATATGTATCATCTTAGTGTTTCTTGCTTGTAGCTCAGTTGTAGGTTCAAGCATATCATTTGCATCTCAGTACCACTACATATTTGTAGTACTTGTAACTCAGCTGGAGCTTTGTCACTAGTTTATAAGGAAACTAAGCAACATTGCCCTGAATCTTAGAGTTACTTGTAACTCTTGATCCCTTTCAGTCCAAATAACCTTTCATATCATTCCTTTCATCATTTGCATTCTCTAAGTAGCCTGTAAATACTAGCATTCTTGCATATCCTTAGCTGCATATGGTGTTGGTCAAAATAAACATCATCACTCTGTCTTCATTGTTTGCTTGAGGATTGCATACTTCGAGTACTTGACCGATTCAGTTGAGCAGCCAGTGCATGCTACACTTTGCCGCAAAGAAAGAAAAGCGATAGAAGGAGCATAATCCGCTTGTTATTATGGCCAAGCCGGGTAGTGTCATTCTCGAACCTTTTTATACTTTAGATTTGTATGAATGATGAGCCATGATAGCCTCGATAACCTAGCGGCTTTGATCGAATAATGCTCAACCCCTGAACTGCAATTTCGTGCATACATCTCAGAACATTGGGGTCGACCACCTGTTGACCCTTGCAACATATTGAAATTGTGCACCTTGCATTCTACCTTTCGTGTGCATCTGCCATTGACTGTCTTTGTGCATTACTATTCTGTGCATACCTGTGCTGTTAAGCTTGCAAATCTGTGTGATACCCTGTTGTAGTTTTGTGCTGTTAAGCCTTACCTTGCATTGCCCTGTGCTCATCTCCAGCCCCTGTAGCTGTTGAGCTTGAATGCAACCTGGTTAGCCTAGGTTAGCTGTAGCCGCAACCCCAAGGTCGTGCGTTAACATAGTTTTTGAGTGTTATGTCTTTGAAGTCTTGGCCTCTATAAGGCCTGTGCTATAACCTCCTTAGTCTTATCTGCCATGTGCTGCGTGTAACTTGAGCATAGCTTGTGTAAAGAGGAGTCAATGAACTAGTTGCCTCCCCAATTTAAACCCCACCCTCGACAAACCTTGTGTTCACCTCCCGCCCTGCTAGCAGCCGTGAGTTTGAGCTCCAACTGGGATAACAAAATTTGCTGCAAGCCCTGTTGATGTCAATTGGGCTGGTTGATGCCAAACTAACCTAGTTGACCCTGTCAACCCTGTTGAGCCATCTACCCCCTTTGCATGCTTATTCCCATGTGCAAACTGGTGTGATCAATCATTATGCAAACCCTGCTGAAATTTTGAGCTACTCAGTGCATCTTACCCAAGTCTTGTTTTTCTTGCTCTGTGCTGTTCTGTGCATAGTCTGTGCTACATCAATCTGCCAATCGGCCTGACCTTGTGCACCTGCTTTGCACGAGCTGTGCTGCACATAATCTAGCCTGAGCATAAGCTAACTTGTGCTGAGTAAACCTACCAACCTGTGCATAAAATGACCAGTGCGGTGTTTATTTTAAACAGCAACTACCAGCACTGCTGTGTACTTAGCTCTGCCAATTAGGTGGCACTGTGTGTAAGTTGTATCTCTCTGTGTTGATTTCAATAGGCGATTCTGGGCTGTGCATGAGCTAAGCCTAGCTGCACATAACCTGTGCTGTGTAAACTGGCCAACTTGTACTTAAGCTGCCAACCTCCACCTGACCAGTGCTGTGTACTTGCTTTGGTATGACATCTATTGTGCTTTGCTTAATCTGTTAAAATCCACACAACAAGAGCTGTCTAGTGCATAAGCTGAGCTGCTGGGCTTCTTACAAGCTTGTTCTTTGCACCAAACTAAAGCCCACATAACTGGGCTGCACAAAAACTGGGCCGTATACAAACTGAAACCCAGTTCCACTGGGCTAACTGAACCTGGGCTGTTAACCTACCAAACTGCTGGGCTGCATATAATCTGGGCCGCACACAACCTAGGCTTTGCACAACCACAGAAGCCCACAAAAACCAAACAAGCCCACATAAACCAAAACCTACATAAACCAAAACCCATTGAAACCAAAACTGAGCCCACAACAACTGGGCTGTGCATAACCTTTGGGCTGTGCATTTGCATCACTTGGACTTAGCTTCCCTGTTTTGGAGACTTCATTGGTTAACATGCTTGATGTGTGCTAGGCTATTTGAGTTGCTAGATCATGTCAGGATTTTGGTCTGCAACTGGGGATGGAAACAAATCCATTAGAGAGCTTGCTCACGGGCATGCCTCACAATATGAACTCCCCGCAATCCATGATGATTTTAGGGAATATTATGAGCCTTCTCAGGGCCCTGACCTTGAATATCCATACCCTAATCATTATGAGCACATGTATCATCCACCACAAAGTTGAAAATGAACACTTTTCTCATACCCAGTCATCACTTCTCGATCAATTAGAAGCTCAAGTATCTCGCTTTAGAAAGGCAATTACATGAGAAATCATTAATCTAATTCCCTAGGCAATATGAAATGTATGCTTGTACCTTATGTGGTAGCTTAGACCACCCTGCTGAGAACTGCTACATTTTGCATGAGTTTAGGCAGTCTAGGGAAAGCCATGATGACCATGCACACATGCATCATCCATCACAGTGGGAAGTTGAACAATGTTATACTCCCCCAACCCCTTGTATGCAGTCACTAATGGAAAAGCTCATAGAACAAAGAAATGATATACTTGGATGGAAAGCAATGCATGATCATCCCTTCACTAGTGAACCATATGCACAACCATACACTTAATATGAACCTAATCTAGAGGAAAATGAGTACACTAGAAATGCTAATAGGGAAATGCATTTTTGTTATAATGATGATGATGATGAATATGATATGTTAGAAGAGCATGTGCATGCAGAAAATATGATGGAATCTTTGGGTTCAGAGACGTTAGGCGTCTCTTCTGTGAACCCTATGAATGATACTTCTTCTAACATTCATACATGTGATGTTAACTCTGAGCTTGGGTTTGTGAAATTCTTTAGTGAAAGTGAGCATGCTACACAACTTGTTTGTGACTTAGGAAAGGATGAATCTTCTCATTGACACTAATGTTCTTATGGACCATGATATTATTTTTGTGTCTGATTCCCTGTCCATGTCACAATATGTTGCCTCCTCTGATGATTATGACATGGAGATTGATGAATTGTTCTATGCAGGTGAGCATGATTTACCTTTGTCTAACCTTAGGAAAGTGTGTGATGGTGCAAATGATCTTATATATGAAAACAACTTAGATGTACCTAATCTCTTTCCTAAAGCACAGATTGAAACTCCTCCACCAAACCTAGGTGTAGTTTGTAACAAAATTGCAAAACCAACTTTTCTGAAAATGCCTATTTAGGCCTAGAGCTTTGTGCTTCCCAAGTCCTTTTGGACTATTTTGCATCAAAATATAACACTTCTAAGGAGATAGTAAATAGCATGCCTCTCAACGATCTAAAAGTTGCTCGTGATGAACTCTTGAAGAGGAAAGCCAGGGAGGAGATAATAGGTGATTATAGGGAGAAAAGGCGTAGAATTCAGCGAAAAATACTAGAAATTGAGGAGAAACTACGATCTCGTCACGATGGTGTAGCCTCAGACTCAGATGCTGAAGAAGAGGAACCCGTGTGGGAGCCGATGGAATGCAGAAGTAAGCCATATCCACCGCAGAGGGAGATTGAGCGACTGGTTAAGGCTGATCTCCATGCTGAACGTGATGAAGAAGACTACTGGGATGCAATATATGGCGATCTCGAGGAGGAAGAATTACTTAGTTCGGACAGTGACTCTGAGAAAGAGTGATGAGGATTCCATGGATGATGATGATGATGACGATGAATCCGACGATTCTGACGACTAGTCTTGCTTGCGAATATTTCTGAGATAATTTATTTTCTGTTGAAATAGATATTACCCCATTATTTGAGCGGTTTGGATGTAGAGATATTCAGAGATTATTATTTATATTTTTTTTTGAACAATCCCTTATCGTATCCTCTCCCCATTCTTTGAGCTAACCGAGAAGTCATGATTCGCACAAATCATCAATTTCCGTTAAAGGATTGACTGCGTTTGGTTGGACCGTCAGTACCCAGTCCCCAGTATTATCGCTCTTCGTTCATATCACCAACGGAATCCAGTTTGAGATCTAGAGTCTCAGTAGAAATCGCAACTGATTTGACCATTCGTAGAAGATAAATATCCACAATCTTAAGTATTGACTTCTAAATCTTAGGTTTTCATATTTATACGACACATCTTATTCGGTTGTATATTATCAGAAGAATTTTTGATCACAATCATACCTCTCATCATCATGTCTGGTAGCAGTGCTTCTTCTCGAAACGAATCCCTGGAAAAGCATGGAGTTGGGACGTCCATCTCGGTGAGTAGCATGCTTTCCTTATCTTCATGTAATCAAAAAGCTTAACCAGAGAATGTGATTTGTTGCAGGGCAATCATGGGAATCAATTCTGTTTAAGACCTAAACGGACTGTTAGGGCTCCCACTCGTTATAGGCCTGCTCGTGTCGAGGCTGGGACATCTGTAAGTCTTTGACTGAAATTTTCCTCTGATCGAGCATTTATCTTTTTTTTTTTTTTTTGAAGTTAAATATTTTGTCGTTGCAGGTTGATGTTCATGTTGTTGTCGAATCTAGGAAGAGGAAGGATGGGAAGTCTGCGGTGGTCGCAGCTGGCGGTGATGGCATAAACCGTGAGAACTCAGAGAACTCTGTAGATGCCGATTCCAGGGTTTCTGTCCGTGAGTATCCAGCATCCGGACTCCCGTTCGATACTCCCATGGCCAATGCTTGCCCAGACAATCAACTGGTCGGTGGTGTCATCGTCCCTAAATGTCATGAATCTCTTTACAACAAGATCTGGAAGAGGTACGGGCATATTTCTACTACCGAAGTATGGAGAGGTTTTCCACCGACTCTATTAACCACAGTTGCTGGATTATTGCCTGTTATCGATGAAATGAACAAGATAAACCTGCGAGATGTCAAGAATGAAGAGTTGCACAGATGGGAAGATATGATCTCGAATTGTGAGATCTTGCGATTCAACATAAGTTGGCTCCGTCGTCAACTCGAGATCATCAAGGTTGATAGGGCAGCTGCTGCTGCCAACATGATTTCTGCTATATCTGCCATCATAGAAGAGGAGAAGGCACTTGCTCTGGAATCATCAAGGGTTGAGAAAGCTATCCAGGATTTGAGAGTGGAGAATGAAAACTTTTAAAAATATGCTTGACACGGCCTTCAGTAAGGATTATTTTTTATTGGATGGTTTGCTCTGAGTGAGCGTTAGAGAAAGATTTTTTTTTATGTAGGTTCGAGACTTTGTTTTGAATAAAGTAGATGATTGGAAGAATTTTGTGAGATTCATGAAAATTTTGAATTTTGAATGAATGAGCATATTGCATACTCTTTGAAGGAATAGAAATTACATTTTGAAAATTAACATATAATTTTTTGCTGATCATTTAAGCATAATATGCCTTGAGCCACTTGCCATTGATGATGTTCCCTTCCACTTCTCCATTAACAGCTAAGATTTTGTAATATCCACTGGATACTGCTTTGATGATTACATAAGGCCCTTCCCATTTCAGAGAGAACTTGGGAGCGGACATGTCTTGTTGAATATGCTTTGCTATTTTCAAAACCAAATCTCCTACTTGAAATGTTCGAGGTCTTACCATTTTGTTGCATGCCTTGGAAATCCTTTGTTTGTAGGTTTCCACATATTTTTATACCTTGGCCCTTCTTGAATCGAGCATGTCCAATTCAGTAATTCTTGAATTAGAAACTTCAGCTTCATCCCATTTCACTCCACTGGCCACCGCGATTCTTGCAGAAGGAATTTTGATCTCAGCTGGGATAATAACATCATATCCATATACGAGAGAATACGGTGAAGTCCCGATTGACCTTCTTGGTGCAGTGCGGTAGGCCCACAAAGCCATGGGAAATTCTTCATGCCATGTTCGTGGATTGTCATGAACTGTTCGACTAAGAATCCGGATCAAGGTTTTGTTGGTTCTCTCCGCTTGTCCGTTTCCTTGGGGATAGTATGGTGTGGAGAAAATCTGTTTGATTCCGTATTCCTCGAGTAATTCTGCAACATGTTTGTTGGCAAAAGGAGTTCCATTATCCGTGATGATGTGTTTAGGAACGCCGAATCTGCATATGATGTACTCTTTGATGAAGGCTAAAATTGTGACTCCAGTGGTGCTTCGAAGAGGAATAGCTTCGACCCATTTGGTGAAGTACTCTGTTACCGTGATGATGTATTCATGTTGCTTCGAAGATGCCGGATTGATTTTTCCAATGATATCCAGTCCCCAACTATAGAAGGGACATGGACTTCTCACAGAATGTAATGGAAGACAAGGAGTGTGAATGAGCTTACCATGAACTTGGCATTGATGACATCTCCGAACATAGGCGGCTGCATCGTCTTCCATGGTTGGCTAATAATATTTCTCATGAATTTGGAGAAATAATTCCTTCTTTCCTTGGTGTTCACCTTCGTGCATCTCTTTCAAAATTATGGGAATTTCACGTTCGGCCAAGCATCTCAGGAGGTTCCCACCAAATCTTTTGCGATACAAAATCCCTTCCAAGTAGACAAAATATTTGGCCCTATGAATGAGTTTGATTGCTCCTTTCTTCTCTGATGGCAGATCGTTGTCACGAAGATACTTTATGTAAGGTTATCTCCAGTCCCCAGTGTGGTGGATTGTTAGAACCTCCAAATGATGAGGTGGTATCCGACAATTGGGACATGATCCTTGTAACATTCTAGACTGAGCCTCCATGGAGGGCCAATAGTACCCGAGTCTTTGAAGCCTTCTATAAAGTGTGACTACCAGGGTTTGTCCACATATTTCCTCATGTATGCATTTGAGTTGCTCGCTCGCTTCCTCATCTCCAAGGCATCATGACAAGGATCCATCAGGATTGCGATAATATAATGCTCCATGTAGCAGAAAAAAGTTATTCAACTCCTTGAGGTTGATTTTCCCTTCTGTGAGAGAGATGCTCAATTCATGAATGATGGGTGCCCGCCAGTCACTCGATTGAGCATCTTTGACTTGAGTGATCTAGGTAGATGATACAGAACGTCTTTGTATGGTGATGGATTTCTCTGACCCTTCAAATTGCAGTTTGGATGCTAGAGTCGCTAGACAATCGACATGTCTATTGTTGGTGTGCCAAGTATGGATAATTGTTGCATCAGAAAAATGAGCTAATAGTCCGTTGTGCCTCGGCTCTGAACGGAGCAAGTGTTACTTCTTTGAGAGAGTACACACCATTCATTTGATTGACCAGCAACTTTGAGTCTCCTATGATCTCCAGGTGCATCGCTCCTGCTTTCTTGGCCAAAGATAGCCCTAGGAGAAAAGCTTCATATTCTGCCGAATTGTTGGTGCAGTGGAAATCCAGCTCGAATGAATGTGAGAAGACTTCACCGGATGGAGATACTAGCACAATGCCCGCTCCACCAGTTTCATTGCTCGGAGTAGCGGATCCATCAAAATATAATAGCCACGTTTCTTCCTGAATGATTGAAATTTCTGGAAACTCACCGGGCACTTCTTTATGTAACATTGTGATGTCTTCTCCAGGGAAAGCAACAAGTAAGTACGCAACTGCTTGTCCTTTGATTTACTTTGGAGGGACACACGCTATGTCAAACTCTGACATCTGAAGTAGCCACTTTGCTGGTCTTCCAATCAAAGCGGGCTTCGACAGTAAGAACTTTATAGGATCACCTTTGTCCACCAGCACAACTCTGTTTGATAGCAGATAATGTCTGAATCTCTGAATTGCGTGAACTAATGATATACATGCTATCTCAGCCTTTGGGTATCGAAGTTGGGCATCCCTCATTGTACGACTGAAATAATAGATCGGGCGTTCGATGGCTTCTTCATCCTCTTGAGCAAGAAGCGCTCCAATAGCAACATCACTGGAAGCTGTGTAAAGTATTAGCGGTCGTCCTTGTATTGGAGATTTCATGACGGCAGGTGATAGTTTTATCTGCTGTATTTTCTGAAATGCTTCTTGTTGGACAGTTGTCCATGCAAAACTTGCTCATTTCTTCATAAGAGGAGTGAATGAAGCAATGAGTTGAGCGAGTCCAGGAATAAAACACCAGATATAGTTTACCTTCCCCATGAAACTCTGGAGCTCCTTTACAGTTCGTGGAGGAGGCATGGTGGTAATGGCTCTGTCTTATCTGGATCGACCTTGATTCCTTCTGCAGTGACCAGGAATCCAAGAAATTTTCCAGAAGAAACTCCAAAAGCACAATTCATAGGATTCATCTTTAGTTTGTATTCTCTGCATCTCTCGAAGACTTGTCTCAGAATGTCCAGATGGGATGCTCGAGTTTTTGATTTCACCACACATCAACGTAGTCTTCTACTTGCTTGTGCATCATGTCATGAAATATTGCAGTCATGGCTCGATGAAAGTGTATCTTGCATTCTTCAAGCCGAAAGGCATCACTGTGTAGTGAAAGTTTCCAATGGGAGTTCGGAATGCAGTTTTATTAGAATCATGTTCGTACATCTTGATTTGGTTGTATCCACTGTTTCCATCCATGAATGAGAACATATCATGACCACTGGTAGCATCGACGAGCATATCAATGTTCGGCAATGGAAAGTCATCCTTCGGGCAACACTTATTCTTGTTCCTGAAATCCATACATCATCGGATCTGGCCATTTTTCTTATTGACTGGGACGATGTTTGCCAGCCATGTTGGATGTTGAATGGGTTTGATGAATCCTGTTGTTAGTAGTTTCTGGATCTCCACCTTGATTTGTTCCTCAACTTCGTGTCTGAATTGCCTGGGAGACTGCTTGACAGGTTTGGAACCGGGAGTGATGTGCAGGTGATGAGTGACCAATTTGTCGTCTAGGCCGGGCATATCTTTGTACGCCCAGGCGAAGATATCTTGATACTCTTTCAACAGACCTATCAATCCTTCTCGTTCCTCTAATGAGAGAGCAAAACTGATCAAAATCGGCCTTAGGTTTTCATCTATTCCGATGTTGATGGTCTCAAGGTCGTCAGTTGTGTGATCTGTGCCATCTTGCAGCTGTCGTGGTGCATCTCGAATTTCTTCATCGGGTGATTTCTCACTCTGACATGATTCTTCAAGGCGGGGAGACTTTTCACCGACCTCCCCTGTTAATTGCTAATCTTTTCGACGGAGATAAATGACTTTCCCTTCCGCATCATAATCAGTAATAAAATTGGACTTTTTATGAGTCGTACCTTGAACCTGACGACGCTTGAACGGTGTGGTAGACGGTTTGACGGATTTAACATCTGTTGATGATGGTTTGTCGGTTTTCTCAATAGATTTCCAGCTTGGGAGTGGAGTACCGCAGATCTTGCTTGGAGGTTCAGGGATGCTCTTTGGAGGTTCCAGGAACTCAGCATCATAAACCGGAGCATAAGGAGACACTGAAGTTGGGATGCGGACAATTTTGTTGTTGAAAAAATCTTTCATACATTAATGGTACGTCGAAGGAACAACCTTATTGTCATGAATCCATGGTCTTCCAAGTATCATGTGATAATCAGGGTCTTTCTCAATCACATGAAACTTGACAGTGGATTGAATCGGCCCTACTTTCAGATCCACATAGACATACCCGTATGTGTGACTCTGGCTTCCTTCAAAACCTGTCATCAATATGGGATGATGAACGATCTTGCTTTGCGGAACTTTGGCCTCCTTGAGAGTCTTCATAGTAATGAGATTCGTAGAAGCGCCTGTATCGATGAGAACTCTCCTGAATTCGGAATCCTTAATAGAAGCAGTTACGAACAGGGCTCGGTTATGTCATTCCTCCGCCATTCGGTCTTCCTCAATGAATGTGATATTGTTGATCGAAGGTTCGGATACCATGGACACTTGTTCAACCACCATAGATGATGAAACTATTCGCGCGTCAGATGATATTTTGTTGAGTGCGACAAACGTGTTCGTACGCTGATCTCTGAAGAAGTGCAGGAGTTTACATAGATTCTCAATTAAATATGTGACCTCCTGTTCCACCGAATTTTCATAAGTGGTGAAGTTGTTGGCTCGAGGATGATCATCGGTTGAGGGATTAGCAATCAGCGTCGGAATTTCTTGAGCAGGAGTACCGCTCTCAAATATGATGTCGATCGACGAGGAAATTCAGTATGTTATTCAGCGTTTCTTTCATCAGGTCCATGTTCCTTGTATGAATCTCCTGTACTCGTGCCAAATCAATCAAGGTTGGGATTTTCACGTCGACTGTTCCATTGGATAGAGTGTTTGAAGGAGGAACATTTCCATTCGAAAGATTCTGACTGGAATTCGAAGTCGTTGAGTTAGACCTAAGACCAAGTCTAGGGATGGTCATGGGGCAGGTATGGGGCGGGTATGCCAATCCCAGTCACTGCCCCATTTGTAAAAAAATACCCTTCCCCGCCCCGTTACCCATATGAATTGGGGCGGGGCGGGTATGGGGAATACCCATATGGGGCGGGTTTCTCATAAGTTATCCGTAACACTGAGTTAATACATAAATTTGATTAGAATCAAAACTTAAATATGATTCAAACAAAAATAATAACGTAAGAACAATGAATTTAGAAATCTTAAATTCAGTAATTTATCTGAAAGTGAACAAAAGAATCTGTTAATGACTTATTAGTTTTTCTGTTTTTCTTTTTTTCATTCTATCTTCGTCCACGTTAACCATTTCATTATCTGCTTCATTTTCTCTATTTTAACTTTTAGATAATGTGTCCAACCACAACAAAAGAACGAAAGTGATGAATGTACAAGAAGGATCAAGAATATGATAAATGAAAGAAAGCTCGACTAAGTTGTGGAAGTATAAAAATTATACACATTGTTGCATAAAAGTCTAAACCCCTAAGTTATGAAAAGTATGGGACGGGTATGGGGCGGGGACCTTGAATCCCGTCCCCACCCCATCCCCGTAGCTTAGGCTTCGGGTATTACCCATACCCGACCCCATCCCCATTTGTGCGGGTAAAACCCTACCCAAACGGGGCGGGTACCCACTGATAGGTGTTGTAAAACACCTAATTTTATATCTATTGTTTATGCTTTCTTTGCGAGTTTTTTTGTGAATTATGTATCTTATGTGTGCTTTTGAGTTTATTAGGTGCAATGGAGTCATTTGGGCCAAAGACCCAGTGGAACTTGTTCAAATGGAGGATTTCTAGTCATTATTTTGTAGAGGACGAGAAGATGAAGCCAATGGCGAAAGAACGGAGTCATTCTGAGCTCGTATGAAGAAGTTATGGGCAAAAGAAGGAGTTGGAAGATCAAAAGGTTAAAATGGTCATTTTCTAGGCCAAGTGCTATTGGGACCCCCAATGTACGTTAAGGGCAGTCACTCTGCTAAGGGGCATTCAAGTTTCAAAGGAACTGCTAAAGGCAAATCCAGTCATTTACTTGAGGGGGATGCCAGATTTCAAATGATGATAAAGGCGCCCAAATATTTCCCTACGGGCACACCATCATCTTCACCTCGGTTTCGTGAGGAACAAAGAGGAGAAGACTCGATGACAGTGATCAATATGGAACCAGGGAGTGTTGGCTGATGGTTTGTCGAGGAGGACAACGCTGTAATGATAAAGAAGGGAGTTTGGTAGTGAGAGAATGATGGCATGGCGGCGACGATGAGTTGGGTAACGCCATAAACGGTGGTGATCGAAGCTACTAATGATGATGATGGAGAAGGTCTGTCGGTGATTGGTGGGAAGATTGCAGCTGCCAGAGACGATTGAGCTGACCTGGTGATCTTGGTGGAGATAAAGAGAAGAGGGAAGCTCGAACTGTTGGCTGCTATTCTGAAGCAGAGAGAAGTTAGGGCGAGAGATGCGGTTCGAAATGGAGTCGATCTTTGTGCTCGGTTCACGATGAGCACTCGAGTTGGAATGTGAGAAAAGTAGATACAGAAAATGAGTGGTAGCTGCTGAGAATGATGGCAGTGGGTTGAAGATATGAGATTGGCAGTGATATTCTATCGGTTATGCCATGGTTACAGGGAACGATCTCAAGCTAGAACTCAGGGAAGAAGGATCTGACATGGGACTTTTTATGCCGAGAGTTCAAGGTAGCTGCCATTGTTGTTGTCCGTGATGTTGGTTGTGAACGGAGAAGACGAGTAGGGTTGCTAATGATCACAGTTATATGGCCGTGAACGAGATGGAGCTGTAGTCATGGAAGTCGAGAATGGCAGCGATGGTCGGGCCTTGTCAGTGATCGAGAAGAACACGAAGCGGCACAAATGGAAGTAGCTCGGCAGAAAGATGGTAATCCCACTCGGTGTTTGATAGTGAATAATGGTAAAGCCGGGAAGACGGAGTTACTGGACTGGGAGAGAGTTAAGTTCGATGGAAAGATGGAATCGAGAATAGGCCATCGGTTCCACAAAACCGACAAGCCAAGAACGATAATGGCTGGGCTTCCACAAATGATGCATGATCTCAATAGGCGATCGTAGGCGACTTAATTTGCATGGCCAAGACTTGGACGTGAACGATATTTGGAATTTTGGCAGGAGTTTGGCAAGCCAATTGCACGGGGTTCGATGCACGGGACACAATTCCTAAGGAGGTGCTCTTTCCTATTTTTACTAGGTTTCCTAGTTTCTTCAAGAAGAGGTTACAAAACTCTATATATAGAGAAGCCTAGGCACAATTGAGATATCTCTTATCTAATATCTCTTTTCTCATATCTTTTATCTATTTTGCCTCTACTTTTGTTCTAGGGTTTAGAAACATGAAGTCTTTTCTCTTTCTTCTTGTTATGAACTCCATGAATATGAGCTAGAGTTTTCTTTTGGTTATGGATTAGTTGGATTTCCAAACATGAGTTTTTGTGCAATAAATTAGTTTTCTCTCATAGCTTGTTTAGTCGAGTCGCGAATCGATTGAGTTTGCTTTCATCTTTATTGCTAGATTAGGGTTATTATACGCAAAAGTGATAATTCCGAATTGCAAGTAGCATAAATATGATTATAGTTTGTAGTGATATATTCTTATGATCATATGTGAACCATAACCTTTGTTAAATTGGATTAGTGCTTTTACACGTTCGATTGCTTTGATTGTATAGTTTTTGTATCTTAAACCCATAGGTTTTGTATCTTAAACCCTTTTATTTATTTATTTGTATAGTTTTTATATCATATTTGCATCCCCATTTTTAATTTCATTGAGTCCGGAATCTATCTTAGAAGAGAATTATGACGAATACCTTTTCGTCAGAAAAATTCAGACTGCACGTAGTTCCTTCCAGAGACCATAACTGTCAGACCGTTTATCGAAACACTGTGCCCTTTTGACACTTTGTAGAAAACACGTAGATGAACAAATTTTGTGAAATGGAGTTTTTCCAAATTCCTTACCAATTTGTACAGTTTTTGCGTTTTATCTGCTGTTACGTCAGAATTCAGAATTTTCGGTTTTACACATTGAGGACAATGTGAAGTTTAAGTGTGGGGGAGTCTTTTGCATATAGAGTTTTTAGCCTTTTTGAGTCAAAATTTTCAAAAATTTTTTTGTATATATTTGAATAAAACTCCAACTTGTGGTTAGTTTAGAGTCACATAGTATACATGTCGCTAAGATTACATCGAGAATCTCATACTAGTGACTGAACTTAGAGATGACAGAGAACGTGATCGGGTTTCTTACTTGTATGAGAGTTAAAGTTGGATTTAACCATGCCAGTGGAAAATAAGGTGCAGACTGAATTCGGTATTAGAGTAGTGATTCCCTATAGTGGAGACTACCCATGTTACATAATGTGAGGCACCGACCTTCAATTCGTTGTACCTGTCTAAATTGTGCTTTTAGAGTGTGTGTCACCATACGTAAATTCCGGGCAGAATGGTGAGCTTCCCAACCTCCCACCATAGAAGCATTATTTTGATCTCTTGAGTGCTATTTTTATCAACCATGATGGTGACATCGAATTGCTAACTTACATACCACTTGTAATCTTGTTTGCAGTTAGCACCATCCACTTTATCTCTCTACACCAACAGGTCCATAGAAACACCATCATCATCAACAAGAGGAGCATCACAAATCTACAAGGAAAGTTGAAGACGTTTGAGGTTTACAAGCAACAATACAAAAAAGAGTGAAAATTATCAAGATGAGAGTTCGAGAATTTTATGAGATCGAGACATACAAGTTGTGAAGAATCAAGCGGTACAATACTTATACCATGGCCTTTGTACTTACATTTTTATTGTTTTTTGTATTTTATCTTTCTCTTGTCTTAAAAAAAAAATGAAAAAAAAAAAAAAAAAAAAAAACGAAAATGAAAAAAAAAAATGAGAGAAAAAAAATGAAAAAAATAAAAGAAGAAAAAAAATAAAAGACAAGAGAAAATTTTTAGGTTTGTTAATAGTTTTTATTATTTTGTTTTGTTTTTATTTTGTATTTATTTTTCTTGTCTCATAAAAAAAATGAAAAAGAGAGAAAAATGAAAAGAAAAAAAAAAAGAAAAAAAAAAGAGACAAGAAAAATTCATTGTATCATATTTTGGGTTTGTATAGTTCGTTTTTAGTTTTGTATTCTTTCAACAAGTCAATGGAAGAAGGAATATCTATAATGAAGTTTCAAGCGACAAGGAATTAGAGGAAAGAATCATATTGTCAAGATTCTACGAAGTTCAAGAGTTATCATCAAGAGTTGAAGACCGAAGACGAAGATGAAGACACCGATTGAAGACCGAAGACATTTCTATGGATGCTGTGAGAGTGGTGCTAGTTGCACGCCGAACGGATAACGAGGTAAGTAAGCATATTCCCACCTTCGTTAAATGGTTGATTTCCTTTCGAAGAGATCGTCAGAAAATGGGTTTTCAAAAATATTAAAATATGTGGGTTTTCAAAACATTTCGGAGGGTTTGCCTTCCTACCATTCAACGTGTCGCAGGATTCTCTCTTCATTCCTACCTGGACACATGTGTGACCCATAAAAAGCTGTTTATTATTGAGAGCAACTTCATAAAACCCTTTCTTGTGAGGCAGAGTCGAGACTTTTGATCACTCCGAACCCGAATTTATGTCGAGAAGGGATGGTTATTTCTCTCTCAACTTTTAAGGATGAGATTGTGTTCATTTATGTGTCTAACTTCTTATGATTAGTGTGCAGAATCTCTATGTCTTCTTAGCGCTTGGATGCTATCATTACGGAGAACTAGTAAGTTGGAAAAGAAGGTTTTGTGGGTATATCTCTAGTAAACCCTCACGAGACTATAACTCGTCCACTAGGGACACCTAGTGGTTTAAAGGCTTGTTATTTATGCTAAAAGTGACCGTAGCCTCGACGACACGGAGTTGTATGTATGTTTTAGAATAAGTTTTGTTTGATTTGCTCGAGGACTAGCAAAGTCTAAGTGTGGGGGAATTTGATAGGTGTTGTAAAACACCTAATTTTATATCTATTGTTTATGCTTTCTTTGCGAGTTTTTTGTGAATTATGTATCTTATGTGTGCTTTTGAGTTTATTAGGTGCAATGGAGTCATTTGGGCCAAAGACCCAGTGGAACTCGTTCAAATGGAGGATTTCTAGTCATTATTTTGTAGAGGACGAGAAGATGAAGCCAATGGCGAAAGAACGGAGTCATTCTGAGCTCGTATGAAGAAGTTATGGGCAAAAGAAGGAGTTGGAAGATCAAAAGGGTAAAATGGTCATTTTCTAGGCCAAGTGCTATTGGGACCCCCAATGTACGTTAAGGGCAGTCACTCTTCTAAGGGGCATTCAAGTTTCAAAGGAACTGCTAAAGGCAGTCCAGTCATTTACTGAGGGGGATGACAGATTTCAAATGATGATAAAGGCGCCCAAATATTTCCCTACGGGCACACCATCATCTTCACCTCGGTTTCGTGAGGAACAAAGAGGAGAAGACTCGATGACAGTGATCAATATGGAACCAGGGAGTGTTGGCTGATGGTTTGTCGAGGAGGACAACGCTGTAATGATAAAGAAGGGAGTTTGGTAGTGAGAGAATGATGGCATGGCAGCGACGATGAGTTGGGTACTGCCATAAACGGTGGTGATCGAAGCTACTAATGATGATGATGGAGAAGGTCTGTCGGTGATTGGTGGGAAGATTGCAGCTGCCAGAGACGATTGAGCTGCCCTGGTGATCTTGGTGGAGATAAAGAGAAGAGGGAAGCTCGAACTGTTGGCTGCTATTCTGAAGCAGAGAGAAGGGCAGAGATGCAGTTCGAAATGGAGCTGATGCTGTGCTCGGTTCACGATGAGCACGAGTTGGAATGTGAGAAAAGTAGATACGAAAAATGAGTGGTAGCTGCTGAGAATGATGGCAGTGGGTTGAAGATATGAGATTGGCAGTGATATTCTATCGGTTATGCCATGGTTACAGGGAACAATCTCAAGCTAGAACTCAGGGAAGAAGGATCTGACATGGGACTGTTTTATGCCTAGAGTTCAAGGTAGCTGCCATTGTTGTTGTCCGTGATGTTGGTTGTGAACGGAGAAGACGAGTAGGGTTGCGAATGATCACAGTTCTATGGCCGTGAACGAGATGGAGCTGTAGTCATGGAAGTCGAGAATGGCAGCGATGGTCGGGCCTTGCTGTGACTGAGAAGAACACGAGCAGGCACAAATGGAAGTAGCTCGGCAGAAAGATGGTAATCCCACTCGGTGTTTGATAGTGAATAATGGTAAAGCTGGGAAGACGGAGTTACGGACTGGGAGAGAGTTAAGTTCGATGGAAAGATGGAACTGAGAATAGGCTGTCAGTTCCACAAAACTGACAAGCCAAGAACGATAATGGGCTGGGCTTCCACAGCTGATGCACGATCTCAATAGGCGAGTGCGTAGGCGACTTAATTTGCATGGCCAAGACTTGGACGTGAACGATATTTGGAATTTTGGCGGGAGTTTGGCAAGCCAATTGCACGGGTTCGATGCACGGACACAATTCCTAAGGAGGTGCTCTTTCCTATTTTTACTAGGTTTCCTAGTTTCTTCAAGAAGAGGTTACAAAACTCTATATATAGAGAAGCCTAGGCACAATTGAGATATCTCTTATCTAATATCTCTTTTCTCATATCTTTTATCTATTTTGCCTCTACTTTTGTTCTAGGGTTTAGAAACATGAAGTCTTTTCTCTTTCTTCTTGTTATGAACTCCATGAATATGAGCTAGAGTTTTCTTTTGGTTATGGATTAGTTGGATTTCCAAACATGAGTTTTTGTGCAATAAATTAGTTTTCTCTCATAGCTTGTTTAGTCGAGTCGCGAATCGATTGAGTTTGCTTTCATCTTTATTGCTAGATTAGGGTTATTATACGCAAAAGTGATAATTCCGAATTGCAAGTAGCATAAATATGATTATAGTTTGTAGTGATATATTCTTATGATCATATGTGAACCATAACCTTTGTTAAATTGGATTAGTGCTTTTACACGTTCGATTGCTTTGATTGGCCTGATTTCATAGAACCTAATGCATCTAGGGAATTAAACTTGATTAGTGCTTTTACACGTTAGGTTGTTCCTTTAGGTAGAATTCATATTCGCATCTTTTAATGTGTTTGTTGATGACATGAGGAGATTTGCGGGATATTCTTGCGATCAAGGTATTCTAGGGTCTTTGATAAAAGTTGAGATTAAAATATCAATTCTAGTTATTGTGTTGAAAACATGTTTGTGAATGAAAACGAAATCCATGACCAATACTTTCTCATCCTTGATTTGATTTGTTTGCTTTGCTTTATTTGCTTTTATTTAGTTTATTATATAAAAATCACAAAACTACCGGTATTATTTATAGGGAACCGAAACAATTTGACAACCTAGACCTCTCTGTGGGATCGATCCTTTCTTGCCCTTGCTTCATTATATATTTTGAGTAGTAAGAAAGTGTAATTATATTTGTGTCGGCTGACAACCGGTCAAATTTTGGCGCCGTTGCCGGGGAGGCAGCGGTTGTCACTTGTCTTGGTTTCTTATTTTTGTTTTGTTTTTAGTTTTTGTTTTATTTTTCTTATTTCTGGTTTTTAACCTTGGTTTGAGAATTTTATTTCAGGTGCTTGTTTCTCATGGAAGGAGCATATTACATGAATGGATACGGTTTTCAACAATCTCAACAATATGATAACTACCAATTCCATGGGTATAATCAAAACCAATTCATTGGTTATGACCAATATTCCATGGAACCTTGTGGTTTTCCTCAACAACCTTATGGCGGGTATGTCTGTGAACAACAACAAGGATGGGAGGATTCTTATGCTTGTGAACAAAAAGTCTCTAACTTTATAGACAAAGTTTCCAACTTTTTACAAGAGGAATTTCAAAAAGCAAAAGAGACTACGAACGAGCAACTCCAAGAACTTCGTGAAGGTATTGCTATCTTGCTAAGAGGCATTGATCAATGCAAGGAAGATATGGATAATTCTAATGTGCATATGGTTTGTGATGAATATTTGATTGATGCTAATGTTGAAAAAGGCCAATCCTTGGGCACTTTCGTTGATAATTGTGTAGTTAACTCAACTCTTGATCGTAATAATGATCATTCACCTATTCAAAAGGATGAGTTAGAGATTAGCAACACTAAATTCAGCGAGGACCCATCTTATGTTGACTATGATAGTGACGGTGATTATGATATATTGCTTGAAACAACTCATGGTGACATCTCCGAGGAGTCTTTTTGGGATCAAGATGAAGACGAAGAGGAATATGTCGACACTTGTGTAGATTACTCAAGCATTGATCTTAATAATGATCAAGAGCCTATTCAAAGGGTGGAGCTTGGGGATGATGCATTTTCAAGTGTTCTAAAAAAGTTTCTTATAATAAAATTTGGATCCGCAAAAGAGCGTGTGCCTTACAACAAAGAGGAGTATGTTGAGAATGAAACCGTTATGACCAATATTGTGGAAGACCCAATTGAGCTTGCATATGATTGTAATGATGATGTTTATGTCGAGACTTTGGTTACGGCAGAAATGGACGAAGAATGGTTGCAAGGTTTGATAGAGGACCATGATATAAAAGAGGTGAATTATTCACTTGAGTTTTTCAAGGATGAAGAGGATTCCGTGATAAAAGAGATTGTGCAAGGTTTGTCTAACCCGTTGCCTATTGTTTCTTCTCCTTTACCTCTTATTGGTTTGAATGTATGTGCTTCGAGAGTATTGTTGAATGACTTTGTTTCTCGATTTCCGCCATTAGAGATACTTGATTCTCATACTATGCAGGTTTTGGAACAAGAAACCGTGGAAGTACCCAACTTCTATATTCTTTATACACTCCCAAGTGTGGACAAGAATAAGTGTGGGGGAAGCTTTTATCGGTTCATATCTTCACTTTTGTTTTATATTACTAATATTTGTGTGAAGCTAGTGTTTGCAAAATAGGTTCTATGGAAGGATCCTCAACTTTTCAGATTGTTGGTATATGGACGATAACAAAAGAGTCGGGCTGACGACTTTAAACCAAGCGCTAAATGGGAGGCAACCCATAGGTTTTGTATCTTAAACCCTTTTATTTATTTATTTGTATAGTTTTTATATCATATTTGCATCCCCATGTTTAATTTCATTGAGTCCGGAATCTATCTTAGAAGAGAATTATGACGAATACCTTTTCGTCAGAAAAATTCAGACTGAACGTAGTTCCTTCCAGAGACCATAACTGTCAGACCGTTTATCGAAACACTGTTCCCTTTTGACACTTTGTAGAAAACACGTAGATGAACAAATTTTGTGAAATGGAGTTTTTCCAAATTCTTTACCAATTTGTACAGTTTTTGCGTTTTATCTGTTGTTACGTCAGAATTCAGAATTTTCGGTTTTACACATTGAGGACAATGTGAAGTTTAAGTGTGGGGGAGTCTTTTGCATATAGAGTTTTTAGCCTTTTTGAGTCAAAATTTTCAATTTTTTTTTGTATATATTTGAATAAAACTCCAACTTGTGGTTAGTTTAGAGTCACATAGTATACATGTCGCTAAGATTACATCGAGAATCTCATACTAGTGACTGAACTTAGAGATGACAGAGAACGTGATCGGGTTTCTTACTTGTATGAGAGTTAAAGTTGGATTTAACCATGCCAGTGGCAAATAAGGTGCAGACTGAATTCGGTATTAGAGTAGTGATTCCCTATAGTGGAGACTACCCATGTTACATAATGTGAGGCACCGACCTTCAATTCTTTGTACCTGTCTTATGCTTTTAGAGTGTGTGTCACCATACGTAAATTCCGGGCAGAATGGTGAGCTGCCCAACCTCCCACCATAGAAGCACTATTTTGATCTCTTGAGTGCTATTTTTATCACCCATGATGGTGACATCGAATTGCTAACTTACATACCACTTGTAATCTTGTTCGCAGTTAGCACCATCCACTTTATCTCTCTACACCAACAGGTCCATAGAAACACCATCATCATCAACAAGAGGAGCATCACAAATCTACAAGGAAAGTTGAAGACGTTTGAGGTTTACAAGCAACAATACAAAAAAGAGTGAAAATTATCAAGATGAGAGTTCGAGAATTTTATGAGATCGAGACATACAAGTTGTGAAGAATCAAGCGGTACAATACTTATACCATGGCCTTTGTACTTACATTTTTATTGTTTTTTGTATTTTATCTTTCTCTTGTCTTAAAAAAAAAAATGAAAAAAAAAAAAAAAAAAAAAAAAAAAATGAAAAAAAAAAAAAGAGAAAAAAAATGAAAAAAATGAAAAAAAAAAAAAAAAAAAAAATAAAAGACAAGACAAGAGAAAATTTTTAGGTTTGTTAATAGTTTTTATTATTTTGTTTTGTTTTTATTTTGTATTTATTTTTCTTGTCTCATAAAAAAAAATTGAAAAAAGAAAAAAAAAAAAAAAAAAAAAAAGGAAATAAAAAAAAAGAGACAAGAAAAATTCATTGTATCATATTTTGGGTTTGTATAGTTCGTTTTTAGTTTTGTATTCTTTCAACAAGTCAATGGAAGAAGGAATATCTATAATGAAGTTTCAAGCGACAAGGAATTAGAGGAAAGAATCATATTGTCAAGATTCTACGAAGTTCAAGAGTTATCATCAAGAGTTGAAGACCGAAGACGAAGATGAAGACACCGGTTGAAGACCGAAGACATTTCTATGGATGCTGTGAGAGTGGTGCTAGTTGCACGCCGAACGGATAACGAGGTAAGTAAGCATATTCCCACCTTCGTTAAATGGTTGATTTCCTTTCGAAGAGATCGTCAGAAAATGGGTTTTCAAAAATATTAAAATATGTGGGTTTTCAAAACATTTCGGAGGGTTTGCCTTCCTACCATTCACCGTGTCGCAGGATTCTCTCTTCATTCCTACCGGACACATGTGTGACCCATAAAAAGTCATTTATTATTGAGAGCAACTTCATAAAACCCTTTCTTGTGAGGCAGAGTCGAGACTTTCGATCACTCCGAACCCGAATTTATGTCGAGAAGGGATGGCTATTTCTCTCTCAACTTTTAAGGATGAGATTGTGTTCATTTATGTGTCTAACTTCTTATGACTAGTGTGCAGAATCTCTATGTCTTCTTAGCGCTTGGATGCTATCATTACGGAGAACTAGTAAGTTGGAAAAGAAGGTTTTGTGGGTATATCTCTAGTAAACCCTCACGAGACTATAACTCGTCCACTAGGGACACCTAGTGGTTTAAAGGCTTGTTATTTATGCTAAAAGTGACCGTAGCCTCGACGACACGGAGTTGTATGTATGTTTTAGAATAAGTTTTGTTTGATTTGCTCGAGGACTAGCAAAGTCTAAGTGTGGGGGAATTTGATAGGTGTTGTAAAACACCTAATTTTATATCTATTGTTTATGCTTTCTTTGCGAGTTTTTGTGAATTATGTATCTTATGTGTGCTTTTGAGTTTATTAGGTGCAATGGAGTCATTTGGGCCAAAGACCCAGTGGAACTCGTTCAAATGGAGGATTTCTAGTCATTATTTTGTAGAGGACGAGAAGATGAAGCCAATGGCGAAAGAACGGAGTCATTCTGAGCTCGTATGAAGAAGTTATGGGCAAAAGAAGGAGTTGGAAGATCAAAAGGGTAAAATGGTCATTTTATAGGCCAAGTGCTATTGGGACCCCCAATGTACGTTAAGGGCAGTCACTCTACTAAGGGGCATTCAAGTTTCAAAGGAACTGCTAAAGGCAGTCCAGTCATTTACTGAGGGGGATGCCAGATTTCAAATGATGATAAAGGCGCCCAAATATTTCCCTACGGGCACACCATCATCTTCACCTCGGTTTCGTGAGGAACAAAGAGGAGAAGACTCGATGACAGTGATCAATATGGAACCAGGGAGTGTTGGCTGATGGTTTGTCGAGGAGGACAACGTTGTAATGATGAAGAAGGGAGTTTGGTAGTGAGAGAATGATGGCATGGCAGCGACGATGAGTTGGGTACTGCCATAAACGGTGGTGATCGAAGCTACTAATGATGATGATGGAGAAGGTCTGTCGGTGATTGGTGGGAAGATTGCAGCTGCCAGAGACGATTGAGCTGACCTGGTGATCTTGGTGGAGATAAAGAGAAGAGGGAAGCTCGAACTGTTGGCTGCTATTCTGAAGCAGAGAGAAGTTAGGGCAGAGATGCAGTTCGAAATGGAGCTGATGCTGTGCTCGGTTCACGATGAGCACTCGAGTTGGAATGGGAGAAAAGTAGATACGGAAAATGAGTGGTAGCTGCTGAGAATGATGGCAGTGGGTTGAAGATATGAGATTGGCAGTGATATTCTATCGGTTATGCCATGGTTACAGGGAACGATCTCAAGCTAGAACTCAGGGAAGAAGGATCTGACATGGGACTGTTTTATGCCGAGAGTTCAAGGTAGCTGCCATTGTTGTTGTCCGTGATGTTGGTTGTGAACGGAGAAGACGAGTAGGGTTGCTAATGATCACAGTTATATGGCCGTGAACGAGATGGAGCTGTAGTCATGGAAGTCGAGAATGGCAGCGATGGTCGGGCCTTCTTTGGATCGAGAAGAACACGAGCGGCACAAATGGAAGTAGCTCGCGAAAAGATGGTAATCCCACTCGGTGTTTGATAGTGAATAATGGTAAAGCTGGGAAGACGGAGTTACGGACTGGGAGAGAGTTAAGTTCGATGGAAAGATGGAACTGAGAATAGGCTGTCAGTTCCACAAAACTGACAAGCCAAGAACGATAATGGGCTGGGCTTCCACAGCTGATGCACGATCTCAATAGGCAGTACGTAGGCGACTTAATTTGCATGGCCAAGACTTGGACGTGAACGATATTTGGAATTTTGGCAGGAGTTTGGCAAGCCAATTGCACGGGGTTCGATGCACGGGACACAATTCCTAAGGAGGTGCTCTTTCCTATTTTTAATAGGTTTCCTAGTTTCTTCAAGAAGAGGTTACAAAACTCTATATATAGAGAAGCCTAGGCACAATTGAGATATCTCTTATCTAATATCTCTTTTCTCATATCTTTTATCTATTTTGCCTCTACTTTTGTTCTAGGGTTTAGAAACATGAAGTCTTTTCTCTTTCTTCTTGTTATGAACTCCATGAATATGAGCTAGAGTTTTCTTTTGGTTATGGATTAGTTGGATTTCCAAACATGAGTTTTTGTGCAATAAATTAGTTTTCTCTCATAGCTTGTTTAGTCGAGTCGCGAATCGATTGAGTTTGCTTTCATCTTTATTGCTAGATTAGGGTTATTATACGCAAAAGTGATAATTCCGAATTGCAAGTAGCATAAATATGATTATAGTTTGTAGTGATATATTCTTATGATCATATGTGAACCATAACCTTTGTTAAATTGGATTATTGCTTTTACACGTTCGATTGATTTGATTGGCCTGATTTCATAGAACCTAATGCATCTAGGGAATTAAACTTGATTAGTGCTTTTACACGTTAGGTTGTTCCTTTAGGTAGAATTCATATTCGCATCTTTTAATGTGTTTGTTGATGACATGAGGAGATTTGCGGGATATTCTTGCGATCAAGGTATTCTAGGGTCTTTGATAAAAGTTGAGATTAAAATATCAATTCTAGTTATTGTGTTGAAAACATGTTTGTGAATGAAAACGAAATCCATGACCAATACTTTCTCATCCTTGATTTGATTTGTTTGCTTTGCTTTATTTGCTTTTATTTAGTTTATTATATAAAAATCACAAAACTACCTAAGATTATTTATAGGGAACCGAAACAATTTGACAACCTAGACCTCTCTGTGGGATCGATCCTTTCTTTCCCTTGCTTCATTATATATTTTGAGTAGTAAGAAAGTGTAATTATATTTGTGTCGGCTGACAACCGGTCACCCACGGGGATGGGTTTGGGTGGGGAAAATGGCCATCGCTAAGACCAACCATCTTGTGAAAATTTGAGATTGCAACCGAGAGATTAATCTCCTACTGTGGTCGGCAATCTGTGGATGAGGGAAAACAATTTGCTGGTTTTTAGGGAAGTGAAGAGTCGAACGTGCGGACGAGACTCGTCAACCAAGCAAACTGCTGAACCTCACACAGATGCACTGCAAAGGGAGTGCTTAGATTCGAGAGATCAATCTATAAGACTCCGGCCTAAACCAAGTCAATGGCCATTCCAGAGTCAATTTGGTCACAAAGAGGGAGATGGGTTGATCCGTAGAAGGGAAGCTGGGAATTGTGTGGGATCAATGATGATTAAGGATTGTGTGTTGCAGGTTTCTGCAAAATTGATGAACTGCTAAATGTTGAGTTCTGTGAATAAGTTTCAATCGAGTTGTTGTGTAGACGAATGTTGATTATCTTTTGTCCTCGATCTTTTGACTTATTTATATTGCCAGAATGACGAACACACTGATCCCTGTAAGTGTGACGGTTTCTTGAGTGAAAGAGTGGGAAAGTGGAAGATCGTGGTGAAACCAGTTCCAGGTCATGCGGAGACTTGGTTAACCGTCCACCCACTACTTTGCTAACTCCTTCAACCGTTGCACGACTTACTCACATTTCTCATCGCGGATGAATCCACGTGCCGTAGGCCGCCAGACCAAAATCCTAATTGATATCTACCCATGTGACGTGATTGATATCTCACGAATCGTGGAGTCTGCATGACAGACGTGTATTCAAGTCGGTTGTTGACTGTTTAGACAATGAGTCTAGGTTTTGTTGAATTGAGCATGAGTGACGAATGATCAGTTATTCATGGATCGAACATGTCTGCTGAGACGTATAGTTCTGAATATTAGCAAAGATTGTAAATTTTCCGAAGTATTACTGAATATTGATAGTTGGATCAATATTCGAGTAACTGAGCAGGTATTGCTCAATTCGACGAATTACTGAAAAATTACTGAATATTTATAGTTGGATCAATATTCGAGCAACTGAGCAAGTATTTCTCAATTCGACGAATTACTGATAAATTAATGAATATTGATATTTGGATCAATATTCGAGCAATCGAGCAAGTATATTGCTCAATTCGAAGAATTATTTATTGGTAACGTGACCCAATAAAATATTAATTAAAATATTGATAGACTACCGAATATTATATAATTAATCCAGATGTTGATTGACGGACCAATCATAATTTTATTAGCGTTTGAACTTGCTCAGAATGATGATTTGTGGAGCATTTGTTCGAAACCCTAATTTTGATCAATTGTTCGTTAATTGATGAATTGCTGAAAATAGGTCATGAGTGAGGGAGGGACCGACCACATAGAATAATGGACGACCATGTGGCACCCGAGTGCTCGAGTGAGCGTACACTAGAGTCCTCAGTTGACTGGTTGGTGAAAGAATGATGATTAAATTCCGGTTTCATCATTTATTAAAATAGTGCTCGTCTGAGCATTAGGTATTAGAACCTAATTTATGGAGGAGTGAGGGACCGGCCAAGAAGGCATGAAACCGTCCCTTGAGAGTGGGACCAGCTGATGGTTGATTGAGCAAATCCCAAGTTATTTGGAAAGAGTTTGGACCCAATATGAGCAATTGCGCAAATTAGGTCAAAATTATGAACACGTTCGGGACCGGCTCGTTGCAAGCCTTAGAGCCGCACTTGGTCAGTCAAGGGAGCATGCTTGTGTCACCATAATGCCCGTGTATCAGTCCTGAGAGTTTTGGTATTTTTTGATGTGCGTTTGAGCAATATCTTGGATTTTCAGAAGAGTTCGATCTTTGACTGAAATTCTTGATTTTGCTCGAATGAGCAAGTACAATTTTGCTCGTTTTATCAATATTTTGAGTATATTAAAATAATGATATTTTAATAATTTTCATGAATGACCTAGTCGGTCATGTGACCGTTTGACCTTTTGGTCTTTTCATGGTTTGAGCAATATTTGAGAAAATATGAAGAAACCATGATTTTTGTTGAAACGGGAAAGTTTCATGAGATTAAGGAAATAATAATTAGGAAAGATAATGGATTGCAAGGTGTGGGACCGGCCATGGATAGGGCATGGCCGTCCGGCTATGTTGCCCGGTCCCGCAACACCTTTCCCTTTTTTATATTATTATTTCTCATAAAACCGTGAAACTATGAAGAAAACGTGAGTTTTGCTCAAACAAGGAAAGTTGCTAAAATGGAGGAGTTTTCATGAGTTCATGAAAATAACAAAATAAGAAAAAAATAATGGAAGAGGCATGGGAACAACAAGTGTCACCGACGTCCTGAAGGCGTTAAGTCCTCAATCATACGGAGAATCGCCCAATTATGTTATTCTACATAGTGGTCATGATGAAATGCGAGGTATCGAACGCTCAACTAGTGGAGGCCTTTCGAGAAACGTATTCATCATGGCTCGTAAAATATGAATCGTCACATGCCTGAAGCCGTGTCAGAAACATGCAGTATCATGATTTTACGATTTTGACCTTTGTTGAGAATCCACCATCTACAGTTGCGTATTCTGATCTTACTTATTCTATCGTATTGAGTTTTATCTTCTCTAAGATTCACTGGAGATTTATCTCTGATAGGTAAGATATGAAAAGTAATCGCAACAGTTCTTCATCTCAGACTCTTGTGATTCCACAATAACTTTTTCTGTTAATCAGTTCGGTTACTGTGAAGTGATTGATATTTCTAGGTTGCTCTTTGGGAGTATAAGACCGGACTATCAATTGGTTCCTGTTCACCTTGATTTCTATAAAAAAACGGAACAAAACCGAATAATGAATAGACATATTTGCGGGAGACATATTTGTTTATAAGTCTTCGACTTTGGGTCGTAACAACTCTTAGTTGTGGGTGAGATCAACTAAGGGAATCAAGTGCGTAGAGTCTTGCTGGGATTCAGAGACGTAAGGAGCGCTACTGTACCTTGATCAGTGTGAGATTGGTTAGGGCTCAACTACATTTGTGGTTAATACAGTGTGGTGTTCAAATCTGGGCTCAACTACATTCCAACAAATCTGTATAGACAAACTCCAATATAATTATGAGAGCACCAACTAATAAAGCGAGCTCTTATGAAGAATTATATGTAAGAGTTATATCTTTGTTTCTCAATGTAATCAGCAAATCAAACAGATAGAATACGCGAGCCTGATTAGTATGAGAAACAGCTTAAACGGTACCAAAGACCAATGTTCAAGTGTCAATCAATTTATATCAACAACCAAAGGTTGGATTATATAATTGATTGAACTACGCACAACCTATGATATTTCAATTATATATAAAATATAATGCGGAAAAGTAATTACACAGACACCAGAATTTTGTTAACGAGGAAACCGCAAATGCAGAAAAACCCCGGGACCTAGTCCAGATTTAAACACCACACTGTATTAAGCCGCTACAACCACTAGCCTACTCTAAGTTAAATTCGGACTGGAATATAGTTGAGCCCTAACCAATCTCACACCGATCATGGTACAGTTTCGCTCCTTACGTCTCTGAATCCCAGCAGGAATCTACGCACTTGATTCACTTAGCTGATCTTACCCACAACTATGAGTTGCTACGACCCAAAGTCGAAGACTTGATATACAAATTTGTCTCACACAGAAAAGTATATTGAATAGATAAATCTGTCTCCCACAGAAATACCTATGAGTTTTTTTTCCGTCTTTTGATAAATCAAGGTGAACAGGAACCGATTGATACACCTGACTTATATTCCCGAAGAACAGCCTAGTAATATCAATCACCTTACAATAATCTTAATCGTATGGTAGCGAAACAAGATATTGTGGAATCACAAACGATGAGACGAAGATATTTGTGACTACTTTTTATCTTGCCTATCAGAGAATAATCTTGAGAAAATCTTAGAGAATATAGTACTCAATACGATGGAAAACAACAAGATCAGAACACATAACTACATAGAAAATAGTTGGGTCTGGCTTCACAATCCCAATGAAGTCTTCAAGTCGTTAACCTATAATGGTTTTAGAAAAACCCAGGTTAAAGAAGAATCGACTCTAGTCGCAACTAGTATCACACAAGAGCTGTGGGGATTAGGTTTCCCAGTTGCTAGAGTTCTCTCTTATATAGTTTTCAAATCAAGGTTTGCAATCAATGCTACCTTGGTAGCAAAGCATTCAATATTTACCGTTAGATAAAAACCTGATTAGACTCAACCTAAAATCTTTCAACCTTTAGATCGAACTTAGCTTGTTACACACAAATGAAAAGTGACTTCATTTAGATATGGGTAACCATACATAAACGTGTACACCTTGTTGGCTCAACAATAGTTAACCGAAGTTAGCCATATGAACACTTTCATATCAACCTTGTTCATCTCAATCACAACTAGTTCAAATGACTCAAATGAAACTAGTTCTAGAGTTGTTCAATTGCTTATATTCTCATATAAGTATACACGACACAATTGAAGAAAAATTGATTTTGATTCACTCGAATCCATTCATGAACATTATAGCCACGGTTTGCAAAAGATTGAATTCCTTAATATATAAATGTATTAGTTCATGAACAAACCGATTTTAGAACATAACCTACTCAAGTATGCGAACATGTACGCATACCTAAGTGGCCGAACTAAGTTTGGGTTCGCCTGTATGCAAACGGGTATGCATACCTCCAAACTCAGTTGCATTACGGAACTTTGAGCTTACGCCAGCATGCGTACGGGTATGCATACTGAGTTCCCAGACTTCCATTAAACCAACCAGTACACATACGGGTATGCATACTAGGGTTCCCGGACTTAGAATAACTTGCAACAATTAGCATACAAGTACGCATACTGTGCTATATCTAATCATGGTTATTTGTTCTAAACTCCCAGTTCAATTATTGAAACATTCTTAGAAGACGAGAATAGCTGTCTCACACAAACTATTAACTTGAAATCAATTTTCAAGCGATCGAATGATCAATAAGAAACATTCCAAGTCTACATCAAATGTTTGTCTCACACAAATCATGTAACATGTTACCAGGCGATTTTCACATGATCATATTTTGACTTTCGCCAAGGATATAGGATGAAGTTGGTTAAAGCGAAAGCTTACCAACACATATTTCGAGAAATATGTAAGCGAGTTAAACTCAGCTCGAAATATCAAATGTGTATAATCGAAATCTATATAGCTATACGACTTTTGTCTCAAATAGGAGATAGGGTAGATAGACTTTTGAGTGATAGATGAGTTCAAGTATCCACATACCTTTTGTTGATGAAGTTCCACAAGCTACCCTTAGTAGTTCTTCGTCTTCAATCGATGAACGTCGTGAAGTCTAAAGCTCAACTACACTTTCAATCCTAATCCGAGACTTAGCTATAAGTAGACTAGAAATCAAGACTTATAGTTTTGGCAACTAAACTTGACAAACAAGCTTAGATAGCAATGCTTGCGAGTTCAACCGAGCAGTGCTCTAACGATCTCCCCCTTTGTCAATTTTACTGACAAAAATATCAATACATATGGATTACAAAATAAATAAACTTTTTAGCTTCTCATCCAAATGCTTGATTTCCTTGGTTCTTCAACATTACTCTAAATCTTCGTCACTTCCAAGTACTACAGTGATTTTGAACGTGTTCAACTCAGCATCATAGTTGTTGAAGATACGTAGCTATAACAATGTATAAGAACAAGATGTTTTCATATTGTTATAAAGTGGCATAGTATTATTACACAGCATCAAAGTCCAATTGCATCACAACTTTGACAACAATACTATGGTGATATGTATCACTCCCCCTTAGTCAACACTGCATCTCATAATGAAAACCACTCCCCCTTACATAATGATCCGTAAACCATATGTATTTGTAGTGCGAAATACACATTAATTCTCCCTCTTTCTGTCAATATAAATTGGGAAAGGTACGAAAACTAGTGGGATCGTAATGAAATTCTCATAGAGATACTTCATGACTAAAAGAGAACATATCAACTTTGTTTCGATGATTTTACATAGTCGAAACTTAGTGTATTCATCAAGGAGTTTATAAAGATACAAGATAACTCCTACAATATTCCACAGCCGCACTCCCCACAAAAATTTGGCAATTAAACACAAGTTCAATTAATAACTCTCCCCCATAAAATGTCATTCCCGAAAGAACAACAAGAACGACCTTACTTTTACAAGAAAAGAAGGATTTCTTTGGACATTAACAAATTACATGAAACATGAATTTGTATCCTGAAAACTCGAATAAATTACCTACAAGAAGACCTTAGAGATTAATTTAGTTGGAAATGCTCGACATAAGAAAACTTATGGAGCTATACGGTACATTCACATAGAAGTGGATCAGGGAAAGATCAATACTGCGAAATATTCAAAGTTCATTCTATCTTTTATCAATATGTGTATAAAGACATAACAGTCTTGATTAGCTTTTGACATATATGAGATAATCATAATTCACGGACGTAAACACACATATCCCATAATATATTTTTGCAATATATAAAACCGATAAAGATTAATACTGCAAAATCATCTTCCAAATAACTTAGAATTTAAATAAATAAATCTAAAACATTGCAAGATGAAAATCGTTGGCAATAGCTATGTGTAATCACAATATTTGCTATTCCAAACCCTAGTTATCCTTTTTAAAACACAAGAATAAATTCTCATAAGAAGTTTCCTAGACATTAAGATTCTTGAAAAATTCTTTATCGTCCTCGAACTCCTTGTCGTCAATAGACATTGGAACATAGGGTTCATGAAGAAACACTACACCAAATTCTGGGAATAGTAACAGAAATCGTAACGGCTTACTGGCCGTTACAAATTCCCGTTACAAATGGCCGTTCTGAACAAATTGTAATAAGGCTCTAGCCGTTCTGAATTTTTAATAATTCGTAACAAAGACCAGCCGTTATGAAATTTTTTTAGGCGTGCCAGCCACACGCTTCGTCACACCTGGGTCGTAACACCTGAAGTTGGTGCGTGTGTTACTCACATGCGTACAAATGTGTTTCCACCCCAGATGAGTAACACTAGGGATATTTCCTCCCATGCGTGATTTTGAGGATATACCCTAGGGAAATCGAGATCGAGTTTTCATTTTTCATTTTTCATTTCTCTTTTTTTTTTCCTCCTGCTCCTGCCTCTTCTCTTTCTTTCAACCGATAAGTCGATGAAATCATCACAGAAATCTCACATAAATCTTTTAATCATCGATCTATGTTCATCGATCACTTCAATAAGTTTTTCGATTTTTAGGGTTTCTAGATTTTTCAATCGTCTGGTTTTTCTCATTTTCACTCTCAACTGAAGATTTCAGTTCTTCAATCATGTTAATCATCATCATCATCAGTTTAGGGTTTCAATTTTAGTGTCATCATCATCAGTTTCTTGATTTCTTCGTTGTCGTTCTTTTCTATGGTTTTTTCGTTGATGTTGAATTTTTCTGATTTTCGATGATTTTGTTTGCTTTTTGTAGATGGGGGCTTTAAAACCACTTACAACGCAATTGCTTTTACAGAGAAGAAGATGGATATGACATTATCATCACCAACACAAAGAGGACGAATTAAAAATCACCTAATTCCTGTAAGTGATTTCTTGATTTATAATTCGTATAGGGTTTATAACAGACTAGAAATTTGGATTTTAGGCTTGTTTTTTGTGTTATCCTTATGCGGAGTCATATGGTTTGCAGAATAAAAACCATAAATTTGGTCTCGATAGTTCCCAAGGGCATGGTGTTAAAGGGAACCCTTTGAAAGTAAGGAAGTTCATGGATTCTAGGTCATCTCTTCGACAGGTATAATGGAAGATGGGGTTTATTCACCTTGTGTTTTTATATTTATGGGAAGTGTATGTTCGGTTTGGGTTTTGTAAGGGGTTGCTGAAATTTGTTATTGTAAACAGGGAGCACTTGCTCAGCGCAAGTCAAGTTTCCAAGGGAATAACCATTTTCCTTTAGCTAATGAGGTTGCAAAGAAAGCTGGAACAACTCATGCTCGTAATAATAGACCTTTTAACTGTAGCAGGCAGGGTAACTGGAATAAGCAAAGGTAAGACAATATTCCTGGCGTTGTCTAGTTCGAGATATTATGTGGTAATTGTTGGCTCGTGTTTTACACAGGTAATTGTGGGTTCCTTTTGCCACTGATGATCTTATATCGTCTGCTTCTGATTATAGATTATAGATAACTGAGGCTTTAAGAAGCCTTTTTAGCCACTGTGGTTTGGTTTTGGACCGCATGCTACATGATGATGGGTACCTTTAAATGGAATTTCAACATCGTGCATACTACGGTCAGCATTGCACACACTATTCTACTAATGCATCTGGGTTAAGTTTCACACTGCTGCTAAATTAGATACGACTTGTCAGGATTGTGGTGCTTTTTCCCTATAATTCAAACTTTGATTTAGGGGCAGTATTAGTTTGATTTTTTTTTTTTTTTGTTCTTTGGCGGTTTCCTAAGTTATCTAATTTGATTTAATGAGTACTTTGCTTCATGAGTTACCATGATGGATGCAACTGCACAAATCTTTCTAACAATGTTAAGAACAAGACCT
This sequence comes from Papaver armeniacum, assembly GCA_023531295.1. Classification (NCBI taxonomy): domain Eukaryota; kingdom Viridiplantae; phylum Streptophyta; class Magnoliopsida; order Ranunculales; family Papaveraceae; genus Papaver; species Papaver armeniacum. The sequence goes on along the minus strand of JAJJWW010015489.1, from coordinate 199,316 downwards.
CTAGGAAAGCGGATGTGGAAGCTACTTTAAAACGTATACTGAATGCATTCCGACCAAAGATTTCTAGTACCTCATGGGGCTCATGACACTAAGGTATGTGGTCTAACTCACTGGGTTGCTAAAAAATGTGTCTATGGGTTATTATCTTTTATGTAGTTAGATATTAATGGTCAGTTCGAATTGATGAAGCGTGTGTTGTAGTGACCATCTTGTTTCCTAATTATTTTTGGTGTATTATCATAATATCCTGAAGCAAAACTTGAGTAACTACTCTAGGGATATTTTTTAGCATGGGATTGCTACTGTTCAGTCTTCCGTTAAACACAATTAAACAAGTACGTGTTGCTATCTAACGTATTTTTTCGATGGTAAATTTTGACTTGCATCTATCATTTGGTGTATCTTGCAATATGACCTCATATGTGGTTAGTTCAAGATAGGTCTTTGATTGCAAAATCGTACAACTGCTTTCCCATTCAATTATACCTCTGTCACCTCCAAAGGCCACATTCAATCTGTTATCTCCAGTTCTTTACTGATTGTGGTTTGTTTGCATTTTAATCTTCTTAAGTTAAAATTTCTATATTCAGGATTTTTGTAGAACGAATGTCCATGTTTTGCACCGATCTGCTTTATTTAGGCATGTAGTAGTAAATCAGTAATAGTAGACAATAAACTGGTTCAATAATATTGGCGGTATAGTTAGTGATTTTGATAATATGGTTAGACTGATCATGTAAAGCATACGATACAGAAATTGGATTTCATTGAGTTCGTTCATACTTAAAAGACTAATCGAATTTCTGAGCAAGTTATGAATTTGGACATTGAACGTGTAGCTATTTTGGTGCATAATGTTTCTTTTCCATTCTATTTATATCCAAAGTGAATTGGGTGGCCTAAAATCATTACCGACTAGATGCTAGATTTTCATTCTTTATCTGTATTCTCAGAAATGATTAAGAACCCACGATCATTATTGATGGAATCAGTAACTAGTTCATGTTTCGTTGTATGCCAATGCTTAGATTTCCCAAGACACCGCGTGGCCAATTTTGTATTCTCAGTTTAACAAGACGTGAATCCTGTGGAAGATGTCTACCATTTATTCTGGTGCTTATCTTTGTGATATTTTTTGCTTTGTTTTTCAGATGTCGTGTCAATTCCCAAGACAAATGAAAACGTCTGTCTTCTTTATGACACCAAGGGACGTTTCAGATTCCACTTAATCAAGGATGAAGAGTCCATGGTCAGTATTTCTATTTTGTTGTTTTTCAAAGTTGTACGGGATATAATTAAACCTTTTCTTTTTGTTGTCTAATCAACACTCTCTAGATGTGTAATAGTTTAAAAGAAGTTGTCTTTTTGGAGTTCGTAGACTTACATTTTTCTAAGAATACATAATTCATGAAACAATATTTTACTGGTGCGGTACAAGCTTTGAAAGGTCCATAGTGTGCATTTTGGAACAAAGGGTATATCCCATACATCAACACATTTGATGTGCATTTTACTAGGAAGCGTCTCGCAGCACATGTAGCATTTGGATTCTTGAATCATCTAAAGAACTGTTTTTTCTCATTTAGTTAGAGCTTTTTAAAGTGAACTAGCTAGTTTATAGTATATCTGATATCTGTATTTGTACCAAATGATACTCATAACCATCCTTTTTTCATAGGTACCTCCTCTGTGATGGGTGGTAGAGCCTAAACTTTTTCCCCTGAAGGAAAATTTTCCTGGGAGGAGGTAAGGAAATAATATGTGAGAAAGGTGTGTTGGCTCGTGCCAATTAAATGATATTCTGATTTTTGCAGTTTACATAAGTAGTTTTGGATCTAGTGCTAAGTTTTGGATCAGTTTAAAGAACTTCAGGAACCTTTACATATCGTTTGCAGAGTATCATTTAGGATAATTGCATTAAAAGCACTAAACTGAGCAAATTAAGTCAAAATTTGATGTATATTTAAATGTGTATTGTTTGAGTTTCTATGACTTCCCTATTAACGTGTTTTCTCTATGAATTTAATTTGGTACCTATATATGTCAGTTTCAGTTGTGTTTCTGAAATTTTTGTGACTTGACATATTTTAGAAAGCTAGAGGAAAGTGAAGCAGCAGAGCAATATTGTGCTGAGATGGGAAGACCAGCATTACAGGTGATCGAGGCGTTGAAGAACAATGACGTTGGTAGGTTTCGCGAAATGTTGCTGGAGCAATAGACCAGCTTACAGGTAAGGCTTCTTGTAAGTTCTGCTTTATCTCATAGTTATTTTTGATCCTATTAGCTTCAATTATTGTCAAGGACGAAGAGGTGTTAATGAAGAATTCTATCTGCTTTCAGTTGGTTACCCTGCAATTTAAATCTTCGCTTCTTAGTGGTTTTTATTTTGTTTTCTACCTTGTTTTTTCAGGCCAGATTCTTTGTGCATGAACTGCAAGCGGCCTAGTTATTATCCTTATGAATAAGTCAGGGATTACGAAGAACTTGATGAAGAATGCTTGGCAACTATCTGCAAGTTTTGAGTAAGTTGTATGTAGTTTTTGAGTTGAACTTATACTGACCTAACTGAGAAGGAACTGAACTTAGGAAATTTCTATGTATTCCCTCGGAATTTGGTAACAAAAAAAAAAAGTTGTACTTGGAAGAATTGATGTTCTTTTTTTATATGAATTGATTGAGAATTTGAATGTGGTATGAAGCGAATGAATATTGATATGAATTGAAAGAAGAATGAATATTAATATGAATTGAATGGAGAAACTATTGTTCAATGTGGAAGAACGGGAGGAATGCCGGTTATTTGTATTTCCAGCAAAAAATGCACTGCCGGTCAATATTGCCCAGGTCAAAATTGGTCAGTTGACTAATTTTGACCAGGTCAATATTGACTGGCAGTAATTTTTTTTGCTGTTACAAAAAAAATCGTAACGGCTTGGAGGTGTTACGACTGTCAGGTTACAAAAAATTCGTAACGGCTCTTGCCTGTTACGTCTCGCCACGTAGTAACGGCTCTTGCCTGTTACTAACGCCGTTACAACCCAAAATTCGTAACGGCCCATTGCCGTTACAAAAAAATTGTAACACCCCTTTTTGAAACAGGCAAGAGCCGTTACAACCCCTTTTAGTAACGGCTCAGTTCTGTTTCTAATCCCAGAATTTGGTGTAGTGAAAGGAGTCAACTCCAACAAACCTTCTTGACTGATGCCGAACCAGGGCCTTCTGAATTTCAACAGATACAATAGCCTTTATTTGCTCCATCTACATACTTATTTCTTTCAACTCTTCAAGAACACCAGAAATCTTCTAAAGATTTGAGGGGGTAGCCCTTGGTTTCTTCATATTCTTCCCTTTTCTCTTCAAAGTTGTAGTGGAATAGGATTTATCTTTTTCCTTCATGATTGATGGCTTTACAATCATATTAACATCTTTTCCATCAGAAGATATGATGCTTGGAGTCTCTATTCAAATATGGAATTGTGAGAGAAATACACAAAACTAGCTCCACAAGCAATTTTTTGATAAAAAGAGTTTTTCTGGGAAGGAAAAAGTAATGCAGGGTTACAGAACCTATATACAGAGTAAATAGGATTCACGTACACACAACTCTCAACCTTAAAAAAGTTAGAATTGTCGATTTTAACCCTCTTTTAATAATCAAATAAGTGGATCAGGGAAAGATCAATACTGCGGAATATTCAAATATTCATTATATTTTCATCAATATTTGCATAATGATTTCATAGACATAATCTTTGTTATCAAAAGTTCATACTGTAAAAAGAAAATTACAGATCTGATTTCCTTGTAAAGGAAAAAACTATAAGAGAGAAGATAAAGATAACCGCCTTAACAGGTACATCTTCCCTTCTAAAATTCTCAGGATTATGACCCATGGAATACAAACCCACTATCTCAAGTCATAACGATTTCAAAAGAGTTAATAATATCCACATTAAACTTTTCAGTTTCGGAAAAGTTCAATACACCTAAGTTAACTTTCGAATTCTGAGAAAGGTTACATTAATAATGTAAACATAAAACACTGTGCTCCTTATGAGGTAGTAATAACTCTTGAAATTATCAAAAATTAACTGCAAATATTCCCCGGAGGAATTACATAAATACCCGAAAAATGACGTGTGTCAAACAACCTTCACATGTGCAGTAAATGCAACCTTGACAGTTACTAACAAACCAATATATTTACAAAAGTTACTCCCTTTTTTGAGGGTAGAGAGAGAAAAAAAGAGATTTCAAAGATTCCAAATCTAGGTAATACCGCCCAAATAAAACTAATATTTATCTCTTATTCGAGCTAAGCTGTAATAATATTTACACCAAAATAAAATTCACATTTCCTCTAGCTGTAAAAACGATCTGATCTGCTGTAGAGTAATAAACAATAATTGGAGTTTACATAACATATAGTCAAAGACTAAACTTTAAGTAAACTTGGGGAAATTTGTAGAGGACAAAATATAGCATCTACCTAATATTGACAGTTGTACAGGTTCTACGAGATAGAGTGCTGGGAGAGAACATAGGTTGAGATCGAGAAGACGAGTCTTTAGTACGTGCAAGATTTAGAGGACATCATACTCTCATAAGTAAAGACGAAGACCAAACCACGCGCACGATATGAGTTATGGAGCCCACAACGAAGATAGAGACCAAAGACACAACTTGAACTCAAGACTAAAACCTGGAGTAAGAGTCACATGACAAGGAGAGCTACCCAGGTCGAGGAGATCGTTCGAGAAGGAAGTGATGTTTGAGTGGATAATGACGTCATCACCAGCTAGATTAAGGGGTTTCCAATTAGGCACACTTTCTGATCGATAACTATGCTAGTATAAATAGCCTGAAAGGCTACGCTTGTAAATCAAGTACAATGTACACAACTTTTACTAATTAATAAGAAATACAATATGACTGACAAAGAAGATAACCATAATCCCCTATCTTGTTCCAATCGAGATAATCACCTGTAAGATTACTGTAATTTGACCAGGATTGGTGATCAACTAGACTAATCATCAGATCATAACTCTGTGTAGGTATGTATATGAAGTCTCTACTCCCAAGACACGAAATACGCATTTTCAGTGGGTCTCATTGCAGTCCTTTATACTCATCCCATATCGCTTCGACGTCCCTCCTCCTTTCTTTTTGCTTTTTCAATAAAAATTTTACCCCCTTCGACATAAGAAAAATATATCACACAAAATTACATAAATTTTCAAAGGTACGACCACACGGATACCATCTTACATTTTCATCCTTAAAGTTTTATATCATGTAAATGAAAAGGAACTATAAACTAATTTTTTTAACACAATGTTATTTTTGTTGTGCACTAAAGTCCTACCGAAATCAAATAATTCTAAACAGATAATCCAAAAAAAAAAATACCGGCAATTTCGTATGTAAATGCTGTGTGGCCAAAGAAAAAAAAAACTTGCTTGAGGAACGGGTTTACTGGGAATATGTTTTGCAGCCAGTTTAATTTTTTGTGAATTCAATTATTTCGCAAAGAAAAAAACAAAAAAAAAACTATCTTTCCTTAATAAATCACAAAATTGGTCAATTAACCCAATAACGACAATTCCTGGGCGAAAAAAACATATAAAATTTGATATTGTTTAAATGGACGAGAATGTAAAAATAGTCAGGATGTAAACAGTTTCATCCTACAAATTTTCAAATATTTTTTTTTTATTTTTAATTTACATCAGGATGCATCCAGTTTCACCCTCGCTATTTTTTAAGTTTAAGCCAGGATGAATCCAGATTCATTCTTGTTATTTGTTTGGTGTCCATTTCACCCATACTAATTTTTACTCGTCCAATAGAACCATGCTTTAAAAATATTTGGGCAATTGACCAAATTTCTCTAAATAAATTATAGGTAACCCTGCTCACAAGTCACAGCTCAGCCACTTTCACTGAATGAAAAAAACTCCACAAGCAATCACCTTAATGACATGCCAAGTCACTTTCAAAAAGCAATCACCTTAATGGTGCAGTCGACAATAGTCAGCGTTACATGCTTATGAGCAAAGACAGCAGTCTTCTTAAAGCTATCTTCGAGTGAATCGCAAATTTGGGACACTTGTTTAGTTTAGGTAGTGTTAATCATAAATGAAAAGGATTAATCATTCGATCAAAAGTAGTAGTTACATTACATGATTACATTATCAAAAGAGGAGACAAATCTAGATACATACGATGATAGGATAAAGAGTAAACCACTATGAACTGAATCATCCATCACAAGCACCAGGATGAGATCTATAGCTATACACCACCTAAGGATAGGATATGTTCGTATATATGGAGTCACTCCACCATATGCACTAAAGCAAATTAAGCACCACACAATTTTTTCCTTAAACCAAACAGTTTTAGACATGAGTGCGAGAATACCACTAACACTGTTTGGATAGTAGCAACTAGAAATCGAGTAGTTGAAAATATGTAGTTCCAAAAACAAGTCCATTCATCTAGTTATGCAATATCCAAAAACGCATAGTTTGTCCTTTAAAAATGACCTCCCTTATTGGGGAACTGGTTAGATATTTACCTAAACTGGTAGGTACTTTAGAGGATCCCACACTAGCCTCAAAGACGTCGGTCTCGAACTAGAAGGGTGAGTGCTTGAGCTTATTCAAAACCTTATTGAGAAGACGTTGATTGATGATAAGAAAATGTCAATACAACATCAAATTCATTTTGAATTCGGTCCGCGAGTTATAACCCCAAAGGTGTCACTATCCATCCACAAAAAACCCATCAAAACAAAAGTAACACAAAAACCCCAACAGAACAAAAGTAATTCGCGGTTGATGAAACCAAAATTTGGTTTCATCATAAAATTTGATGAAACCAATTTTGAAATTTAGGGTTTTTGTATCAATTTTTTTAAATTTGCGATTTTTTTATCAATTTTGTTTAAGATGAAGTTTTAATGGATCCCAACATTTGATTGGGGTTTTTGTACCACAAGTTTGGTCACCTTGGGTTTTTATGACTAGTTTTGAATTATTTTTGCATATGGAAGAAAATATATTGGCTAATCCAAATCTTTCTTCACTGTTTTGAATCTTGACTCGTCAAAATAGGATTCAAGGAAAGAAAAATAGTTTCATAAGTCTCAATGATGTCTTTCCACCTCCGGTCTTGGGTGATGAGATTATATTGACTTTTAGATGGAAATGGATCTTTCTTAACCGGTGTCCCAACTGTGTGCGTCAGTGCGTGGGTCGGTCTTAATGGAGGTATTGTTATGATTTTTGAGCTAACTATGATGGTTTTTACGGTCTGTTTCAATAAATGTTTTTACGGTCTGTTTCAATAAATGTTTTTACGGTCTGTTTATCTCGAAGTTACTTTTAGATTTTTGAAAATTAAAAAACTCCGAAATTAGTTTGGCAACACAATTTCAAAATGAGTTATAACATTTAAACTAAAATACGATTGTGAAGCAAAATAATTTTACTTGTGATTTTCGGAGAAACAATGAAAATATTGAGAAATTGGGGGCTATATGCGCGAGGGACTGAGGGCCTCAACCTACGCTACCTACCTGGCAGGTTTTTTTTTTTTTATGAACACCTGGTAGTTGAACTCTCTATTTAGTAATTGATATAATGATTTTGTATTAGGGATTCAAAATAATGGGTAGAAGAATGAAAAATTCTAAGCCAACGTGTGTATCCCCATTTTAACCTAAACACATCCATCATCCATGCACTCCAGCTAGTAAAATCACTTGATTTTTTTTTTTTTTTTGATAAGAAGAGAAGATTTATTAGAAAATAGGAAAATTTACAAAGAGTTCCACCAGAAGTAGAAAACAAAAGAGTTCAAAACATCAAAGTTATACAAAGAGAGCATCCCAATTGTTTTGAACTGTACTAGCAAAGTTTAAATGAACTCTTTTGCCAGCTGCACTTGCCCAAGAAAGAATTAAAGACTTCACTTCTATTCCAAGGTTATCATCCGTTTTGAAAATATAATTCCGCTCAAACATGCGCTTGTTTCGCTCCGTCCAAATAGTATGCACTACTGCAGCCGGGATTAGATCCCATAAAAAGATCACTTGACTTGAATTCAAAGTATTTGTTTTCGTTGGATATTATAAGGTACAGAAGGGAATCTAATCTAGTTAGTGCGATGTCAGCCTGCGATGACGCATGTGTACTGGGCTCCTAGCCGGTACATCTAACACTGTCGTCTATGGACATCATGAATGCACCGGGCTTGATTTTTCTTGGTGCGTCCTAGTTAAATCAAGTCAAACATAGCGCACTCGTGCCTTTCTATTTATAGCTCCTCCTCTCTAAAATCCATTTACCATTTACAAAGAATCGTTTTTTGGGGACCGAGGTTTTTTTTGGGGGACCATGGTTTTTTTGGGGAAAAGTTCGGTTAGTTGCAAAAAACCTTTCCCAACCGAACATAAGTTCGGTTAGTTGCAAAAAACATTTCCCAACCGAACATAAGTTCGGTTAGTTGCAAAAAAGAATTACCAACTGAACTGGTAAGTTCGGTTAGTTGCAAAAAACATTTCCCAACCGAACTGGTCAGTTCGGTTAGTTGCAAAAACATTTCCCAACCGAACATAAGTTCGGTTAGTTGCAAAAAACATTTCCCAACCGAACAATAGTTCGGTTTAGTTGCAAAAAACATTTTCCAACCGAACAATAGTTCGGTTACGTCGCAAAAAATATTTCTCAACCGAACCTAAGTTCGGTTACGTCGCAAAAAATATTTTCTAACCGAACACATTAGTCCCCAAAAAAACCATGGTCCCCCAAAAAAAACCATGGTCCCCAAAAAAATGATTCTTTACAAATGTTTCCTGACTAATGTCCCCCAAAAGAAACCGATTTTCTTAGTTAGTAGTTTCTTATCTTAGTTAGTAGAGCGGAGTTGCTTAGGACTTGCTTAGGACTGGTTTGCTGCGGGCCAGCCCATACCATCCCTGTTTCTAATAAGTGTTTAAGCTTATTTTAAAATCATGTAAAGAAGATAAGTTAGAGAGAGAAAAAAATCCCATGGTTCTTGCCGACAGGTCCTTTTGCCGCTAATTAATTTCTCTTTGGGCACCACAAACGGGAAAAGTCAAGGCGCACTGATACATCATATCTATTTTCTCTTTTGTTTCAGAAAAAGTGATATTTTTATTTTCTTTATTTTTGTCTATTATTTTGAAACAAAATCGGTGAGAAAAGACATGCTACTAGAAACTTTGTTTTAAACAAATTTCGATGCCCAAATAAACAAGCATGTTATAGGGGTGGCATGGTTTATTAGAGGGGCGGAATTATAATAGGACAAAAAGGATCATTACATGATAATTCAAGTGTCCCTTATCCAAAAAAACTGGAAATGACAAATTAATCCTCATAACTGATAACCTAGTTTAGTGATGATAATTAAGTTTAGTGTTAATGATTAATTTCACTTATATTAACTCAAAATCAAAACTAAAATCAGATTTTTAGAGTTAAAAAAAAGTTTAAATGAGAAGGTCAATCTCAATCAATTGAAGAAATTAACCAACAAAATGAAGAACCAGGACCTGAAAATGACCGGATATACTTCCAAATTAGTCCCAATTAGCTTTTTGTTGCTCAAAGTTATCTAAAGTACGTAAAAATTTCAATTTTTTTTACATTTTCAGAACTAATTACGGTTGGAATTTTGCTCATAACCAACCGTAAATCGAAGTTATGGTTCGTAAAAGATGAACTACCAACCGTAACTGGTCAAATTTGAAGAACCCAATCGTAAAACCAGTTACGGTTGGTAATTAAATGCTCGATATGAACCGTAACTCAGTTACCGTTGGTAACCAAATGCTCAATACCAACCGTAACTCAGTTACGGTTGGTAACTAAATGCTAGATACCAATCGTAACTAAGTTACGGTTCGTAAACTAAAATGGTTACCAACCGTAACTGAAGAAAATTCTCAAATATAAGAACATATGGTTGGTAATTGAACTATTACCAACTGTAACAACATCAAAATCTCCATTTACGGTTCGTAATTGAGTTAAAATCAACCGTAACTCACATAAACCCAGAAATTTCAATTTCAATTTTCATCTAAAACCTTAAATTTTGATAGAAATTAAACTTAAATCGAACAAAATAAACCAAATCGTAACTTGGTTTTCAAAACATACCTCATATAAGTCATTACACTACATTTGATTAATTTTCGAATCGTCGATTAATCGAAGACGAAGAAATTTTGAGTTTTAATGGAGGTTACGGTTGATGGGAGGAGGAGAAGAGAAGAATAAAGAAAACAAATTTTCAATTTAGCTTTAATTTAGGTTAAAAAATGGGGAGGGTAATCTAATCAATTTTTACCCCCTATAGGACATCCCCTAACCAATTAGAGGGACATTACTATCACACTGTCGCCCCTCTAATAAACCATGCCGCCCCTATAACAAGATTGCAAATAAATCCATTCGTTATAACTGAAATCAAAATGTTACTCAGTTGCTGTGTTGAATGTTTGATGTTATTGTGAATAGTGCTATAAATAAACCAACCAAAAAAATCTAGAAACAATCATTTAGGAGGCGGAAAATGGAATCAAAAATTGCACGTTAAGGCGAAGACGGAATAATTGGATGTTGTTTTTTCCGGTATTAGAATTCCAGTTGTAGGTTGATCACGTAATGTAGGAGCGCATAGCGTAATCGCATGCGTCACTGGGCTAGCCAAAGTTTTTAACTCCCGGCTTTGATTGCTTCCCTTAAACTAAAAGTCTTCTTCTGTCTCCTTTCATTTCGTTATGATTTCGAAAAATTAATTTCTTAAACGTAGTTTCAAGAAATAATTAGAGTTAGTATTAGACAGATGTCGAAACCATATTTATATGGCTAAAAATAATTATTATTTAATTATTTACATTATCTTTTATGTCATTTTCAAGTCGGTCCAGCATTGTCTATAAGCTAGCTACTAGCTAGTCCTGATTCTATGGACACACGAACACAAAGTCCCAGAATAGCAAGTTTCTTTTGGAAATAGATATTTCCGAACTAATCGAAGCAGAATGATATTTCCGAACTATTTGAACTCCGAACCTAGTTCCCGGATTATATGGACCTAACGAATGATTCGCAAACGTATCCGAACTGATCGAATCCGAATGATACTTTGAACTAGATTCGAACGCCCAACCTCGCTCTCCCGTAGGTAACTCTCTGACCAGAGTTCTGTTGATTGGTTTTTGTTTGATTTTATATTTTATATTTAAATACAATTATTCGGTTAAAATTTTCTATTGGTAGTTGTTTAATCATTGTTTTATATGTAGATTTTTGTTTAAAAGTCAATAAAATCGCTTTTTAATACATTTATGCGATTAAATTGTTTACTTCTTATTAGATACTCACGCTAAAATATTCTTTTCCATTTTTAAATCATATACAAATAAAATTAGTCTCGTAATAAGGTCATAATACTTATCAATTTATCATATATGTAAGCCAAATTTTAAGTGCCGAACTCACATTTATAAAACGAATATGCACGTACGTATGCCGTTCCGAACTACTGTCCGAACAACGAACCGTTGACCGGATTCTTGACCGAATCCGACCTATCCGAATCCGTATAGTTCCCGTACGTATACCGTCCCGAACTGCTACCCATATCCCGAATAGCTAACTAGGCTGTGCAGCCTCTTACTATTTGATCAGTTTATTCCTCTCTCCCAGTTGTAAACTAGGACCTTGCCGGGCTGCTGCTCTATTCTTCTGTCACGTCCACGTCCACGTCCAAAACGAATAACAATTTGGAAAAAATAATCCACTCATGACTCATCCTTGGTTCTAGAAATCTCGTAATATAAAACATATATACACATGTGTGTTATTGGCCTCATTGCTTGTGTCAGTTTGCTCGTGGCAGTATATGCGCTTATTGAACACCACCACCAATACTGCTTGTTAGATGAAGTGTTTTTTTTTTTCCTTTTACGGGAGTCCCGCACACTGTTGCGTGGTTTGACCATTGCCCCACGGTATTGTGGGTTGTATATTAAGAGGATTGAGCCGGTGCAGATGATACCAGTGACCTGAGTTCGAAACGTGTTAGCACCAAAATCTTTTACCGATTAAAAAACAGAAAATATTAACAAGATTGAGGTGAAATATACTTTTTTTTTTGAACCATGTATTTTATTAATAGGAAATTAAGTTACAATTTGACATGGGTATGTCGTACCCACATAGTTATGGAAAATAATTTGACTAATAAAAATCGGGATTGCGTGGTCCCAGATTTTGGTTGAAAAGTTTCTCATTTGACTATTATCTGCTGCATGATTAGCCAAGACATCTGCTGCTTGATTTCCTTCTCTGTAGTTGTGTTGGACAGCAGCCTGCGAAATCTGTCGTATTGTATTCTTTATTTCCTCAATCATCCCTGAGATGTGCCAAGAGGGAGCAGTAGAGGATGTGATGAAACGCAGAAGGTTCTCTGAATCCGTCTCGAAGAGAACTTTTAGACATTGCCTTTCTGTTGCTATTCTTGATGCTAAAAGCATAGCCTGAGTTTCTACAGTTAAGGCAGTCGTAATTCCTAAAGGTTGAGCTAAAGTCGTAAAAGTTCGTGCTTCGAAATTCCTGCAAATGAAACCTGCACCTGAAAAACCCGGGTGACCCCTGGCCGCCCCGTCCGAAAATGAAATATAGTGGGGTAAGAAAAAACTTATTGGGTTATTACTCTTTGCATTAGTATCGGTTGCCTCGGACAGACCGTAACATTAGACTCAAAAATATGTCAGCCATGAACTCTTGAGAAGTGGGGAGAACCTAAGTGTGACTAACCACAAGATGATTTTGCTCTAAAAATTCCCTACGCTAGGGCCAAAATGCGAAACACTCATGCGCATCTGCATAATATTTGTTCGGCCTTTTTTGTTTCGTGTAAACATAATTGGGGATATTCAACCCGGCTTGATTGGGGTATACGATTAATTGGGGTATACCCATTTTGTTCCCATCCAAAGAAGTGTGCTAAGGGGTGTCTAAAAGGTGTTAAAAGACCAAATTGCCCATACTAAAAAACCTTGCCGGCCAAAACATATAAAAAATCAAAATCAAAATCTTTCTTCTACACTCTAACTATACATGTGAAATCAAAAAAAAAAAAAAAAAAAAAAAAAAGAATCAAAACGAACCAAAAGTCGGCGGGGTATTTTTTGTCGACCTTGCCGACCAAAATATAGTCGGCGGGGTATAAGGTTGAATAACATGCCGACTTTTCATCTCTAAATTTAGCAATTACAGGGTCGGCAAGATATCCATATCTATACCTTGCCGACTTTTCATAACATCCATGGCGACGACTGTAAATTTTTTCTCGCCGGCGGGGTATTTTTCTCAACAGCCGGCGGTTTTTTTTTGTAGACCTTGCCGACTAATATTTTCCAATAGCCCTCTCCTGTGTGTCAAAAAAAAAAAGTCGGCATGTTCTTCATTTAAATACCTTGCCGATTTATACCGCCGGCCGAGTATTTTTCACTAGCCGGCGGTGTTTTTTTTGTAGACCTTGCCGACTAATATTTTCAATAGCCATCTCCTATATGTCAAAAAAAAATAAAGTCGGCATGTTCTTCATTTAAATACCTTGCCGGCTAAAATTGGTCGGCATTTTATTCAAACAAAGACCATGCCGGCCATATATAGCAGGCACCTTATTCAAACGTATATCTTGCCGACCTTTGACATTTTTGAAAACCAAATTTTTTGATCGAAATCGAACTCATAAGACGGATTAAAGGTTTAACCTACTGGATTTTCATTTTCAAAATTTTAATCTAAACTCAATTAATTAACCTAATCAATTTTTTAGTGTTAATTAAATAAGGGCATATTAGCCATTTTGAAAATACAAGGTTAAGGGGTGGCTTGGCTTTACTTCAAAATGACCCTATTTTGTCTCATTGGGTATACCCCAATTAGTTTGGGTATACCCCAATCACGCCAGGATATCCAACGTGACAAAATAGGATTATTTTGAAATAAGTTCAATAACCTTTATTCATATTTTTCTCTTATAATATGCTTCAAAAAAAACACACACACATATATATATATATATAATAGCTAAATTATGAACGCGAAATTGGGGGATATAAAAAGGAATTGGGGGATATAAGAAAAAGGACAAAAACTGGATCCATATATCAATTCGGGGTCACCCCTTATCTAAGTATTTTACGTAATACCTAATCTACCCCTCACTAATCAGGATTAGTGATTAATAATAATTAGTAAAATCATAAGATTTTTTATAAATGATTAGTGTGTGTTTTATTTGAATTTGGGTGAGTGAGGTGAGAGTAGAAAGAGGGAAAAATACTTTGAGAGAGAAATTTTTGGGAAAAATGGAGGATGATTGTGAAGAGAGAATTGTTGCTGCTGAATCTTTAGCTCAACTACAACAAGGAGCATATCTTGAATCTTCAGCTAACGACAACAACTCTCAATTGCAACTCTTTGTTGAGCCAACACCCTTGAATGATGATTTTGACGAGTATGGAGAGTTTCTTGAAGAACCTACACAAGAAAGTAAACTTGCACAACACAGTAGCATCCCCAACACACAGGTAAAGCTGCTAAGATGTCGAAAAATCGAATTTTTCTTTAAACCCGCAATTTTTTCAACTGAAAAACCTCGATGCCGGCATGGTGGTTGTATGAATACCATGCCGTAGTAGTAAAGGGTACTGGCATGGTATTCATACTACGACCATGCCGGTAGACCGATATCCCCCATTACGAATATTGATCCATAGAATTCTTCTAAACAACTATGCCAGGTACTCGATTAACCTTTTTACCTACCAAGGAATATACTACGGAATATTCAACCGGCATGGTTCAATTGATAGGTTATCATGCTGGTACTGCATGAAAAACATACAGGAAACATTACCATCCCAAACCTAAAACCGGCATTGACAATTAATAAATATCAACGCCGGAACTGGGTACCGGCGTGGTACCATAAATATCGCTTATGCCGGCATTAAAACCGGCGTTGTTCAGTTACAAATTTTACATGCCGGCACCTACAAAAAAACAGGCAGAAATAAATATTTTCCAAAGCTAAATTCCGTCATTCAATATCAAATATATTCAATGCCGGAATCGTGTACCGGCTTAAGACAATCGATTACGAGAATGCCAGCACTCGTGCTTCCGGCGTTGTTTTCTAATGAAACATTTATGCCGGAATAGGTTTCAAGTTTGGTCTTCCGTTTTGGTTAACTTAGACTATCTTTAACAATGGTCGAGCATCTATGGTACGTGTTTCCGGCATAGTGTTGTAATTGTGTTTGGAACTAATTTTCATTCGATCTTTAGGTGGTGACATATATTGATCCAACAAATGCAAAGCCGCTTTATCGGGATACGTCGGAATACTATAAAATCCCTCCGGTATGTGACCAAAGAATACTTTTCACCTAGTATGTTGAACTTTACTAATGGATTGCTAGTAATGAACCTTTTAATGAATACGAAATTGTTCTTATGTAGGGAATAACAGGTCTATGATCTTCAAGGACGGGTAGACCTTGAACAAGGTTGGGAAGTGTTCATAAGCCCACACCTATTCTAATGTGAAGCAATAAGTTTTGTTTCTTAGTTCACGATAAGAGTACATATGAACAATATACATAATAACATAAGTTTAAAAACAAATTACCTGCAGTAGAGTGAAATTCCCGACAAATTGGTTGGTTTTAGCCTTAGGGCCCTTCTCATCTCCATCATCAAATGTGCCATTACCGCGGTGCCCCAAGAATATCCATAGACATCTTCCAACGGATCCAAGTACTGAAGGCAGTTCGCACTAACCCTGTTGTCATTGGTGTCAGGGAATACCCTAGTGCCCAAGATGTATAATAGGTAAGCAGTGGCAGTATAACGAATTTGTTTAGGGTCCCATCCATCCTCCAAACTTCTTTTCTTTGTGTTTTCAAAATTCTTCTTAAGTAGCGTCAACTTGATTGTCTTTGTCTTACCAGACGTGGATTCATAAAAGCTCTCAACAGAAGTTTTGTAGTCCCAACCAAACAGCTTGTTAGTCAGACCGTGCAACGTCGACCATTCTAGGTCCAGAGACTCAACTCCTTCTGCAATTGATTTGCCGATAAAATTCAAGCCTAGAATGTTCAGAGCATCTTCAGGGATGAAGGTCATCTCCCCAAAAGGGAAGTGCATGGTATCGGTTTCACCATGATACCTTTCGACAAAGCAATTGACAGTAACATAATCGGACTTCACATAATTTTCAACCAAAGCATATAGACCAGAATCCTTTACTATTGTTTGGACCTCTTCACATTCCTCGGACAAATCCCAACCATCCGAGGCTTGGTTTCGGCAAACACGCACAACATTCTTATGATCCTACAATTAGGAGAGACAATACAATTAAGAGATTTTACATAAATACACAACAATACATATCTACAAGATTGAAAATGCTTACATAGGTTTGATAGATAGTACGAGGCCACGAGTGCTTGTATCCAAATAGTGTTTTTGGTTCCGGAGCTTCGCCCAAAATTCTACCACGTTCAAGATCACGTATCATGTCATTAATATGAGGAAGGTGGGAACCTTTAACTTTCAATTTGACGCTGCCCTTCTTGCCATTGCGTTGTGTTGGTTGTTGACTTGGGCCACCAACTTCGCTTTGGCTTGCTAATAGACTTTCCTCTTCATCTTGTTCATCTTGATCATCGTGCTCACGGTTCGCAAGTCCACTACGGTCACTACCACTCTCCCAAATTATCCCTCTTGTACCAGCCCCCAAACGTATCTTATGACCTTCATCTTTCCCCCGAGGAGGCAGAGACCGAGGAGTATCAAGACTGTCCTTCCTTCTTCTCCTAGTGACAACATCTTTATTTTTTCTTTTGTTAACTTCCTTTGCTTTTGACCTATATCGTAAGCACACGGAAAGCAACGAATATAAGACAACTCACCTTCAGTTTAGTATCGGCATTGACTACCTTAAAATAAACCACGCCGGTAAAATGCACCGGCAGTAAAAAATTGACTATCGACAGTGCCGGTACCAAGTACCGGCATACAAATGCAACCTAAAATCTATGCCGGTTTTTGTGACAATTTTCCTGTACGTTTTAAGTCCACTACCGGCATGCTCTAGTTATTACAAAAGAATGCCGGTACCAAAAACCGGCATGTAATGAAACCAAAAATCTATGCCGGTACTGGTGACAAATTCATAAACTCTCCTGTATGTTTTAAGTCCACTACCGGCATACACGAATTATTATCAAACACTGTCGGTACTAAAAACCGGCACTGTATTCATCCTAGATTGAATGCCGGTAGGTAAAATTCAGTTTCTGGTTAATCTGGGGTTGGAAACCGGTATTGTATTCATCCTAGATTGAATGCCGGAACACAAAACCGGCACTGTATTCATACAGATTTCAGTGCCGGCACTCTCTGAAACTCAACTGTTTGAGTTAGGGTTCGCGATTCTAACCTAAACCCATAGCTACAAATCGATTTAAACACTAATTAAACAGTTTTAAATGACTTACCTTCTCACAGAAGCCATATTCCTGAGTAGTTGATTGTCAGAGAACGTTGCTTCATCGTCTTCTTGCTCTTGAGCAATCTTAGAAATTCTTTCTGCCTGTTTTTGTTGAGCAATCGATGATGTTGAGTTCGATTGGGCATTTAGGTTCTTTCGTGAAGGCATTGTTTATGATTCGGGTAGGTTAATCGACGAAGAAATTTTTGAATCGACGATTAATCGACGAAAAACGGATGAAGAACGATGAAAAAAAAAAAAATCAGAACCTAATCCAAGGACAGTGCCGGAACTGATTTTTGTAAATGGGGGAATCCTGCACCAAAGAAGAGCAGGCATAACTACAAGTTCTCATTATGGTACACCAATATAGAAGGATCGGGATATTAGAATATTCCAAAAGAGACAACAGGATTCCTTTAAGCTGACCATGTGCCTGAATTTCAGCCATAGGAAATTTTAGAACAAAAATAACTTAACTAAGTACACAATTATTGTCTCACGCTCCCGATGTAAGCATAAGCTATAAGGAGGAAAAATAAGTTAAGCAAATACTCACAGTTTCCTACCAATGTTGGAATTGAGGTAAATACAAAATAGAGAGTGGGATTCTCTTTAATTCACCAAAGATATGCGCCAGTGCTTCTTCCGGTGTTTCTGCACTAGGGTCAGAGAGAAGAGAAGGAAGCCCTAAAGAATGAACAGGCAACTTTTCCAGTTCATGCAAAACAGCATGCCTGATATGGTCTTGTAAAACTAAACGCAATAAGTAAAATCAGATGGTTTGCTCACTATCAGTATCAGTAAATTAACATATACAAGGTCACCTGGACAGATTTATGTGAGGTTGTTTGGATAAATCATTGGGATTAGCGGCTTCGCTCCATCGGCTTGCACAAATGAAGACTGATGATGGCTCTTTCAAAGCAAGGTAGATAGGCCAATGATAGCGGTTGGAATACCACGAGAAGGATGGGAAGGATATTTCAGCTGCAAATACAGTAAAAATTTTCAGAATATTACATTGAAATAATGGAGAGAAAAAAATCTCAGAATCAGGAAATCCTGGAACTACAATTTTACACGGGTTATTTTATCCACAAACCTGAGCACAGAACCATTCTCATAAAAGCTCCAAGGGTTTCATCATAAACACCAAACAAATGATGCACCACCACCAACTAAAGCCAAAAATCTGTAGCACAAAGTGCACCACCAACACTTGCTACCACCACCAACAGAATCACCCACACCATCAACACCACACACAAACAGTTGAAACACCACAAAACTGAAATCAAAAGAAACCCATGCTTTAAAACTATATCAAATACAATAAACAAAAAGAAAAATTGCAAATCATCACTGAATCAAGCAATAATAGCAGAAACAAAACCGAGCAAAAAGATTACGGTTTATACCTTGTGAAGTCTGGCTTTGATTTTGAGATGGGTTTTGATTCTTAGAGGCGACTATGATTAGGTTTGAAATCTGGCTTGATTCGGTGATGAGATGTTGTTTAAATATGCAGGATTCGTAACCTCCCTCCCACACAGTAAGCGAGCGAGCTTATATAAGATTTGGGTATGGTATTGATTTTAGGAGCAAATAAACTAAATCTAGGTTACAAAAGAAGGGTTTTCTTTAGATCTGATACATGAGATTTGATTTGAGATGGTGTTAGGATTATTAGTATTTGATTTGTGGGGTTTTCTTTTAGATCTCATATATCGGTTTTGATTTCTGCTTATCCAGTTGAAATCATCGAAAAAATTTGGTAGTTGTTCTTGGTTTGGGAAAGAGGGATGAGTCACTGAGAGATAATATGAGTTTTCTGGAGAGAAGAAAAAATAACTTACGAGAAATGCCCATAGAAAAAAGAAATCAAAGAATTAATAAATAAAAAAGGAAAAACTGTATATTACAAAAAAACCAAAGAGTGTACAACGTTTATACGAGTCGGACATACGTTGCACCATTAGTTTGTTTTAATAAATGATAATAAATGAAATATAAATAAATTTGTGCAACGGATAAATTAGTGCGCAACGGATATTTACGTTGTTTACTGTGCAACGTTTATATCCGTTGCGCACCTCCGAAAATAAAGCGTTGCTAAAACCAGGATATGGTGTAGTGTTGAGCAATCTTAGAAATTCTTTCTGCCTGTTTTTGTTGAGCAATCGATGATGTTGAGTTCGATTGGGCATTTGGTTTCCTTCGTGAAGGCATTGTTTATGATTCGGGTAGGTTAATCGACGAAGAAATTTTTGAATCGACGATTAATCGACGAAAAACGGATGAAGAACGATGAAAAAAAAAATCAGAACCTAATCCAAGGACAGTGCCGGAACTGATTTTTGTAAATGGGGGATAAAATATTTGGTTTTTAGATTTTAATGTTTTAGGAGAAAGGGTATAATGGTCTTTTCATAATGTTTTTTTAATTAACCAAAGGGTATTTTAGTATTTTCATACCCAAAAATCACCCCTTAACACACACCATGGGTTGGGAGAAGTAATCTATATCCCCCAATTCCTTTTTATATCCCCCAATTTCGCGTTCTAAATTATCCTTGATTAATTAGTGAATAAATAATTAAATATATTTTGATTAGTTAGATAGATGAACTGAAATTTATAATTAGTTTAGTTAAAGAATTAGATTTATAAATTTTTAAAGAAAAAAAAAATATGTGACGTTGGATGAACAAAAAAAAGTTGTGGAAAAAAAATAAGAAAACTATGTTTTACTGGTTGTAATAACTAAAATGAACGATTATACTTACAACAAAGGAGCAATTTATAATCGTACGTTAAAACATGGTAAAACCCAAAAAGAATCACGATTTTCGAATATCTTATAACATGAAATCAACAAGGTTTGAATGTTTGATCCTACCAATTGTTCTTAAAGCAGTCATAAAATGAAAAACACCCAATTAAAAACACGAAAGACAATCTTCTGGATGATAAAGAACGTCAGTCGATTGGTTCTACTAAATTTGCCAAAAATGAACCAGCGCGTTTGGCAGTGAAGTGAATAACACAAGCCAGTCGAAGTACTTAGCGACTCATAAAAATAAGGGCTTATAATGTAATTGACGACCAACAACATAACTACCAGACGATTTTCATAATCTTTTGAGACAAAAAAATTGTCTAGCTTTTTGGGTTTCAATCGGCAAATTCCCTTTGTTGCGATTAAGGTATTTAAGAAATTCAAAAAATATGGCTACACTATAATCCGTAAGCAATTACTCTCTCCAACTAGGTTACTTCGTGGATGGTGATAACCAGCTTTTTATTTTTTATCAGCGCGAACAAGCGATTGATTAGTTAACCTAGGCTGTCAAGGAAAATATACAACCATACTCACGTTTCATCCTCTACTGATGTTCAACCTAAAAGGAATCATTATAAAGAGATATTATATATTGTACCTTAGTAAACCCGTTACATGTTGAATTTCGTTACTAAGATCTTAAATTTAGCTTGTGAATCAATTATTCAGTATTAGCATTTATTCGAAGTTCCTAATTTTATTACATGTAAAATAAATATGATATTTCTGACCAGTACTTGCTTTATTTCCGGATATCCAGAGAATTATTTTTCCATCGCAAGATGTATCTACCTAAGGTATATACTTATGGACTCCGCTTAATATTATTAATTAGTGGATTAATAATGTTGGTCGAGTCTGACCTTGTGCTCAAAACACAGTTACAAAAAAGGTAGAGGACGACTTTCATATTTTACAAGTTCATCCCAAAACTGAATCTTATCACCACATAAGTTTCATTTTCCTATGATGTATTTTATTTTTGGTTATTTTAAGAAACCTAAACCCATTGCAAATTTTGAGTTTGTATTTAATCTCATATTGCATGGACGGTCTCGCTACCAACATTGTAACCACAAAACCAACAGGTAAAACATAATTAGAAAGAATTTGTGATGGGTCGAAAAGTTATGCCTCTAGAACAATGCCCGAGCAGGCCGAAGCTCCCCAATGTGCTACTCGTAACGCAGTGACCGGCCCGTAAAGTTTCACTTCTTGCCAGGAAAAGGCACGTTGATTTGCTCTGCAAGCATAACGTGTTAAACATAACTTCCACACTGTTCCAACTTACCCTATTTTTGTGAAGGGTGCAAAGTCATATAGACTAAAGCTGATGCATCTTGCATGCATCTCTGACTTCTGAGTCATGTACAAATATAAAACATGCCTTGGATTTGCACATGGGCATCACATGCCTATTTTCAGCTTCCTTAATTCACTTCAGCGTTGAACTAAAAGCATACATTGATTTTGCTTGTGCCAAGGGTGTATCATTTAGGCTCATGCCATAATTTCCTTGCGATCATTCTCTGTCATGCAAGTGTCTTATGTAAGCTCCCTTAACTTGCATACTGGTTTAGCTTCTTTCTTAGACATTCCCTATTCGCAATTGGTGCATGCCTATGTCGAACTACTTGATAATAAATACGAATATCCAGCGAATGAACTGAAGAAAAAAAAACTCATCAAGCATGGAAAAATCATCTCTTGCATCGCATTGTAGAGCCAAATGCTATGATTTATCATCATGTCACAATCACCTTGAAATTAGATGATATGAGCGTCAAGGTACTGGACCACCAATGTTGCAACTCATTGTGGCTTCCTACCTACTCTTCTTCGTATCTTAAAGGGATTAAGCATGAACCATAATTTCAGCAACGTCGATCCAATAAAATCTTAGTCTGTACAGGCCAAAGGGTCTTATTCAAATGATGCGCAAGAGTTGCATCATTGACTTTTACTTTGGAATACAACATGATAATTCATTCTTAGTTTAGCAATGAAATAACGACGACCTAAGCATCATGAAGCTCCCTCGAGTAATCAATGCGGCATAAGATGCTTCCGCATCATATATGCTTTACCGACTAAGCTTTGAAGCTTATTGATGCATTTCTTACTAGTACACCTTCAACCAGTACCCCTTCCTCATAACTATCTTATATATGCCACTTTAGAAGTAGACAAATGGGGATAGAAATGACATGTATCAAGTCCACCTCATTTGGCGATAATGAGTTTCAGAAATAACATCATGGTGGTGCAAATTTTAATTATGGAATGATGCCCAACTTGAGTATTGTACTATTGTGATGACATATTTCTCTTGGCCAGCCTTCCCACTGGCATAATGCATCACTAGGTTCTAAATTCTATTCTGGGACAACATACCCTAAACGTGCAACACAAGCTTGAGATGAAGCTTTATTTCATTCAATGTCACTCATCTTCGAGCATGCGTCATGCGAAAAATGCTGGTGTTACATTATTACCACATTCAAAGAATTTTGTCCCCGAAATTCAAAATAAAAATTATTACGAAAAAGATTCTTCAGGTTGGATTTCATGAGCACATGTCACATACCACGATGCTCAGAAATCGCAAAAGGTTTATTCAATTTGTTGTGAACAATAATGAAGACTATTTGATCATCTGCTCTATACCACATACCCATGATTCCTAATGGAGTCCACAAAATTACCGAGAATATATATATTTGGATTATCTAAGCATTCATCCTATACCACGTACTCAAGATTTCCAAAAGGATATCTCAACACATGATCTTTTATGCACGTCCCTACCACAACTCTCAAGAATCCTAAAGTTCACAGTTTGTCAAGGGTCATCGAAATGACACTTAGCGGAAAACTGTGAGGATCAAACTCTAATGCCAGAGTAGTCGGATGCGAGCTTACTGTTACATCTAATGGTCTTCCGAGTTACCACTACTAAGTGGGAGCTTGTTCTCCTGAAAAATCACATTGTTACAGCTAACATGTACGGATGATCAGTCTTATTTTCTACCTACCTACTCTTTTGAATGGTCTTCCGAGCCGTCATTTATGGCCTGAAAAAATTAAAGCACTCGACTATGTCTAACAAGATTCCAAAGTAACTGGCGTAACAGTTATAACTTCCTTTTAAGCGCAACAATTGGCATACTTTTCCAACTGATTATTTCCCTTTGAAGGAAAATCTTGTAGTCACATCAAAAAAGTACTCGCTGGCGAGTCTATAACTCATAGTTCATAGTGTCATCTCGGAACTTCATCTGATAGGTACCAATTATAACAGACCGGAAAATTACACCTTTGGAGCAATGCCCCTGCAGGCCGAAGCTCCCCGATGTGATACTCGTAACACAATGACTAGGCCATAACGCTTCATTTATCGCTAAGCAGAAACACGTTGATTTTCCTCTGCAAGCATACTTCGCAAGAATGATGCCTTAAACACGTTTTCACACCGTTCTGACTCACCTTTGTTTTGCAAAGGATGCAAGTCCATAAAGGTTTAAGATGATGCATATTACATACTAGCCTACTTCTGAATCCTGCCCACGCATAGTGCATGCCTTGGAATTGCACACGGGTCATTGCAAGCCTATTTAAAGTTTCCTTACTTCACTTTAGCATTGAGATGAAAGCATACATAATTATTGTTCATGTCAAAGGTGCATCAGTTATGATCATGTCATCCTTTCCTTGTATCATTTTTTGCGATGCAAGTGGCTTATGCAAGCTCCCTAACTTGTGTACGTGCTTAACTTCCTTTCTGGCACATGCCCAATTAGCATTGGTGTACGACTACGTCGAACAACTTAATATGAAGTATGAGTATCCACCGAATGGACTACAAATTACCTCATCAAGCATGGCAAAAATTATCTATTGCATTGCATTGCCGATCTAGATGATATAAGTTACCATACTGTTTCAGTCAGACTATTGTCTCCAAATTAAATGATATGAGCGACAAGGCGCCAGATCGCTAATGGTGCAACTCTTTGTGTCTGCCTAAGTAACCATCTCTGTAAATTAAAGGTATCAAGCATAGACCGTAGTTCATCAATGCCATGGACAAGCAACTAAATCAAACTCATGTTGCAAGGCGAAAGCCAAGCAAAACCTAGACTGTATAGCCCAAAGGGTCCTTCACAAATGATGCAAAAGAGTGTGCATCATTGGCCTATCATTCAGAGTGCATCGTGGTGGTGCATTCTTAGTTTAGCAACACATTAACGATGATATCTAGGCACATTGAAGCTCTCTCGAGTACGCAACGCGGCATAAGGATATGTTTTCGCATTATATATGCTTAATCGGCTAACCTTTGAAGCTTATTGGTGCATGTTCCCTTGATGCACCTGCAAGCAACATCCCTTCCATGTGTATGTCTTATTTACATTTTTAGAAGTAGAAAAGGGGGAGATGATGGACATGTATCAAGTCCACCTGCTTTCGCGAAAACAAGTTTCAAAAATAGTACCGCAAAGGTGAAAATTTAAATTCTGCACAATTTTGGTGCAATATCGCTCTTGGACAGCCTCCCACTGGCATGATGCACCATTGTGGTGAAATTTATGTTCTTGACCAACATGCCCTAAACGCGCAACACAAGCTTGAGATGAAGCTTCATCTCATTCAATGACGATCTTTGAGCACGCGCCATGCTAAAAGTGCGAATATTAAATTTTAATTTCGTGCATTAGTTTTCGTAATTGTTTGTATAATAGAGTTTCATGCAAGCTGTAAGAAAACACTAAGAGGTGATAGAGTGGAATTGTAGTGATACAAAGTAGTTTGGACACTAGCACAAAAATCCAACTAAGCCACACTGACTTGTTGTGTCTGCATGCCTTTAG
The DNA here is from genome assembly GCA_023531295.1 of Papaver armeniacum. Taxonomy (NCBI): domain Eukaryota; kingdom Viridiplantae; phylum Streptophyta; class Magnoliopsida; order Ranunculales; family Papaveraceae; genus Papaver; species Papaver armeniacum. The sequence continues at coordinate 173,981 of JAJJWW010015489.1, read as the reverse complement.
CCATGTTCATATCTACACCCGAACTGTGGATTATTGTGGCATGTCCTTAAATACCTTGTGACTACGTTAAAATTGAGTGATTATATGATATCTTTTTGTTCAAGTAGTTTAAATGACGGGTTTTTTGTTTTGTTTTGTTTTTTTGTTTTTGAAGTAAATGATTTTAGACAAACAGGTTTATAAAAAACTCCGAAACTGATCTCTCCTCAACCAAACCCTCAATGAAGAAAATTGAGAACTCCTTCGAGATGACAGCCAGCATCGCACAAATATCCACCTACTAGAAAAACAAGTTATATGACATTTTTATCAGGGACGGGCCTAGCAAGGGGCTAACCCGGGCTATAGCCCGTCCCTATTTTTAGGTTAATAAAATTTTAGTATAGGAATTTTTTAAAAAAATTTGTAATTAGCCCACCCCTATTAGTGTTTAGTTCTTGTAGTTGTAGTATAAATAATTTTTAGCCAAATATCTTGTTTAAAACAAAGAACTTTCTTTGTCACATCCATTTTTTTTCCCATTTTTTTCTTCTATAAAACATAAATTCCTTTCTCCAATCACTTTTCGTAATTAAAATTTGTGGATCTTAATCTTATACTTGTCTGTTTATCTAGTATTTTATAAGTAAATCCCAATTGATCACTAATTACAAAATTCGTTCCAAAAAATTTGTCGCGGCCTTCGACCGCTTTGAAAACTAATGCTATTCTAGCCCTACCCTTAAAACATTTCTGGGTCCGTCCCTGATTTTTATGTGACAACGGTTTTGAGATTGTTTAAAATGACAGTTTATTTTGAATTTCGTTCTCAAATTGTTAATTTTCAAAAAAGAATTAAAAAAACTTGATAAACCTTCTAAATGGACTACATTAATATGGTACATGCTAGAGGTGTAAATTGGGTTGTGCCCGCACGAAGCGAAACCACGACCAAAGACAAAGACGCTAAATTCGAGCACACCAGCCCGGCCCGACCCAGCGAAAGACGTGACTTAGCCCGGCCGCGGCACGACACGTTAGTTAAATGGGACGTCTTTGGGTTTGACTAATTGGCACGATAGCACAACACGAGCGCGGCATGGATAAGCACGTGGCCCGACCCGGACAAAGACGTTAAGAAAGCACGTCATAACATGTACAAATACACCATATAACAAGGCATAATACATCACATTTTCTGTATATTTCACAAAAGAGTCACTATTCTAGCTAGTTTTTTAACATTTTATGTTGGCTTATTTATAACAACACATATAATACCTTAATATCTGGAAAATATATTTCAATATCGTTGTTATAATGTCGTCACCTATATTTAACTAGAACATTAATTTACATGACAATAATCCAATTTTATATTTGATGGGCTATTTCTTTTTGTTGAATAAACTTGTTAATTTTACTTGAAATAATTTCAAATGATATGTTGTCTAATTAAATTCTTGTGATAATGTCCGACTTAATGTATACATTAAGTGATTTCAAATTGTTTATAGCACATGTGCCAGCACGGCACAACACGGCACGTTTATTCGTGTGTTGTGCCCGTGGGCTGTGATGTGCCTAGCTTTTGACTAGTAAAGCACAACACGACACAACACGTTTAAATCGTTGGCACAGCACAGCACGACACATGACACGTGAAGCACGCGACTTCATGTGCCGGAATGTGCCGGGCCGACACGTTTTACACCTCTAGTACATGCACATGTAAACCTAATAGCGGGACCCTGTGTTTTTCATAAAAACAGGGCTCTCTATGTCCGTTCGGACGGTCTTTTGAGCAAGGCTGCTAATAGGGGTACCAAATTGCTTGGGGGAGTACCAATATGTATATATATGACATAATACATATTGGTAACGGATTGGCACACCCCCAGGTAATTTGGTACCCTGTTGGCAATCTTGCTTTTGAGAATCACTGGGAAAGAATTGTACATGCTATTGAGAAAAAATGATGAGTCGGACCTTCTGTTGAGATCAGAGTAACTATTTTACGTCATTAATGACGTTTTTTCTCCCTTCGCTGTAAAGCAAATAAGTCAACCATATTATGATGATGATACATGATAAATTACTTTTCACAGACGCATGTCTAGTAACTACTTCATCTTTTCAAAGTACTTAAAAAGACATCTCGGAATATATTTATTATTTTTCCATCAAGGATTGTATTTTTTATTGATTTCATTGCTATTCAAAAATGCCACCTATATATGAACTACATGATGCTCATGTATATAAATAGTAAAGAACTGTCACCCCTTCAAAATTAATCTTTGTATATAAAGGGCAGTTGAAGAACACGTACAATATTGTATTAGAAACAATTCAGTCACTAATTGAGACTACTTAGTAGTGATCAGAATCTACATATGTATATATAGATGCCCATTGCATCTTCTTCACAAGAGAGCCAAGACAACTCAACTAGCTCTAGCTGGCTAGAAGAAATCAGACAGAAAGTCTGATCTTAGATTAAGAGAGGTCGACCCCGAGGAAGATAAACAATGGAAGATGATGATAATAAGGTGGTGGTTGATGTTGGAAAACCGGGGAATAATAAAGAGAAGAAGATTAAAACAGGATCGATTGGAACAATATTTATGCATGCAGATGGTATAGATATATGTTTAATGGTTCTTGGTTTTCTTGGTGCTGTTGGTGATGGATTTGGTACACCGGTCATGCTATATATAACGAGTAAAATTATGAATAATCTTGGTTCTGTTGGTCCTTCTGATATTAATGATCCTAATCAAGTCTTTCTTAAGAATATCACCAAGGTATATGTATTCCCTTATTCGTAGTAATTAATTTAATTAATTAGTGTTCTTACTAATTTTTGATCAATTTTCATTTCAGAATTCAATTGGTCTTTTATACCTTGCCGTTGCCAATTGGTTTGTTTGTTTCTTGGGTAACTTTTTCATTTCTTCTTCTTCTTCTCATTTTAATGTGTTGATAAATAATTTTGCTTAATTAAAATTTAATAATATTGTTTATGAAAATGCATGACAGAGGGATATTGCTGGTCAAGAACCGGAGAAAGACAAGCAACAAGAATGAGAGCAAGATATCTAAGAGCAGTTCTCAGACAAGATGTGGGTTATTTTGATCTACAAGTATCAAGCACTTCAGAAGTTGTCACTAGTGTCTCCAATGATTGTCTTGTAATTCAAGATGTTCTCAGCGAGAAGGTACTCTTCAACCACTTCTTTTTTTATGATTCAATATACTATCATATTCAGCACGTACCAAGGGGGAAGCTACCTGGCTAGGCGGCCGCGTACTACTATATTATTTAGTTTGATATAATAAGTCAAGTCTAATGGTTGGAATTTTTTATTTTAGGTACCAAATTTCTTGATGAATGTGGCAATGTTCACTGGATGTTACTTGGCAGCGTTTTTGCTAATGTGGAGACTGGCATTAGTTGGGTTTCCTTTTGTTTTACTGTTAGTGATTCCAGGTTTGGTGTATGGGAAGATATTATTGGGACTAACAAGAAAGATTAGAGAGGAATATAATAAAGCTGGCACACTAGTGGAACAAGCTATTTCTTCTATTAGAACTGTTTATTCATTTGTTGGTGAGCAGAAAACAATGGATGAATTTTCAGAGGCACTCAATGGGTCAGTCAAGTTGGGGTTGAAACAAGGTTTAGCCAAAGGTGTTGCAATTGGTAGTAATGGTGTTAGTTTTGCTGTTTGGGCATTTATGTCCTGGTATGGTAGTAAATTGGTTATGTACCATGGTGGTGAAGGTGGTACTGTTTTCGCTGTTGGTGCTGCAATTGCCATTGGAGGACTGTAAGTACTCTCAAATCTCTTGTCTTGAAGGTTTTGTTTTTTTTTTATCAGTAAAGAATTTGGTGCTAGCGAGTTTCGATCTCAGCTTTATCATTGTACTGCGGTGACACCGGTAACAAGCACTTTTTTGACTAATTTTTTTTTTTTTTGAATAAAATAGGTCCCTAGGAGCTGGACTACCAAATTTGAAGTACTTCTTTGAAGCAGTATCAGCAGGAGAAAGAATGATGGAAGTAATAAAAAGAGTACCAGAAATAGATTCAGATAACATGGGAGGTGAAGTTTTGGAAACAGTTTCCGGAGACGTCGAATTCAAGAATGTGAAATTTGCATACCCATCTAGAAAGGAGACCTTAATCTTTCAAGATTTCTGTTTAACAGTTCCTGCTGGGAAAACAGTAGCTTTAGTAGGAGGCAGTGGTTCAGGAAAATCTACCGTAATTGCTTTGTTAGAAAGGTTTTATGATCCTCTTGGTGGTGAAATTTTACTTGATGGTTTTCCCATTGATAAACTTCAACTTAAATGGTTAAGATCTCAAATGGGTTTAGTTAGTCAGGAACCAGCTTTGTTCGCCACAACGATTACGGAGAATATACTTTTCGGGAAGGAAGATGCTACTATGGATGAAGTCATTGCTGCTTCAAAGGCTGCAAATGCTCACAACTTCATCTCTCAACTGCCAAAAGGATATGATACTCAGGTTAGTTGACATTTCTTGCAAGGACTGTGCACAAAAATGGATTCCTATCCAGCGCGCCTCTATGCGCCATAATCGGTGCCCTAGCGGGTGTGGCCTTCCTGAATAAGGCGCTCTGAACCTATGTTGTGTGAGGTGTGGGGCGGGGTGAGGTGAGGCGCCAAGCCCTTCGCCTCACACCTAGGCGCGCCTAAGGCGACCATAAAATAATTAACAAGTAGTGAACAAATAGTAACTAATACTTTTTGGTTTGTGATGTGTTTTTGGTTTATTAATTAGTGATTTTTCTTTTTTGTATTATCCAAATAGGTTGGGGAAAGAGGGGTGCAGATGTCTGGAGGACAAAAGCAAAGGATTGCAATAGCAAGAGCTATAATAAAATCCCCCAAAATTCTCTTATTAGATGAGGCAACCAGCGCGTTAGACTCTGAATCTGAGAGAGTTGTCCAGGAAGCGCTGGACAAAGCAGCACTCGGTCGAACCACGATAGTAATTGCGCATCGCCTCTCTACGATACATAATGCAGACATTATAGCTGTTGTGCAAAATGGAAAAATTGCTGAAACCGGATCGCACTATGAGTTAATCGGAGATGACAATGGGTTATATACTTCACTTGTTAGGCTTCAGCAGACAGAAGAAGCAACAACAGAAGATAGACAAAGAAGCTCACAATCATCATCGCACATTACAAACAAGGATAGTCAAGTTGGCTACAGCAGTAGTAGCAGAAGAAGAAGTAATTCTTCAAATAGAGTAAGTCGATCCAACTCCGCTAACGGAGATAACGACGGTGATGATTATGAGATAAAAGAAAGGAAGGAACGTGAGTTCTCCGTACCATCATTTAAGAGATTGTTGCTGTTGAATTTACCAGAGTGGAGACAAGGGATTGTCGGGTTAACGAGTGCAGTGTTATTCGGTGCTGTTCAGCCTGTTTACTCGTTCGTCATGGGGAGTATGATTTCGGTTTATTTTCTGACTGACTTCAATGAGATCAAGTCAAAAACAAGGACTTACGCTTTGTTCTTCGTCGCATTGTCCATTTTCTCGTTGATTATTAATATATGTCAGCATTATAGTTTTGCTGCCATGGGTGAGTACTTAACAAAGAGGATCCGAGAGAGAATGTTGTCCAAAATTCTTACTTTTGAGGTTGGTTGGTTTGATCAAGACGAAAATTCTAGTGGTGCTATTTGCTCCAGACTTGCCAAGGATGCTAGTGTGGTAAGTCTTTTTTTCTTTTTCTTGTTGGTGCAAACGAGTTTCGAACTCAATTTCTAAGCTTAGACGCTTTGTAATGGTTTTTGCAGGTGAGATCATTAGTCGGTGACCGGATGGCACTTCTAGTCCAAGCTTTCTCTGCTGTTATCATTGCCTGCACAATGGGTTTGGTCATTGCATGGAAGTTAGCTATTGTGATGATTGCTGTCCAGCCACTGATCATTGTATGCTTCTACTTGCGTCGCGTCCTACTAAAAGCCATGTCTGGAAAAGCAATCAAGTCACAAGATGAAAGCAGCAAACTCGCTGGAGAAGCCGTTTCCAATCTCCGCACTGTCACTGCATTCTCATCCCAATCTCGAATTCTGGAAATGTTCGATCGAGCACAAGATGGTCCGAGAAGAGAAAGCATTCGGCAATCATGGTTCGCCGGAATCGGCCTCGGTACATCTATGGCACTAATGACTTGCACTTGGGCACTGGATTTTTGGTATGGTGGGAAACTAGTTTCGGAGGGTGATATTTCAGCCAAAGCTCTTTTCCAGACCTTTTTTATCTTAATCAGTACAGGCAGGGTCATAGCTGATGCCGGCAGTATGACAACTGACATTGCTAAAGGATCTGACGCTGTAGGATCCGTTTTCGCAGTACTTGACCGTTACACTCAAATCGAGCCTGAAGACCCAGAGGGTAACCAACCGGAGAAATTATCCGGGCATGTGGAAATCCGAGATGTTCATTTTGCTTACCCTGCAAGACCTGATGTTATGATTTTCAAAGGCTTTAGTATCAACATTGAAGCCGGTAAATCAACTGCATTAGTAGGCCAAAGTGGTTCCGGGAAATCAACAATCATCGGGTTAATCGAGAGATTCTACGACCCGTTAAAAGGATCGGTGCGAATTGATGGCCGAGACATAAGAACGTATCATCTCAGATGTTTAAGGAAGTACATTGCACTGGTAAGTCAAGAACCAACTCTATTCGGAGGTACAATCAGGGAAAACATCACGTACGGAACGTCAGGTAAAATCGAGGAAACGGAGATTATAGAAGTGGCACGCGCAGCAAATGCACATGATTTCATTGCAGGATTACAAGATGGGTATGACACATGGTGTGGAGACAGAGGACTACAACTATCAGGAGGACAAAAGCAAAGAATTGCAATAGCTCGTGCTATACTAAAAAATCCTGCGGTGTTGTTGTTAGATGAAGCTACAAGTGCACTTGATAGTCAGTCAGAGAAAGTTGTGCAAGATGCATTAGAAAGAGTAATGGTTGGCCGGACGAGTGTTGTTGTGGCTCATCGACTAAGTACCATCCAAAATTGTGATCAAATTGCTGTGCTGGAAAAAGGCACAGTGGTGGAACAAGGGACACACTCTTCTCTTTTAAGTAAGGGTGAAAATGGGGCTTATTTTGCTCTTGTTAATCTACAACGAACCAAATAGGAATAAATAAACAAGCATTATATGTTTTCATCTATTTGATCCTCTTTTTGTGTACTCCCTCCATTTTCGGGAAAAGTGATGCTTTCACTTTTTCAATTTGACACATTTTTAGGCAAAAAAATCCTGAAACTGAGGTAGTAATTTTTTGTGAAATAAGAATTTAAAATGCAGAAGCCTAGCCTAAGTCATCGAAACAGCAAGCAAAAAAGAAAATGAAGTTAGCTGCACTTGGGAGTTAATCTATTTCTGTACAGCTGCTTCTTAGGCTAATAATCACTCACCCCTTTCAATATCCGCACTTGATCTTCTTTCACCATACTCCAGTATTTCCGTATTTATTTCTCCTAACACATTTAGACTAACCAATGTGTTCTTATGACGGACTGCTTCAAAATTCAAGTGGCCACAATTCAGAAGCATTTTGGAAGACGAGGCTTTTGGATCATATTATCATAATGATATATATTTATCCTATCGACACCATAGCATAGAAGCCCACCACTCTTTTGTAATTGCGAATGTCCAACAAGATTAAACTGTTTAATCCAAGTCATTCCATGATCATCCTTATTCTTCTTCAACAACCATATGTTTTTTTTTTTTTTTTTTTTTTTGTTCTTAATCTATCCTCTTTGATCGATCAAAAAAAAAACAACCATATGTCATAAGAGTAAATAGATCCCCCGTAGTTTCCATAAGTAGCACATAAAAAATCACCCAGAAGCCCCAAACTTAAATGATTAGCAGGTCGTGGCGCAAAATGTGGTGAAGGAAATTGCCTGAACTTTTCATCGGCCAGATCGAAGGCAACAGTATATTGTTCTGTATCGAGCCAATGAACAGCTCCATTTGCAACCACACCGGGCACATAACAATATCTAATAAGATGGTCTAATTTTCCAACATTTCTCCATCCTTCACCACTTCCTAGAGTGTAAACCTCCGCAACCTGTACATGTTCGTCAGATAATTCGTGTATCCTAACAACTTTGTATAGATTAGTTGAAGGACTGTAACCAAATCCCCACACCATAAAATTTTCTGTTTTACGTCTAGGAAGCATTACATATTCTCTAGTGACAGAATTACAGATATAAGTAGGTTGATCACTCGCCCAGTGATCACCATAGCATGATGCATTGAAACAAACTAAACCATTAACAGAACCAAGAACATAATGACGTGTAACTGTATCCGGAAGTTTAAAATAGGCCCTTGCTGTTCTAATAAAGGTATCAGAAATCTCATCGTATTCAGCAAGATTAAGACGATTTAAGTGAAACTGAGAGAAGGGTGGATGACAAACGAGATTTCTCCATGGTTTGGATACCAGTTTGCAATCTATAACCGATTCAGTTGGTAAACGAAGATTTGTTTTTAGTCAACAAACAAGTGTCAGCTTATTCTACGAAAGAAAACCACTTTTATACCACCAAAAGTAATGCGACCAACTTGTTTACTCCAACATAAAAGGAAACCACTTTTATTTTGGGAAACTCTGCCTGGAATTGCTATGGCGACTCAGAGGCCCCCGGGTAACCCAAATGTGGGTTTATTTTTTACTAATTTCACCCTTAGTGGGTTGTGCAGTATCTTTTTTTCTCTTTTCATAGAAAATGCTACTAAAAGTTTGTGTAAAAGATTATATAGTTTTTTATTTTATTTTTGTAATCATAAAAGCAAAGAGAGATTACTTAACAGAGTTATCTTTCTGAATGAAGAAGGATTTAATGAACCTTGGAGGAGTGATACCCCAGGTTTGACAGACTCTAAAAAATTCTGCACACTTGGCATCAGCAGCTTCATTACATGACCTTGCAACATGAACACATTTGACTCCTCTAATTACTTCAAGTTTCCTACTTATATCCGCAAGGAGGTTATGGTCTCGCCATTTAGAAAAAGCAAAATTAGAGGTTACAGCCTCTATGACAGACTTGCAATCTCCTTCCACCATCATATTGGTGGTAGCTTTATTCTTGATCATCCAGTTTGCAGCTTCAAGCAATGCCAGAGCTTCAGCTTGAGCAGCATCTCTAGCTCTCATAAACTTCACCATTGCCCCCAAATAAGATCCTGCAGGGTCATTAATAATTAGGCCAATACCAGCAATTTTTGTATTCATATCAAAAGCAGCATCAAAAAAATTCCTCCAATTTTGAGAAGGAGACCAATTATGTTTTCCTAAATCCTTTCCTTTAGACCTGCAAGCATTGTTAGAATTTGCAACATTTATGTTATATATACTTTATGCAGAACAGTTTCAAGCATTCTACAATGGATTTAGGTTTGACTATTTTGTTTTCAAAAACTTTCAAACACCTATTGCTTCAATATCTGCCACATTATACAGTGGCTAAAAGGATACTAGGAGCTGGTCTACCAAATTTGAAGTACTTCTTTGAAGCAGTATCAGCAGGAGAAAGGATTTTGGAATGGCGGAATACATCCTTGGCAAATAACGGCAAAATACATCCTTGACAAGTAGATCAGAAACAGTCACCATGATAATAGAAATTCGCTAGTTCCTAATGTTCTTATTCTCTGCCAGGAGTGTTATGGGACAGACAGACACCAACCAGACCACTGAATAACTGATATCTCCAACAAGAGTATGTTCTTACAAACAACTAGATTTGAGAAAGAGAAGAATATTTACCATCACAGCTGTGCCGGCCAAGCTGCAGCTGCTGCAGAATATTTAGAGGCACCTCGTGCCACTCATGAGAATCTCTCTATCACTGAACGCAAAACCGGGAGCACATTTGGTGAAGCATCAAGCCATTTTGAATACGCTCCGATTGTCAAGCACACTGATAAGGGTGCCAAATGGAAAACAAGTCAACTACAAGACAACAGGCATCAGAAGAAGAAAAAAAACTAATTTTTTTCCATTTAAACTTGCACATAGATTATATATCACCTGTCTGAACTCCGAAGTAATTGAGGTTGAAGAGGGAGTTTTGGAAGAAACGCCATTACCGGTTAGAAAACATTTTGACCACACGACATTACATTGAAAACATACTTGTCTTTCAGTTATGAAATTGAACAAAGAGTCAAAGACCGTGTAATATAAATGACTCGGAGAAAGTTGAAGCGCATAGATTCCATACTACATGGCTCAACCTCCTAAGATTCACCGTGCGAGGATGGAGGACAGATATTCTGTTCACTAGTAGATTTTGTTAATTTTCTTTTTCATTTTCTTTATCTTTATAGAGGTCAGGTTCTTACCCCTCTCAATTCCTGTTTTCATTTCCTTTGATCAATAAACTACCTCTCTGTAGGTTTCCTTTGATCAATAAATGGCATGCTTTATATTCATGTGTATGGAAATGACAACATAATAGTCACATAAACCTATCCAAAATTACATAAAACTTGGTGAATTTTATGATATCTAAGATAGGAGAGTGCAAAGCCCAACCTTTGAGAACTCCATATGTCAAGACTTACGCAGCATATTTGGTATCATTATTAAGCAACAAGAAGATAGTAGTTTAGGTTTCATTAGATAAAAATGTTTTGTTTACAACTAGAAAAGAGACTGCTCCTACTAAGTCGTGTCTATCATGTCTCTAGTGCAAAAGGTTATGTTTGTTTGGCATTTCAACCATGTAGAAAAATAGGTACTAAGGCAGGATAAAATTATAGAAGACTTCTGGAGTTCGTAACCACACCTGAGGCATTACTTCAGCTTCAACAACTGAAACATAACTAGATATAGCTCGGATACATTATAGAGAAGCTTCTGAAGGGAGCCGATCCCAAGTTTCGTCGCTTCAGCTGTGAATGGCCTGATAAAATAATTAAAATCAAAAGTGAAAGGGTATTCAAACAGTAGGAAAATGAAAGTTTTTATAGAATCTATTTGAGGACATCATAACTTATGAATGCAACGCATATATCTACTTCACTAAGGAAATGGACTCCTCACTTCGACGAGCTTCATGTAAAGAATTTTTACTGTCACTTCATTACCCAGGACTAATGCAGTAATGCTGCATCTACCAAGACATCTCTGACACAGCTGGCAATATCTGAGCTTCCATTAGCGTCTCAAAAGTGGAGACCAAGTTTAACCAAATAATTAATATGAATAACGTGGGTGTAATATGCCCAGAATAAACAATGATGTTATATCTGTATTTTTGTAGCAGGAATACATCAAAAATAATTTTAATCATACGAGTAAGGAATCACATTCCAGTAAGCTACTGAACCTCTTTAGCCTAGATCAATATATATTCCCCGACCTATGCATAAGCTAAATTTTAATGCAGCTAAAAGTAGATAACAAAACAACCTTTGCGAAATTACTAAAGTTACATTGTAGGAAAATTCTAGCATCAAACATGCCGTTCCTCTGATTCCTATAACATGAAGATCCCATTACTACTAACTACAAACATATAGATGAATGGCAGACAACATTCACAGTGTGAGTATTACTTAAATTCCCTGTGGTCCTCTCTTGAAATGTGTTCAAAGTTATGAGGATACTGAACCTTGAAGCTAACCTGTTGATGAGATACTTAGAACACTCAGAGGTAATCTTTAAGAATAACAGAAAACCAAGCAATTTGATAATATACATCAGGAAAGTGGCGTTCAACTTGTAAGTCAGCTGCTAGACGTCAAAGTGTGGAACAGAGTGGAAATGCGGAATCACAGCAGATACAGATATGCCCTGGAATCTCTGAATTGAACCAGAACACACGGTACCAACAATACGTGATGTTCAGATCACATAGGGATGCCATTCTACTGACCCTAAATAAACTGGGTGATCTAAATAGGAACTAACTCATCAACTGAACCATTGTAGTATAATTTTTGTGCCTCTCTATTATCATACTTTTCCTGTAACACAAGAAACTCAAGAAGTACAAGCGAGACAAGCAAACTTAACCATACCTTAGAGGAATCCTTAAGCTGCTCCCTGAGATTTATAACTTGTGGTCACAAGTGATTGGATCAAGGGCATGTGAGCCGCTGCACCACCAGAGCTTCAAGCCAATGTGTAGTTTATCAATTCAGAGATGACTGCAGTAACAACAACAGCAAACAAAAAACTATAGGAATATGTTACCCAGGCAGAAGCACATAACAAATGCTTAGTCAACATCCATATCAAACAATGTGAAACGTTTGCTTGCAGTCTCAAGTTGATTGATAAGCATATGTGATAATATGCAACAAAATTGACTAATTTTCTTTTTACAGCTGTAGCTTATTTTTCATCATTTTACCCATGAAAAAGAAAGCCATGGACTCACACATTAGTCGTTTCAGAATAAGAAGAGTGGCCATCACTATATTTATTGATTGGAAAAAGGGGACTCTGCAAAAAGAGAAAGATTGGCACAATGCATGTTCCATAGACACGTAAACAAAGTAACAAACTGATTTATTCAAAGTAGATCTTTCTCTAAAATACAGGTGGTAACATCAACTTCCCACTGACCAACTCAGGAATTTGAAGGTATCAGTACCACGTCTTACATTCTCCACATAGTAATACATAATGACATAGAAAAAGGAGGTAAGGGTAACTGACAAAGATAACTAACGTGTTTAGTAGACATTAAACAAAAGCTGCATCAAGCATGAGCTCTTATAATTCAGTTAAAAGTGAACTCCGTAGATATATACCAATACATATATCATAAACATGAAATTAAATATACGATCGCACCATTTTTTTGTGTTACTTATTTGGGCTAATGTGTCTTCAGTCATACCCTTATATTTTTCCTCCACGTAAGTACCAGAGTTCAAAGAAACTAAGCTTTCAAAATAAGTCTCGGCATTCCTGAATGGAACATAGCCGATTTTTAGTTCTCTAGCACTTCCATGTTTTGGGTCATACAAAACTAGAATATCACCACTCAAGAGCAGAATCTCGTCGTTCATAAAAGACCGCACAAGCCTAAAATATTTTTGTTCATTGATAATACTCTCATGGGTGATGACATGACGCTTAGTCCAAGATTCTCGAACTCCATAATCCAGCATCTCCCATACTTCAGAATAATTCTTAACACCATTAACATCTGTCTTGACAAGTAAACATAGGCACCCTTGCAGCACACCAAGACACATATCCTTATTCATCTCCGGGATTTCTCTTGGTAGTTGCATCTCTTTGAAATTCTCATCACTGATATCCAAAGAGAGTAATAAAAAGTTGTGATGTCCTAAGGCTAACCAATGAAGGTTTCCATCAACAAGTACCCCGGAAATATGCATATCACTAAACCAATAAGGTATGGTTTTCTCAGTTTCCCATAAATTTGATGCTAAAGAATAGATTTGGACTAGAGTAGTATCCTTGCTTCCAGGAGCTTTTACACCTATTGCCAACTTGTAATCATCAGTCTTGTGATCATAACCCAAACCATGTACGCAAACATTGTTTCTAGTAAATCCAATTGGTGATTCAGGTAATTCTTTATATTCTCCTGTGGCTGGGTTCCAAAGACACAATACATCCCTATTAAAACCACCGTCAACAAGCAACCATATCCACATGCAAATGAGACCATTACATGAACTTAAGAATCCAACACAATGATGTGGGTGATCCACTTTAATAACATCATTTTTAATTTCACACACAGGTGATGATGGTAATGAATCATATCCTATGGAGTAAAGGTCACAACCTTTTTCAAGCATGAGAATAGGGTTATTTTTCTGAATAGCAATATGGGTTTTAACGAAATCAGAGGTTGAGATTAGGGCATACCAATTCTTGCAAACACACTTACAAGCTTTTAGGGTTTTCACTGGTAATCTTGAGAGGATTTCATAGCGTATCTCTTCTGGAATGCTTGACATTACTGATCTTCTTCTTCCGCCACCAAATTTCCAGACAAAATGCCTATAAGCCATTTGTATTTTTGTTTTTGCCCTGATTAAGCTCATCTTGAGCTTCTTTTTCAGCAAATCTGGAGAAATCGGAACTTTCGATACATAAAATGTTCAAAACCCTATACCCCTCTGTGACGAGTTCAGATCGACGAAGAAGATGAAAAAAACCTAGGGTTTTTGAAGCAACAGTTGCAGTCACGCTAATTCTTTTTTGGAGTAGAGATTTCAAGCGAAGACTGCTGAAACCCTTCAATGATTATTACTACTTTTATAATTCCAACTTCATTTGGAACTTTTACTTACACTTCATTTACTTCAGGATATAGTCCACAACAGAGAACGGCATCTTAATTTGTACTGGATAATCGGATGTCACTTTTGAAAAGAGCATCTCCAAATTAATCAAACAAGAGCAGAACAAATTACATGTTTCCCCTTAGGGATCTGCGGTCATCACATAGTGATGGCAACAACCATATCGGTGGCACAGACCAAACCATGTGATTTTTCTAAACCTTAGCCCACTTCGCTTTCGTGAGCTGCTCTATTAGCAGTGCGATTGACACACAAAAAAGAGAGAGATTGAAATTTTGTTATTAGGGTTTTGATGTCTTTGAAACAGAAAATGGGTTCTTTGATCTCCCAAAAATTATTCTTATTGATTTGCTCAACAATCGTTGCCGCACCACTTTCAAAAATCTTATGTGGCCGTTAAAATAGGGACTTCGCAATGTCCCATTGGAGATGCTCTGAGAGGTAAACTAGTAGTTCCGAGTTCGAAACCCTTTGTCGATCCAAATCCTTTTTCCTAAAATTCCTAAAAACTAGTAGACAGCAAGAACAACAACTCCAATGGTACATATCTAATTTGATTGTTTGCTTGTCCACATGAACGGACAAACTTAATTTCTTAGGGAAATTCCTATGGAATTTGCTCCCGTTATGGACTGAACAAACATGAAAAACAGGTGGCAAACCAACAAATCTAATGGTTTGTTCATCGCGGACCAATATGAGACGTACGTCTCATTTAAAACCTCGCTGGACTACAAAACTCGCTGCCGAGTGAAGCAAAACCGCGTGGCCTTTAATAATCCGCTAGCCGGGTAGCCTTAATCTTCCAGCAGCTAAACATCAAACGCCAACGGCTACATTTGAACGGCTATAAACTCTTATCATCCAACGGCTAAAAAATTTGAGCTCTATAAATACTCCTCACTTCAACTCCAAATTCTCATATTCTACACCTCTAGTCTCTTTACTCTTCTTTGAGCTAAAAAAAAACTCTTCAGTTTAAAAAAAAAACTTGTCGAAAGATGTCTCGACCCTTGTTAGTTCGGCGAGCTCCGTATACTGCAGAAGAAGATGAAGCTATTTGCAGAAACTATGTTTTGTTATAACAACAACAACTTGCTTCAACACACTATCTAGGTGTGAAATTCTGGGCGGTTATTCATGACGGGTTCTGCATTGGCACCCATAACCCGATTCGTCGTGTTATATGCGACATAGAAAATCGTTTTCAAATAATTAAGAAAGAAGTAAGTGAGTTTGTAGCTTTCACCATGATAGTCAATCGAGACTGAGGGGTGAAACTGATGCTGAGATGGTAAGAAGATCTTTAGATGAATGGCAAAGATGGAAAAATATGGTTTTTCATTTTGAAAATTGTTTCGAAATCCTTAAGGCGTTGAATAATTTCAACCCATTCTTGCTAGTCGTTGTTCCACCTAGTACATCTCAGTGAAGTTAATGTAATGCTTAATTTTAAATATATGTAATTTCAATGAACAGTCGTACTTTTAATTGATCAAAAATATAATTACAAAGGTAGCGGAATTAAAAGTTAAAATTTCTCTAACGTCCTCCATTATTATCTTCTGGGCCTGGAGTCCATTTTCCAAGATCCGAGATACCCCCACTCGCCAACAAACTTTGGAAATATTGAAAAGCGGAAGGAAATGGTCGAAGACTACTAAAAGATTGTTGGAAAGTACTCGGTGCTCCAAACGTATAAGCGGTTTGTTGTGGTGGTGTAACAGTATAATAAGGTTCATTTGGGTTGTAGGGCAAGAATAATGATGAAATGTGTCTTAGATAAGGTTGTATAACTGGAGGTTGAGAAACGGGAACCGTTTTTGGTGAAGTACTGGATGCTTGTGTATCTCCCACTATTGCATCATTATCGTGACATGATTTGTTGCTCCTGATAGAATCGAA
Source organism: Papaver armeniacum (assembly GCA_023531295.1). NCBI lineage: Eukaryota > Viridiplantae > Streptophyta > Magnoliopsida > Ranunculales > Papaveraceae > Papaver > Papaver armeniacum. Next base: position 157,694 of record JAJJWW010015489.1, on the reverse strand, counting down.
AGACTGTGAAAGCCGGTCAGCATTTATAGTTGCACTCAATCCAATTATTGTGTCCGTCTGACATCTCCGATACACACTCAAGCGTGTAGACCCATTTACCGAACCAGCCAATGCATATCGTTAAGTTGTCTCTTCAACTCATTATTACTGGCATCCACATTGTGGTAAGGATAATCACGTTCCATAGCTTGGGAAACAGTGGGAATCGTGGTTGGCTCACCTTGTGAAGTAATACTTTGCATCTCCCAACGGAGTTCGGGCAAATTTGACGAAGAATATGAAGAACTTCCATCTGTGGTGGGGTAAGTCATATAGCATGGATCTTCTGGAGAAGGCTGGCTAGGAACGATGTTTTTATCAATACCCCTACGTGATAACCATGGGAAATCAAACTCATAGATGTGCGTGTTGTGTGTAACAATTACAGGTTTTGCAATCGACTGGTACCAGTTAGCATACGACGCTTCATTAATATCCTCACGTGTGTTTAGTTCACACCTTACCCACGGCGTCATTATCTCCCCAACGAAATCTAATGTGGAGTCTTGCATCTTGCGTGGCGGGTTAATTGGAATTGCATAAATATCTGTAATTGGAACAATATTCTTTATCCCAAGTACCAAACACCTCTACCCATTTCCGGGGTGTAAAAGAAACTCTTCGGAGAGAATAATCATGAATAGCTCGTACCTGGTCATTTTGAAACTCTGGAAAATTAACGTAACGGTGGACAACAACATTCTTATGGCTCCGAGTCATCTGTTGATACCTCTAAACAAAACTGGAAACCGATCCATTGCTACCAGTGTCATTCGCCCAGTTACTTGTGTAATACATGTCAAGTACTGGAATTCTACGGATATTGTCTAATCTATAATTTAGTATTTTTGACCATGTCTGTTTTTATTCATAAAATTCTTTAAATTTAAAAATAATAATTTAGATATTTACATTTATAATGCCTCGGAAACCAGTGAAGTTAGGTATACTTATGGATGTTTGATCCAGACCACGGTACATTTCTCTTAAAATTGCAGACCCCCAATCATAATGTGGTGCTTTTTCAAGATCTTCTAACGCTCCAAGCCAACTAATATGAGAAATAGTAGTTGAGTTTTGAAAGAACGTCTAACCCATCAACCATAAGATAAACACTCTTTCGAGTTCAGGATATTCAACTTAATTTGTTGAATTTTCCTTGTACATAACGAAACGCTTAAACGCTAAACAATATATTCCACCTCCTTTCAAATATTTATGATCTTCACATACACGTGATTCTAAAAACGAGGGAATGAGTGTCTTCCATTTATCACGAGATACACATTCGTTTTGGTAGAATGGTACAGGCTCTCCCACTCCACTTGGAATCCCACAAATGAAATACAAATCAAGGGGCGTAATCCCTATTTACAAGAATAATATCAACTATAATTAATTGTATTGGATTATTTAATAATTACTTAAAAATAATAATTTGGTTAAACAGACTTACTAATTTTAAAATCCATGAAATGGAACGTGTGCATGGTTGGCCACCACCTTTCTACCAATACTTTCGTAATTTTATTGTTGTGTTTGCTTGGGCTGCATAAAATAAAACGCACGCCAGAATAAACAACATTTAATTCTTTTAATCCACCTCCCATTTTATAATAATTCTCAGACCCCTTTTGATGCCCCGGCACATGACCTTCAACTAATGTTGGAGCAGCAACGACACTCAGCGAAGCAAACTCGTGTTTCATGATTCTGATTAAAATTTACCTCTTAGGCAGGCCTTGGTATTTTTTTCATGTTTTTGATCTCTTTTATGTCTCAAACTGTTGACGTCAACTCTTACCAGATTGCTCATTTTGTAGCAAGATTTTGTTTAAAAGAATATGAATAAGAGAGTGGAGTGGTGTGAGTGAAAATGAATCCAAATGAAGGATTTTATAGCATTTGAAAGTTGTAGCCTCTAAGAAAAGAGCCATTGGGATTTTACCCGTTGGCGCTTTCTATAGATCCTCCCGTGGGTTTTGTGCGCCCGCCGCGAGTTTTGTTGGCCCGAGCGTTTCTTCACCCTCTAACTCACTGCTTTTCCCTTAGTGCAAAATCATGTTTGACCATCCACTGGGCTTGGAAAAAAATCATGTTTGTTGATTGCCATAGGAATTTCCCTCACATTGGTCAATACACAAATTTAACTAGGGGACCCACTTTATACATAAACAAATATTTTTTTTCACTAGTGGGACCCGTTTTTATATTAATTCTTTTTATGGTATCAAGTGGGACATATTTATTAGAAAAATCTTAAAAAACTATATATAAAACTAACTATAACTAAATTTAGTCCCGGCTCAACTTAGGTCGGTCAATGCAGTGTGAGACGATCGTCTCAGGTTGGTTCGTTCGACTCAACCTGAGACGCGATGGACCAAACCTTTTATTTGGAGGTTTGTCCATCTGTTTTAATGGTTTGCTAGTCCCACTGTAGGTGTATAATGGAAAAATTGGTTAGTTAGACATGCCCATTAGAGTTGCTCTGATAAACTGGAAAATCTGCTTGATATACAATGCCCATTGGAGTTGTTCTAAACAAAAATTAGCTAAAATGACAGCTAAGAAAAACGGGTATTGATAAATTTTTTAATTTGTTTGTTGTTGTAATAAGGATTCGAACTCTAAGACTTGTGAAGATTAAATTTAAAGGTTTAATAAAAATAATAAAAGCGAGAGTTACTGGGTCTAGGATTCCACCGCACTCATATCAATAGGCTCAATTATTTATTCTTTAGCAATTATCGCTCAATAAATAAAACAACATCGACTCTTATTTTGCCAAAGTAGATTCTCCAAATATTAGTTATCGTAAGCATGGGACATCAAACATCTAAGCAAGCATGACCCATCTAATAAAATGATAACTAATTTTTTCAAATCATAAAACAATTTAAAATAAATGCAAAAGTCATAAAAAGAATAAAATAAATTCACCCAAGTATGAAGTTCGGCTTCCTCCGTCGACCCGGTGTCGGGGCTTAGCTTCTCATAATGAAAACACACTCAAAAATATAATTCCTAGCTCAAATGGTGTTTTTATTAAAGAAAGCTAATAATACAATTAATATGCAACGCTGTATTGGCGTTACAGAAGTCACTGTACAATATTTGTTGCGAATTCAAAACAAGCGTGCCAAACTGACTGTTACGAGTAGTGTTTATAAACGACAGTTCTCTGCGACAATCAGTTGGCGTCGAATGTTCTTCTTCTTCTCTGCAGCAGCAGAGAAATCTGCTCTGCAACCCTCTGTTCTTCTCCCCAGCTCTCGATATCCGTCTCTAACACCACAGCCACCCTTTTATACTCCACAGGTCCAAGAATAACACCCCATTACTTCGAAATCTTCTCCATTACTCGGCCTTAGCTCGGAATATTTTTCTTTCTTTTTTTCTGAAAATTACGGAGATTTTTCCTCATCTTCTACACGTAAATAGGCTGTCAGAATCTTTCCATCAATGCAAAATATACTCCCACGAATATTATCTGAACCAAAATTCTTTGATTTAACTTCAAATTATCTTCTTTCATGTTTTATTCTTTTTCCGGCCAGCCACGGGTAATAACTCTACCACAACCTCTGCACGCGTCTGAGAGATATCAAGCACCTTCCAAAGATGGTCTTCAATCAATCAGGGAAGATATTCTTCCTTTATTCACTCCACAGACTTTCCATTTCCAACTCACAGTAAATCCGAGAATACAACCTTTCCCTGTTTCACCCAACACCGGATTATCCAACCCAAGTTTGTTGATTTGAAGGCCTATACCATCCCTGTTAAGCCAAAACAGGTTCACTGAAACCAATTATGGCGATTGAATCTCCTCTAAAACCTCCAAAAATCATCACAGCGAATATCAGGTTTTCTTCAAAACTTTTCCCGCCAAAAATTATTCAAAGGAGGAAGATGATCTCCCCCTTATCCTGTTCGGGTGTCCCTTTAGCACTTGCCTTATGGGGTGTAAATAGTAAGGAAGGTGTTCCTTATCCGTTGAGGTGCTCCTTAGTAGTTGAGGTGTCCCTTAACCAACATTGAGAGAGTCCGAATAACACGTGTCCTCCGGGTGCAAATAACATTTTTTTTCAAGCCAATTCTCCACAAGAGATTATTCTTCTAAAAACAATTAAAACAAATTTATTAGAGAAATAATGAGTCCTAACTAATGTATTTATGGGTGAAAATGCGTCGCACTTTCGTGCTTATCAGGTATGAAAGCTTAAAAAAACTTGAGCAAACTAAGCTAAAACAAAAGTTCTCTGCTAGGTGACGAATCAAGAGAAAAGTAAAAAACTTTTCAACAAAAGTTACACCTTCTTTTTCTTTTTTCTATTTTTGAAATTTTTTACTCCTTAACATAATGGAATTCTCTTCAATTAGAACTGGTAAAGGGCACGTGCTAATGCACGTGTATTGCTCCAAAAGGAAATCACTTATGTTTTCAGAACTCTAATATGAATTGTTATGTCGATTCCAAAAAATTTAGCAGTCAAAATAATGTAAACTAATTCCCTGGAGTGACTCAAATAATCTTATTTGGTATCTAAGTGTAGTTGAGTTCATCCAGTAGATTGCACCATCCGTATACTTACACATTTCATTTAGTCGATTGCGCGTTGCACCGCTCACATACATATAAGTATAATTAGATGTCATCAATTTTAATGAAGTTGGTTTGTGCACCGCCCCACTAAAAGACAAAATGGGGATTCTTATTATCAGATAGTGGTGTGCTAACATATAGAGGATCTGGTGAACTTTGAGCCAACTCATTTTTAAAAAATCGGCTTATTGAATCTTTCATCATTTGATTTTCATTTAATAATTTTCTTCGTTGTTATTCGGTTTGTTTTGACGGGACCTTTAGATTCCTTGGAGAAGTAATCTAAACCCATCTCTTTCTTATATAATCTTCAACTACGTTTATCGGTTTCAGATACTTTCAGATAATTTTTTAATAAGTTCCCTTTAAACCTTTTAGTTGGTAGCTATATTTTCTATTAATCTCTTTGCAAATTGCCAAAGTTGATTCATCGGTGTAGTCACCATTAGCGGTAACCAGTGGTGGCTGAACTTTTAGGAGAAAAATATTTTTTGAGTTTGTATCAACAGTGAAAACGCAAGGGTACCAAGTACACCACCAATTTTTTTTTTCCGTTCGGCAACCTGTATAGACAAAACCTAATACAATTCCAAGTAGACCAACTGAATGATCCTTGACAATATGTATATCAATTTTATATCTCTACCTCTTCTCAATCAGTATGTATATAGACAAGGGTCCGTGAACCTGATTTTTAAGATGGGTACTTGGCCGATCTGAAAAATCAATATCCAAGATCAATCAAGTCGTATCCAAATAATCCATTCGGAATTCTGCCAAGTAATTAAACTTGTTATCTATATTTTAATATACAAAATCTACAAGAAATGAGTCTCGTAATCGATCACAATTAGATGGACTTTGCGTAAATCGAATTATAAAGATAAACAATATAAAGTGGAAAAGGAAAAACACAATACACCAGAAGTTTTGTTAACGAGAAAACCGCAACTGCAGAAAAACCCGGGGACCTCATCCAGATTTGAACATCAGGATGTATTAAGTCGCCACAAACAGTAGCCTATTATCATTTTGGGCTGGAATGTAATTGAGACCGAATCCACCCTCTAAGCGATTCAGTTACAGTCACGCTCCTTACGTCTCTTGAACTTCGTAAGGCTCTACGTAATTGACTCCCTTAGGTGGCGTCCTTTACATTCTAAGAGTTGCTTCAGCCTAAGTGAAAACTTTTAATACCAATATGCCTCTAACAGATAAGTCTATTTGATTTCCGTTTAGATCAAAGATCAAGTGAGAAAATTTATTTGCAATAGACAAAGCTAGCAAACTTCACAAACTAGAACTTACGACTCCCGAAGAGCAACCTAGATTCTTAACTGCCTCTCAAGAACAATCTTCAAAAGATCAACTAAGATAAGTTTCAAATATCTATCTTGAGGAATAACAAAGCCTGAGACGAAGAGAATTTTATAATTACTATATATCTTTCCTGAAAGAGATTAAGAAAACCTCTCAATAACAGAAAAGCAAGATCATGATTCACGAAATATCAAGGTAAAGCTAGTCGGACTTGGCTTCATGAATCCCCAAAGCGAAGTCTTTTAGTCGTAAACCTAATTATGTTTCTTAGAGGAAACCTAGGTTTATAGAGAACGACTCTAGAATCAACTAGGACACAAAGTGTCAAAGATTGATTTTACCAGTTGAAAGAGCATCACTATTTATAGTTTTCAAATACCATGGGTTTCTTAGAATTCAAGCTAAGAAAACTTGAGAATCAAGCAAGCATTTTTAGGTCTTGAAAATACAATTGAAGAATATACACTATGCACCGGTTCTTGAATCGTGTATAATGACTATTCAGTTTGGCAATTATGCCAAAGAACTAAAAGTAATTTGATGTTCATTTAAACACCTAAGAATTTAATCATGATGCATACAAATAAGTGTTTGAGTGATAAATGAAGTCTTAAAGTGTTTGGGAGAGTTCTAACAATGCTAAACATATTAAAAATTAGTATTTAAGCATCTGCTAAAATATAAACTGGGACAGTTGGTACAACGGTTCGTGAACCGTTACGCTTGTTTTACGAGTCACGGTGCAACGGTTAGTGAACTGGCTTCTCCAACCCTACAAGACTACCGAACTCAGTTAACTACGGTTCGTGAACCGGGTTCTCTAACTGCTAGCCTAAAATACCAACTTAGAAAATTCAGTTCACAACAGTTCGTGAACTGTTCCCAACTGAACTCAATTGGTTCGCCAAGCCTTATGTATTTCTGAATCTCAAATATCTATGTTTTGCGAATTGGTTAGCCAACCTACCCTGAGTAGAAATATCCGTAGTTCAGAATTTCTCTCTTATGATATTTGAAACATTTCCAAGCAATTTTCAATTGATCCACAAATTAATTCACAAACCATAAATTGCTTGAAACTAATATTGTTAAGGTTCGTTGAACATCTTGCTAAATCATATTTCAAGATTTTTAACAAGACAAGCTTGGATCAGAACTTCTTCTTTGTAAATCTACTAGAAGTCGTACGGCATCGACTCAACAAATATAATGAGTAAAATAGAAAGGTTCAGCCTTCAAATACCTGATATAGAAGTTTTCCAAATGTCTTCGTCGATCTTCAGTCTTCAAGGGTGATGTCTGATACTCAACTACCAAATTCTAACCTAGTTTGAGACATGACCTAGTATATTAGAAATCAACATATAGTTCTGATCATCTAACACTGACAACAAGCTTGAGATAGAAAAATTTGTAGGTTCAGTCGAGCATTGCTCTAACAAACAGTAGTTTTAGTTTGACTTTACACTTATAGTATTCAATGTTGTTTGCATATTATTCATCTCAATATAAGTTCACGATCATCGGTTCGAATCATTAATTTTTCATTAGATCATCAATAGTGAAACTCAATGTATCAATTATTCAACTCGTTCGTTTTGAATTACCGTAATTGTAATATCAGAATTATGAAATTTTCCCCCTTCACAAGATTCAAAATTCAGTCAATTGTTACCTGCCGGAAAAGCAATATTATGTTTACGTTATTCTTAGAAACTAACATATTGTTTACACTCAACTTTTAACAATCCCATTGGATACCCTCTCAAAACTCAAAACCTTAAAAGCGTCAATCATTCTTATGATAGTTATGCCTTTTCTAAAGGAACCAGTTGTAGTATGCCTATGCAAAGGAACAATCATATAGATAGCTTATCCAGAAAAAATACATCAGGCTAGTATTGGCTCTGGTTTTACTAGACCGATTAAAATATCAATTGCTTCTGCTCAAGAGGTGAGTGATGCTGCGGCTGAATGGTCATCCAACTTGTTGGGAAAATTATCTCCAAAACTCCTTTGGACTGTGATGATGTCAAGAAGGAAATTAACATTCGCTGAAAAAGTTACAGGGAGTTTGAAATCATCTTTAAGGGAACTAATTTATTTGTCTTTAGGTTTCAACAAGAACATGCATATAAATATGTGATTAGGAACACCCCCTAGTCAGTTTTGGGTTGTTTATTTTCCCTTCAAAAATATAACTCACGAATATCTATTAAGGATCATAAATTTATACACAATTGGCGAATGATATTTTGTTAAGAGGATCATACCGGATAGAAGGAAAAGAATGCCAGGAGGTCATGTTACAAATATTGTTTATGTGGAGGTCAATCTCAAAGATTCACTAAGAAGAGGGGGATTTTGACAATGCTACAAGTGAACGTGTCTATGTGATATACCATTTTGAAATGCAACCATATAAAATATGTAAAGAATGTTTTATGGTTGATCATGTTGAGGCAAATTGCAAAGGAATTGCTCAAGAACTTAAAGTGGGGGAAATGGATGAACAGAGTTATTTTAATTGGAGTAAGACAAAAGAGGAAAAAAAAATTGGCTACATATATGACATATATGGTTGTGAATAACTATTCCTCATTAATAGTAGCTGAAAAAATAAGGTAGGAGATGATATTTTAGATTTAGGGTTTTCGAATGAAACAATATGAGGAAGGAAAAGAGAGCCACATAGGAGATATCTTCACCATCCTTAGACCCATAAATCTATAATTCTATCAATACATATAGCATCCCGTGTTTTCAGCATGGCGCATGCTTAAAAGATGCGACATGGCCTGAGATAAAGGTTCACCTCAAGCTTCTATTGTGTTTAAGAGGAACATTGGCCAAGGGCCAATATGGCACCAAGCATGGTGCATCGCAAGGGCATATTGACCAAGAGACGATGCCACACTAAATGGTGCCTTAGGCCAGTTGGGAGGATGGCCTATAACAAAGTAGCACCATTATGGCACATTACACATGTCATTGTCTTAGGGCCAATATCGCATCACTGTGTTGCATCAGGCTACATCAGGCTGGCTTAGGAAATGTTCAGCCATCATGGATGGGCATTAGAATTGGCCTGTAGGCCAGAACTGAATGTACAACCATCATAGTTGGTTATTCAGAGAAGCATGACAACGACCATCTTATCTTATCTTATCTTATTACTATTACTACTAATATAAAGAAAAGAGGTATTTTTGGTGAAGCCTTTTCACATGACAATAATACCCCCATTAACTAAGTTTTTAGTTAATACTTGTATATTTACAGGAATGCCATTGTTTTAAAAATAGATCGAAAAAATTAAAACTTAGATATCTTTAAAAATACACATCGGATTTTTGCAAAATTAATATATTTGGAAAGCTCTTTAAATTATCTACGTAATGAGTACAAACAAGGATATTAAATTTTTATTTTAAGATTTTTTCCCCATTATTATCAAATTTGGTGTTGTTAAAAGAATCCAATTCAAGCATGTGCATCGCACATGTGGCCTTACTAGTGAATAATGAAGCAAACACCTCAAAAATGGACTTGGTAAATGTCACTTTCCTCCCTAACTACAAGTTGTAAAAATGTCTTTAAAATATATGTAGGGAGGGTATTTGGTTGAGGGTGCATATGCAGACCATGCACCAAGTAAGATTCATAGCTTATCCGGAAGAGCATAGATGATGCTTATGCCTCATTTATAGATGCGTAGCCTTGTCAATGGGGCATATGATGCGAAGGCATCACTATGCCATGCCGCGGACTAAATATGCATCTCTTGGATGCATTTTGACAGAACTACCTATACGGACTATGCCATTATTATGATTGCACGGCCACGGCCTTGCAACACGAGTTGTCTTAAGTTGTTGTCCATTCGAGGATGAACTATGGTTTGTGCTTGATCCTTTTATAGTATGAAATGGTACATAGGCATCCGTAAAGAGTTCCAACATTTCATGTCCAGTACATTGTCGCTCATATCATCTAATTGCGAGATGATTGCAACATATTGGCCACTCATATCAGCTGGCTCGGTATTGCGATGCAAGAGATGATTGTGGCCATACTTGATGAAGAAAGTTGCATATCATCATTCAATGCTCATACTTCCTATCAAGGTGTTCGACGTAGACATGTACCAGTGGCACATTGGGCATGGATAGGAAAGTAAGCTACATCAATATGCAAGTTAGCGGAGCTTGAATAAACCTAAGGAAAGTACGACATGAGCCTGATTGATGTACCTTTGGCATGAGAAACATCAATCATGCTTTCAACAATGCAGTCAAGTAAAGAAGCTAGAAAAATGTCGTAATGGCCCATGCGTAAGTTCAAGACATGTTTTATTCCTAAAACTGACTCAAATGCCAGTGATGCATGCAAGATGCATCAGCCATAGCCTTCAACGCTTATACCCTTGTTCTGCGGTAAGTTGGAACGGTGTAGAAGCTAAGTTAGCTGCATCATGCTTGTCGAGCATGATTTTAAGGGAAGACGAACATGCATTTGACTAATTTTAATGCCCGGTTAGCAGCATCAGAGTGGCGCATCAGGGAAGTTATGGCATGCGCGCCCTGGCGCGCTAAGCGTAATTTTCCGGTCTGTGACAGTTGGTATCAGAGAAAGTTCCGAGATAACTCTAGGGACTGTGCGAGATGGCTTGTCAACGAATATTTTTCTTAAATGGAAAACTTAAAGTTGGATAGTAGTCCAACTTTTTCCCGAAAGAGTTTGTAACTGGTATGCCGGGTACTTTGCAAATCGAGTAGAGTTTTTTTTTTTAAGTACTATGAGTTTACCTGGCCTAAGTGGCACCACATTTATGAGTGGATTTTCGGAAAAACGTTCGGACGGTAGGCAGAAAATGATACAAATCATCCCCACACGTTGGAAACTAGCCAACGGTCTGCATTGTCAGGCCGGCTAGCACCCCACTAACGAGTGGCAACCCGCGAAACCGTCAGGGACAATAGGCAGCTGGATCTTATTTCATACATTACTAAAAATTGTTGGCACCAACTTTGTGAACCTTAGGGACTTCTGAACGTGTAGTATGGGATGCCCGCTTAGGATACCTTGTTGGGATATCCTTTTGGCAACTGGACAATTGAGATTCTTGGTAAAGTTGTGGACTCCTTTTGACTTTGAGTGTCTGGAGAAGGGTTCCGAGAACGTAGTGGAAGATCACCTTTTTATGATCATTTCAAAGTCTTGTAATTATGTTTTGCCTTTGCATGAATCGTTTCCCGATGAATAATTGTTTTTTATTTCTCACTTACCTTAGTTTGATGATATTGTTAATTATCTTGCTATTGGTCAACTTCCTAAACAATGGTCGAAACAAGATAAAACTAAATTTTAGCCGAGGTTAAGTATTTTTTTGGGGGGGATGATCCATATTTGTTTAAGTATTGTCCCGATAATATTATTCGCCAACATGTACCTAATGATGAAATTATGAACGTTATCACTTTTTACCATTGATATGCTTGTGATAATCATTTTAGCTCTAAGAAAACTGCTGCCAAAATTATGCAATGTGGTTTTCATTAGTCTACTTCTTTCATGATTCTCATGAGTTTTGTCGAAGTTGTGACAGGTGCCAAAAGTTGGGAAGGACTACTCAGCGCACTATAATGTCGTTAAACTCCATATTGACAGTAGAAATATTTGACGTATGGGGAATATACTTCATCGGACATTTCCATACTTCTAACTTTAATGCATACATCTTGTTAGCGATTAATTATGTATCTAAATGGGTAGAGAGGCTATACCTACTAAGACGAATGATCGAAACATCGTGATCAAGTTCGTTAGAGAATACATATTTTCTCGATTTGGTACCCCTAGAGCCATTATTAGTGATGGAGGGTCACATTTTGCAATAGATTTTTTAAGACACTTTTAAGTAAATACTCAATTAAAGATCTCTACACCATATCACCCCAAGACTTGTGGCTAAGTCGAAGTTTATAACCAACAAATTAAGCAAATACTAAAGAAAACGGTGAATCCTAATCGTAAGGATTGGTCTGCACGATTATTGGATGCACTTTGGACTTACTGAACTTCTCATAATAAGACACCCTTCGGGATTGTTAGAGCACTGCTCGGTCGAACTCGCAAGCGTTTCTATGTCAAGCTTGTTTGTCAAGTTTAGGTGATAAAAACTACAAGTTTTGATTTCTATTCTACTTATAGCTATGTCTCGGATCAGGATAGAATGTGTAGTTGAGCTTTAGACTTCACGACGTTCATCGATTGGAGACAAAAATCTACCGAGGAGTGCTTGGAGGAATTTCATCAACAAAAGGTATGTGGAGACTAAAACTTATCTATCACTCAAAAGTCTATTCTATTTTTATCTTCTACTGAGACTAAGTCGTATAAATATATAGACTTTTACATTATACCCATTTGATATTTCGAGCTGAGTTTAACTCACTTATATCTTTCTCGAAATATGTGTTGCAAAGCTTTTTGCTTTAGCTACGTTCATCATTATTCTTGATGAGTTTAGTTGGAAACAATTTATTTGTTGGAAACTAAATAATGAGTCAAAAGATGATCATGTAAAAATTGCCTTGAAACATCTTACATGATTTGTGTGAGACAGTCATTTGGTGTAGACTCGGAATGTTTCGTACTAATCATTCGATCACTTGAAAATTACTTATAAGCTAATAGTTTGTGTGAGACAGCTATTGTCGTCTTCTAAGAATATTTCAATGATTGAAATGAGAGTTTAAACAATTAATCATTGTCTGGATACAACACAGTATGAATACCGGTATGCAAACTGTTGTGGTATGATTCAGGTCCGGGAACCATGTTTGCATACCTGTATGGGATCAGTTTTACCTGAGTTAAGGTCCGGGACGACAATATGCGTACCCGTTTGCGAACTGTCGGACAAGACCAAAAGTCCAAAACTTAAGTTTGCGTACCCGTTTGCAAACTTAGTTGGTTATGTTCTAAAATCGGTTAAGCATGATTCCAAACACATGAACAAACACATTTATATATTAAGGAATGTAATCTTTGCAAACAGTAGCTAAATGTTCATGAATTGATTCTCTTGAATCAAATTCGATTTTGCTTCAATTGTGTCTTGTATACTTCTATGAGAATATAAACAATTGAACAACTCTATGAGTAACACAGTTAGATTCATTTGATTATCAATTGATCTAGAATTGTTGGATGAATGTGGTTAATACAAAAATGTTCATATGGCTAACTTAGGTTAACTATTGTTGAACCAACACAATATACACATTTGGGTACAGTTACTCATATCTAAATGAAGGTATATTTCATTTGTGTGTAACAAGCTAAGACCATCTAACTGTGGAGAGATATTGCTTTGGTTTTAAGCAAACTTAGGTTGATCTTAAATCAGGTTTTCATCTAACAGTGAATATTGATTGCTTTGTTAGTTAGCTAACTTAGAATGAAAATCCTAAGAGAGAACTCTAGCAACCGGAAAACCTAATCCACACATCATGTGTGATACTAGTTGAGTACTAGAGTCGATTCTCCTTTAAACTAGGTTTTTCCTAAAACCATTATAGGTTAACGACTTAGAGACTTCATTGGGATTCTGAAGCCAGAACCAACTATTTTCTCTGTAGTTGCGTGTTCTGATCTTACTTGTTCTATCGTATTAAATATTATCTTCTCTAAGATTGCCTCGAGACTTATCTCCGATAAGTAAGATATAAAAAGTAATCTCAAAGTTCTTCGTCACATTCTTTGTGATTCCACAATAACTTCTTCTACTACCATATAATTAAGTTATTGTGAGGTGATTGATATTTCTAGGCTATTCTTCAGGAATATAAGACCGAATTATCAATTGGTTCCTGTTGTTGATGGTGGATTTTTGGCAACGGCAAAAATCGTAACTTTACATATTCCTGAACCAGTTGTCAGATGAATATTGAGACTTATGTCTCTCATTAAAGCATGAAAACTCATGCCACAAGAACCTCTGACTGAGTATACTGTCTCTCAGAGCATACGTGAATATGCAGTCTCTCAATTGAGGCAGCGACACATTTCATTAATACTGAACAATTTCAGTAATCACTTTTATATATAATCAAACGATTGGACGACTCCTAGACAGCTTGCCTGCTAGTACAGAGCGATAACGTCTTCAGGGTGTAACAATGTTTTCCCTGACTATATAAAAGACATGTGTATGGAATCAGATGGCTCCTAGACAGCTTGCCTGCTAGTATAGAGCGATAACGTCTTCAGGATGCAATAACGTTTTCCCTGACTATACGTAATAAATACGACGCTTCAACTAGCTCATATCGCTCAATTCTCGAATAATTAATGCTCCTAGACAACGTGCTAGTATAGAGCCATCAATTAATTATTTATAGTCATTGGATTCATTAACTGAATCCCTAGAAAATATTTGCGTTCTTCATAATATTTCATTACTTTAATTCATGGCTCTTCTCAGCAGAATTCCATGGGTTAGTAATAAATATTCAATGGACGGGCATCTGAGCCACTATCGAATAAGCCCCGACACAATGGTGCAAGTGTACTCAACAATAATGCACTAACGAGCACCTGAATGCACGAACGAGCATTTAAAAAATACGAAGGAACGATGAACCTATGCAAAATAGAAAAGAAAGTAGTAATAATAAAATATTAATTAAGGCGCCTAAGGGACCAGGCCCACCGTCCGGTCGAACATGCCGCCGTGGCCGGCCCCACCCTCTTCCCATATTTTATCTTATTTTATTATTTTCCTTGATCTCATGAAAACTCCTTCATTTGAACAAACTCATTTGTTTGAGAAAACTCCTCAGTTTCATGGTGTTTCCTTCATATCAAGGAAATAATATAAAATTAGGAAAGTTGTCACGGGACCGGGTCTACTATCCGGCCGGCCATGCCCTAGTAATGTCCGGTCCCACACCTTATGATTCCTTATTATTTTATTATTATTATTTCCTTCATCTTATGAAATTCCTCAGTTTCGTGATATTTCCTTCACACCAAGGAAATAATATAAAATTAGGAAAGGTGTCACGGGACCGGGCCACTAGCCGGCCGACCATGCCCTAGCCATGGCCGGTCCCACACCTTGCGACCCCTTATTTATTATTATTATTATTTTTATTTTTATTTTTATTTTTTTTAAAAGAACATTATTATTACATGAAACTAGTTGGAAGCCTAACAAGCTAAGCTCCAACGACAGACTACTACATTAATTGAACAGGTTGATGTGCTAGTCTACCAGCGGGCCTCATGGGAAACCTTGCCAAGGGGAGCCGAAAAGGCGGGAGGGGGGGCGAGATTGTGTCACAAGGGGGCAAATTAACACTATCTTCCATGTTAATTCCTGCAATATTACGCCATTGGGGACTCGAACCTGGGACCTCCTGGAGCGCATTAAACTTTGGGGAACGGGATGACCAGCTGAGCTAGGGGCCCGTTCTTGATTATTATTATTATTATTATTATTGTCTCCTTCATCTCATGGAAACTTCTTCGTTTCAAGGAAACTTCTTCGTTTCGACAACTTGATTTCATGATATTTCTTTCACATCATGAAAATAATATAAAATTAGGTAAGGTATCACGGGACCGGGCTCATTAGCCGGCCGACCATGCCTTAGACGTGTCCGGTCCCACACCTTGTAATTCATTATTTTATTATTATTTCCTTCATCTTAAGAAGTTCCTCAGTTTGAACAAAACCCTGATTTCTTCATATTTTCTCAAATGTTGCTCAAACGCGCATCAGAAAATATCAAAATTCTCAGGACTGAGACACAGACATAATGGTGACATGGGCATATTACCTTGACCGACCTAGGTTAGCCCTTTGTCTTGTAGGAGGCCGGTCCCACACATTTTCATCATTTGACCTAATTTGTTCACATTAGGTTTAAACTCTTCCAAACGACTTGGAATTTCATCAAACGATCATAAGTCGGTCCCATGACCAACCATAGTCAGTTCCATGACCCTTGGTCGGTCCCTCATTTCTTCATAATTAGGTTCTATTACCTAACGCTTAGACGAGCACTATTTTAATAAATGATTAAGCCAGCATTTAATCATCCTTTCACCAACTTGCCTTCAAAAGACTTTGGTATTTGCTCACTCGAGCATCTGGGCGCTACATGGTCGGCCCATCATCCCATGTAGCCGGTCCCTCCTTCACTTCGTGGTTGATTTTTAATAAATCATCAATTGATCAAAATTAGGGTTTCGAATCCAAGGTTCATAATTCCATATTCAAACACTAATAATTTTATGTTGATCCCGTAATCAACACTTTAATTATTATACTCGGTCCAGTTGCCAGTATCTTAAATTAACATTTTATTTGGTCCCGCTACCAAATTATTCATCAAATGAGCAACATTTGCTCAGATGAACAATATTTGCTTAGACTAGAAATATTTGTTCAACAATCGATATTCAACGATTCATCGAATTAGCAATATTTGCTCACCTTAACTATCAACATCCATTCGATAATTATACCTCTGTCTCAACAGACATGTTCAATTCATGAGTCCTAGAACATTCGTAAATCATGTTCGACTCAGCAATACAAAGACTTATCGTCTCATCAAGTCAATAACTGACTAACTAAATACACGTCTGCCTTGTAGACTCCACAATCACGAAACATCAATCATGTCACATAGGGGATATCAACTAGGGTTTTGGCCTGGCGGTCTACGACATATGTGTCCATCCACGATGAGAATGTGAGCAAGTCATGCAAGCAGTTAGAGGAGTTAGCAAAGTAGTGGGTGGACAATCAACCAAGTCTCCGCACGATGAGTAACTGGTTTTAACACGATTTACCATTTCCCACTCTTTGACTCCAGCAACTGTCACACTTCATGGGATCAAGGTGTCTACGATTCTTGCAATATAAATAAGTCTCTGAACCCATGATTGAACAAGACAACAAGAGAATAAGAACTCAGCGTCTGAGCAATTACTCTCAACAGAGCAAATTCAATCAATCAGAACTTATCTTATTTCTTCACGTAGAATACACAACACACCTACAATCTTTGATCACCTTTGATCTCACACATTTCTCAGCTTCCCTCCTACAGATCGACCCATCATCTCTTGTGACCGAATTGATTCTGGAACGGCCATTGTCTTGGTTTAGGCCGGATTCTTACAGATGATTAATCTCTCGGTTGCAATCTCAATTTGTCAAGATGGTTGATCTTAGGTCAGGTTCAGTTACAAACCCTAACCCAAACAATGCTAGCACTAGCAAAAATAGTGGCGGTACTCCGGTCATTCCCGCTTCCAACAATGGCGCTACTGATACCACCCCTCCTCGAACCAACATCAGAAATAATCCTCTCTTCAGACGGTCTCCTGAGGAAATCATAAAGGATCCACCTACTATAACCGATCTCATGAAGATTCACGAAATTCTTGCCAAGAATCAAATAGACATGTTTACCATACATAAGGAGTTGTGCGCTCACCTCAAGAATCTCACGGACAAGTTATCACCTGAACAGACTCAGACCCAACGTCAATCAGAGAATGAGAAAGGAAAAGCCAAGGAAACATCCCCATATGCTGATCCTGAAGTCTCTCCAATTCATTTGGTGGATGATGATGAAGTTCACAAAGCTGCAGACAACTCACCGACGAAAGAGCCTTCCAGTTTCATCACCCGTGAAGACTTGGAACGCCTCTTGGAGGACCGTGGAAAAAATAAGACTTCCTTTGTCCACCGTCACCAATCTCCATACCCTTCTGCTACACAAAGGATTCCTCTGCCAAAAGGTTATATCTCTCCAACGTTCACCCTTTATGACGGAACATGCAATGCTCGACAACATGTTTCTCGGTTTCTGGAGGCATTGGGTGAACATTAGCACAACCATGTCGTCCGTCTAAAGGAATTTTCAAAGTCTCTGAAAGGCAGAGCATATACCTGGTACAACAACATCGCACTAGGAAGCATCATTAGTTGGGGAGAAATGGTTAATGCTTTATATAAAAAATATTTCTTCGTCTCAGAGCAAATCACCCTCTTTGATCTTGGAATGATGTTTCAAATGAGCAATAAACATCTTAATGATTATGTGAAAAGCTTCAGAGTTCAAGACTTGGACTGTCATGATCCAAATGTCACAGAGCAGCAACTTGTAGACATGTACATCAATGGAATGATCCCGGTCTACATAGCTTTAATGGAAAATCTCCGGTTCCAGACTTTCTCAGAACTTCATGAAGCAGCTAAGAGATCAGAAACTACCGCACATGCTTTACTGGAGAGAGCTAAAGCTACAAAATCTGAAGAACCACGAGAAAATCGAGGATGCATACGTTTGATCAACAAACAGTACAACCTCCAACCTTCCACAAATGTTTTTGCAGAAGGGAGCAAACGAAAAGTTGAGCCACAACGCAAGCATACTTCTCCAGCTCTTTCGAAAGCACAAAGGAAGGATAATCAAACCCGAGACGCACAATCCCCTACCCAAGGCACATGAGCTGGTCAAGAAGCACCTGATTTCCCTTTTCCCATTGAAGAGGTGACTGAACTACTAGATGTCTAGGTCCAAAACGGTGCAAATCCTCGTTACTGTCGCTTTCACAGATTCGTCAATCATCCCACAAGTGACTGCAGGATTTTGAAGCGCATATTCAAAGAAAAATTCGAATCAGCTTAACTTGGGGACTGAATGAGTACACAGAGACCCTATCCCGGTCAGAACCTTCACTCTCTGTGAACCACATGTCAAGGAAGCAGTTCAATCCTTAATCGAGCATGTCTGTGAATTGTTGTACTTATCAAAGGCTCAAAGGAAGGACATGTTTGCTGCATTGAATCACATCGTGTCACGGAAGCGTTTATCGATTTAGGAGACACTCCCTGAGCCTTAAGTAACAGACAAAGAAATGTATGACTTGGGACTTCTCACCACAATCCATCTCAAAGGAAACAAATTCAAACGAGCATTGATTGATGTTGGCACTGCTGTCAATGTTATCCATCTGAAAACTCTCAGAGATGCTGGTATCACTCGACAAGAAGTTATTCATGCTCCAATCTCAATCATGGATCATGGAGAGATGGCCAAAGATGCTTATGGCTACATTACTCTCAAGATGAAGGTAAACTCGACCTGGACAGAAACCAAGTTCTACATAATCCGAGAAGATCCAGGATATGATATGATCCTCGGACGCACGTGGATTCATACTGAAAAGGTAACTCCAACACCTTCAATTGCACATTTCTCTGTTGAGGAAAGCTCTGATTCGGAAGAAATAGAGGATACTCCATTTTTCAAGCATCTAAAGGAAGTCAAAACCTTTATAGAATTGACACAAAAACCTGAAGAAAATGCATATGCTTTTATCAAAAGGTTCCGCACTCAGGCAAGTATTATTCTCCCTCATGCGTCCATACTATCAATTTTCAAACATGCTGCTCTGGTCCGGGGACTTCACTCAACAACAACTTAGCCATTGCAAAATTCTATGAATGGATAATCTCACCTCAGCAGTATTTCACCAAGTGGTTGGACGCAGAGCCTCTCCGAGTCGAACATCTCACTAATACAATCATTGCTGAAATAATGAATGAACACAACAAGCAGTATCCTAGATATTCTCCCTTGCGCGAGTGTCCATATGTACCACAAGATTGGAATGCTCCACAAACGTGGAATCTCACTGGAAGAGGAGTCCCGAACCAGTAGAAAATATTCAGGGCGCGGAAGATCAAGCCTAACAAGTTCTGAGAAGGAGATTTAGTTCTCAAAGCAACTAAGCGTAATCTTCATTCTACAAGGGACTCCAACTGAGAAGGACCTTTGATGATTCTAAGTCTATTTCTGGTGGATATTACAGATTAATCAATATGGATGGCAAGGCGAATATGGAAGTAATACACGAGAATTGGCTCAAAGCGTTTGACGCCTAAAATATTTAATCTTTGAGGTATTGGGGTGCAAGGCACGAACGCCCAAAATATCTGAATTCGGCATTTAGAATTTTCTTTCATTGTATTTCAATTCCTCCAAAATGTTTGCAATACTTGCATTCAGCAATTTGAATTCAACAATTTATCAAAGTTCATTTTACTTAAAGAAAATCTCTATGAAATCCAAAAGAAACTCCTTAATCATCTACTTACCCAAAGCCAATCAAAAATCAAAACCACGAAATAAAACCTCGCATCTCTCAGAAGTTCAAAAGTTCAAGAGATCATGGAAAGGAAATCAAAGAAAATCAGCGAAGTAAGATTTTTGCTCCTCTGCATCTTTCAAGACTTGTAAAGCCGCCTTCTCCATCTCCAGCACTTCAATCAATCTAGCAATCTTGTCTTCCTTCTCCATCACAGCATCATTGGGAAATGGTATGTTATTCTCATATGAATCATTGATGGCATTTATCTTCTTACGAAGCCACTTCACGTTAAAGCCGAGTCTCTCATAATTCTCCAATTTGAACTCCCAATCAAAGAGTACATCTTGAGTAATAGTATTTCTAGCCCTGGTGCATATATCATTTATAACACACAAGATAACATCTACTTGCATTGTTAAAGAATAGGCACGCTTAGGGTCTTTGGTAAGGATGATGTGACCAAACTTCCTCCATATCTTCTCGTACAAACCTGCATATGAGTAGGAACGTTGAATCCGCCAACTAGTTCGTGGTATGGGAGTAATTCACCAAATGGAGGATCAAAAGCAACTCATGCGCTCGGGTATTCATGCACCACTATGCGAGTTTCCACCATCGGAACAGTCTCGTTTATCTCAAGAGCAGTCTCCTCCTTCTATGGGGCAGTTTCTTCTATCATTGCAGCTTTTTCTATCTCCATCGGTAGAGCAAGATCGGTTTGGTTTATCACAGTTTCTTCCATACGAGGCGTGGTTTCTTCTATCCCTGGAGTAATGACGATCTGAATCTCTTTTTCCTTACAAGCTTCAACAACGACCTCTTCATGATCTTGATGTGTAGAAATGGTTGTGTTTCTACTTTGATTCATAATGCCGCTCGTACCATCATTATCAACTCGATTATTCTCAACTTCATCATTTGGCACCTAATATGATGAATACATGAGATTAGAGCACTCCAAGCATGAAAAGCAACGGCAATCGTAAATTCAGGATGCAAGTGGTCTAACATCATCAAAGTTTATCATTATGCATTCACAACATGAGCAAATAGCGTGAAAGTCATAAAAACAAGTTTTACAACAAGCTTGTTTGAAGAGATTTTATACTGCCCTGCATAAGACGACGAACTGGGAGAAATTGGTGAAGAATCTAAGGTTGAGTTATATACCATTATCTTCGTATAAATGTCCTTTAAAACATATCAAATTTCATAACAATTATATAAACGAGCAAAGAGATGTGGCCAAAACATTGGACTACACGACAACTGAAAATTTTCTGGAAGTCTCCTGGAAGTTTACTGTTTCGTCGATTTTGACCTCTATACATGCTTAAAACTCAAAAATCTTCTACGTTAAAGCTTGGAAATTTCCTGAGAATAATAAAACTGGGGTAGATCGTAAAAATCCGACATCGGACAAAGATTATACGGCATTTTTACTAAAGGGCTGAATTCTGGATTTTTTGGTGACGTATTTCGGCAAAACTTTTCGTGTATTCACATGGATTCTCATTCATTCATTCACAAATCAACAAGTTTATGCTTCTATGAATAAAATACAAGAGAAATACTTACTAGGGTGGTCTCTTAAGCATTCAAAGAGCCATGATTGCCCGTATCAGCATTAGGAGCATCATTACTCTCATTCGGTCTTGAGTTCTGAGAATCTTCTTAGTCACAAGCTTTCGAAGATGAACGAGCATCACCAGTATTCTCCACTTCCATGAAAATATCCTCCTGGACGCATTCTCAACAATTAACATTTTATTCACAAAGCTTGGAAATTTCTTGGGAATAATAAAACTGGGGTAGATCGTAAAAATCCGACATCGGACATAGATTCTACGACATTTTTACTAAAGGGCTGAATTCTGGATTTTTTGGTGATGTATTTCGGCAAAACTTTTCGTGTATTCACATGGATTCTCATTTATTCATTCACAAATCAACAAGTTTATGCTTCTATGAATAAAATACAAGAGAAATACTTACTAGGGTGGTCTCTGAAGCATTCAAAGAGCCATGATTGCCCGTATCAGCATTAGGAGCATCATAACTCTCATTCGGTCTTGATTTCTGAGAATATTCTTAGTCACGAGCTTTTGAAGATGAACGAGCATCACCAGTATTCTCCACTTCCATGAAAACATCCTCCTGGACGCATTCTCAACAATTAGCATTTTATTCACAAAGCATCATAACTGGTTATGCAAAGAAATACTTCCGTCAGCCTCTTCTTCAACACTCGAGTCAGACATCGCTTGGCTAGCAACAGTGAATTGAAGACCGTTGATACTTGATGGAGCAAAATTCTGTAATGAAGTAACAAACATTGGTTTTGTGATCCTAATTACACGGATAAGAAGGAGTCACGGCGAAAAGTATTGACAACTTTCCAAAGAAGCAACTGGGGACTTTATGGTATTAGGCAACATCTTATAATTTTTGCTCCTGCCTTCTCCACTATAAATAATTGCTTCCATTTTTTAGAAGTCTACATCGATTCGAGGTCTCACGATACGACCATCCTATGAAAAAATTGATGAAATAATCAAAATACAATTATCATGACTTTATGAAGATTATAAAAAGGATACATACTTGTGAACACCCTGGAGGTGTCTTTCGTTTATCATCGCCAGAGAGATACTTCAGTCTTGGTCGAGTGGAAATCATCTCAGCAGAAGGAGGATCTTTCAACAAAGGCTGAACAGCCATCACGAAATCATGTAAGCGTTCAAATTGTTGATTCCAAAAGTCTATGTAACCTGGAGTTACATACGTAATTCGCTCAGAACAAGGGAACCAGTAATTGCTTCCTTCCACATGAGTGCGATCTAAACGGGTCTTAAGTTGTTCAACCTATGGTTTCCTCCTTCGAAAAGTCGGAACACATTGATCCATACCCATTTGTCGAGCTGCTCTATCGATGTTGTATTCTTCCACTAAAAGGTCTCTATAAATTGCTGATACTAAGTAACCAGGAGTACAACTCAACATAAAATATCTCCTACCATCGCTATGATCTGCACCAGATTTCAAAGTAATACTTTCTGCAGCATTGAAAGTTGTCAAATGAGAAATATAAGAAGGAATTGACATCCATGGACGAAAATTAAACTCAGACTCCTTGTCTGGCATTGTCCTTCTCGGAGAAAACATGGCGAGCATCAGCATTCGGTCCTTGTAGGATATTACGAGGAATGGGTGCATAATTCTTGAAGTGTTCCCACATTAAATCTTGGAGAAACATCGTATTAGCATAACATTCAACCTTCATAAAGTTGTTAGAGATGTTGGAGTCTATAACCAAGGAGTCTAAGTTGGAGTATAAAGAACCCAAGAATAGAATACCGATTGGAAGTTGCTCACCTTGGGCCATCTTAATAGCAAAGGGAATCACGAACGACTTCAATAAATTTCCACCATCTTCAAATATATCTCTGGACAGCCATAAACACAAGAAATCGACGATAGATAACGTACCGTCGACATGTCTATCAAGAACATTATCTCTCGACCACCAGTGTGTTAACCAGTGAGCGTAACAACATTTGCTGGATACTTTGTTAATTTCCTCCATCTCAGTTGTCAAGATGTTAGACATTGCCATCTCCTCTGCCGAAAGTCTCTCAAGAAGATTACCCGTGATTCGAAGATGCAACAAAGCAATTACATCTTCCAAGGTGATGGTAAACTATCCCCAGCTGCGTAGGAAAGTATGGATTGGAATGCACCAACGAGCAAGCGGAGCCACTATACCTCGCACATCGTGAAAAATAAACAAGTCTCCAGATGCTTGAATAGCCCTTGTTACCTGTGCACGATCCATCATGGCTCGAACACGAGGAAAACCCAGCATATGCCTTGCCCATCCAGAAAATTTTTCTAAAGGTCGTCGAGAAAGCTTAAATTCTATAATTAAAGCAGAAAAATTTCCTCGTTGGAGACACAATCGAATAGCCGCCCGAGGAGTCACCAATTTCTTATGAGTAACATTTCTAGGATTTATCAGAAGATGAAATGTTGGAATCCTGAGACGTTTTTCAGGTCTATGCTGAGCCACGAAAAACTCATCGTCTGTATTCGGGATATTCTTGATACCAGGTGTTTCTTCTTCTCCTTCTTCAATAGAAGTCTCATCCATGCATGTATCATCTCTGGAGGCATCATTATCTTTGGAATCAGACATCCTTGCGAAGTAGCTGTAACATCCACATAATACTCTACTTCAGTATATCATCCATACAAGATGAAAACCTCGATGAAGCGATGGAATGAAGCAATTGGATGATAAAAGTGCTCGTACTAGCATCTACAGAAATGGTAATTCTTAACTCTTACCTGTTTACGATTCCACTAACAGTAGTGATTGTGATACAATATTTAACACTTCAAAACTTGCTCGTTTCTTTGAGCCTGCAAAAATGAGCAAAACTTTAATTTTCGAAAATCGAAACTTGATTTTTTCATAAAATCATGAACATAATTCTCACTGTGTGAACGTCCACCACTGAGTTATGAAAAAACTCACACCGAGGCAATATTTCATCATAAATAATTGTCTACCTTTAATGATTGATTCAAAATCAATTTTTATTTTTCAACAAAAAAAATAAAAAAATAAAAATATAATAAACGTGAAATACTCACGTATTTTAAAAAAAAAAAAAATTACGTGAGCAAAACTCACGTATTTTTGACTAAAAAAAAAAACTCTTTTTCCTTCGTACGATCGTCCGTCTTTGAAACGAAGGTTTATTCCGATTTTATGAAAATTCACACATAAAGGTAAAATTTTGATTTTCATGAAAGCTCATAGACAAAATTTTTATCACTAGACACAGGTATATATATATATATATAAAAAAAAATCTCTCTTTTACGCTAGGGATTATTGCTAGTTTCTTAAACTAACGAATGAACGTCCGTTCCTAAAATAAGGGTTTTCTACAAAACTCACGCCTATATATGCATATGTATATATAATTTTAACATGAACAAGACATGAAACAACAAAAAAAAAAAAAAAAAAAATTGCTTACCTGGTCGGTGCCGGCCGAAATATGGCCGGACAGTGGCGGCGATGGATGGCGGCAACAAGCTCTGGCAATTTTGTTTCCTGCTTTCCTCTGTTGCTCGGACATGAAGGGAGGAAGAAGATGAAGGCGGTGGTCGGTCGTGGGGGAAACTAAAAAAAAGGGGTATTTATCCCTTTTATATCAAATTTTATTTCCAAAACCTAATTCCACAAGGATTTCCTTCCTTAGGCCCGGACCCATGAATCCTAAATCGACCAAGGTTCCATCACCAAATCAGCGGTGCTACACCAATTTACGCCATTGGGGAAATTCCACAAGGATTTCCTTCCATGTTAATTCCTGCAATATTACGCCATTGGGGACTCGAACCTAAGACCTCCTGGAGCGCATTAATCTTTGGGGAACGGGGATGACCAGCTGAGCTAGGGCCCGTTCTTATGGAAACTTGTTCGTTATTATTATTGTCTCCTTCATCTCATGGAAACTTCTTCGTTTCAAGGAAATTCCTTCGTTTCGACAACTTGATTTCATGATATTTCCTTCACATCATGAAAATAATATAAAATTAGGAAAGGTATCACGGGACCGGGCTCATTAGCCGGCCGGCCATGCCTTAGACGTGGCCGGTTCCACGCCTTGTAATTTATTATTTTATTATTACTATTTACTTCATCATTTTATGAAGTTCCTCCGTTTGAACAAAACCCTGATTTCTTCATATTTTCTCAAATGTTGCTCAAACGCGCATCAGAAAATATCAAAATTCTCAGGACTGAGACACGGACATAATGGTCACATGGGCATATTACCTTGATCAACCTAGGTTGGCCCTTTGGCTTGCAGGAAGCCGGTCTCACACATTTTCATCATTTGACCTAATTTGTTTACATTAGGTTTAAACTCTTCCAAACGACTTGGAATTTCATCAAACGATCATAAGTCGGTCCCATGACCAACCAGGCCGGTTCCATGACCCCTTGGTCGGTCCTTCGTTTCTTCATAATTAGGTTCTATTACCTAACGCTCAGACGAGCACTATTTTAATAAATGATTAAACCAGCATTTAATCATCCTTTCACCAACTTGTCTTCAAGAGACTTTGGTATTTGCTCACTCGAGCATCTGGACGCTACATGGTCGGCCCATCATCCCATGTAGCCGGTCCCTCCTTCACTTCGTGGTTGATTTTCAATAAATCATCAATTGATCAAAATTAGGGTTTCAAATCCAAGGTTCATAATTCAAGATTCAAACACTAATAATTTTATGTTGATCCCGTAATCAATACTTTAATTATTATACTCGGTCCAGTTGCCAGTATCTTAAATTAATATTTTATTTGGTCCCGCTACCAAATAATTCATCAAAGGAGCAATATTTGCTCAGATGAGCAATATTTGCTCAGACTAGAAATATTGGTTCAACTGTCAATATTCAACGATTCATCGAATGAGCAATATTTTCTCACCTTAACTATCAACATTCATTTGACAATTATACCTCTGTCTCAACATACATATTCAATTCATGAGTCTTAGAACATTCGTAAATCATGTTCGACTCAGCAATACAAAGACTCATCGTCTCATCAAGTCAATAACTGACTAACTAAATACACGTCTGCCTTGCAGACTCCACAATCACGAAACATCAATCGTGTCACATGGGGGATATCAACTAGGGTTTTGGTCTGGCGGTCTACGGGACGTGTGTCCATCCACGGTGAGAATGTGAGCAAGTCGTGCAAGCAGTTAGAGGAGTTAGCAAAGTAGTGGGTGGACAATCAACCAAGTATCCACACGATGAGTATCTGGTTTTAATACGATTTCCCATTTCCCACTCTTTGACTCCAGCAACTGCCACACTTCATGGGATCAAGGTGTCTACGATTCTTGCAATATAAATAAGTCTCTGAACCCATGATTGAACAAGACAACAAGAACTCAGCGTCTGAGCAATTATTCTCAACAAAGCAAATTCAATCAATCAAAACTTATCTTATTTCTTCACGGAGAATACACAACATACCTACAATCTTTGATCACCATTTATCTCACATATTTCTCAGCTTCCCTCCTACAGATCGACCCATCCTCTCTTGTGACCGAATTTACTCTGGAACGACCATTGTCTTGGTTTAGGCCGAATTCTTACAGATTGATCTCTCGAATTCAAGCATCCCCTTTGCAGTGCATCCGTGTGAGGTTAAGCAGTTTGCTCGGTTCGAGGAGTCCCCTCCGCACGGTCGTCTCCTCAATTCCTTAAAAACCAGCAAATCATTTTGCCCCATCTACACCTGTTCACCTTGATTTATCAAAAGACGGAACAAAAACTTCATAGGTATTTCTGTGGGAGACAGATTTATCTATCATAATAGACTTTCCTGTGGGAGACAGATTTGTTTATAAAGTCTTCAACTTTGGGTCGTAGCAACTCTTAGTTGTGGGTGAGATCAGCTAAGGGAATCAAGTGCGTAAAGTCTTGTTGGGATTCAAAGGCGTAAGGAACTCCACTGTACCTTAATCGGTGTAAGACTTGGTTATGGCTCAACTACATTCCAGTACAAAGTTAACTTGTAGTAGGCTAGTGTTTGTAGCGGCTTAATACAGTGTGGTGTTCAAATCTGTACTAGGTCCCGGGGTTTTTCTGCATTTGCGGTTTCCTCGTTAACAAAACTTCTGGTGTATGTGTTATTTCTTTCCGCATTATATTTGTTTATATAATTGAAATATCACTGGTTGTGTGCAGCTCAATCAATTGGTAAATCCAACCTTTGGTTGTTGATTAAAATTGATTGACACTTGAACATTGGTATTTGGTACCCGTTCAAGTTATTTCTCATATCAATCACTCTCACAAATCTCTATTTGTTTGATTGCAGATTGTATTGAGAAATTGAGATATTTTTATAACTCTTGGATATATTTCCTTGATTGAGTCTGACTGTCTAGTTGATTCTCTTGGAATTATATTGAAGTTAATCCATACAGATTGTCGAAAGAAATATTGGGTGTGGTTGTTAGACTCCCGCTTGTTCAAAAACAGTTGGAAAAGATTTAGTCAAATTGCTCAAATATTTTTTGAAACACAACATACGCTGAAGAAAATAAATCATAATTTCACCACTCCCATTCCTAAGTATAACGTCCTAAAAGTGATGTAAATTTCAGTCCAATTAGTTTGTGTAATGTTAGTTACAAAATTATATCGAAGCTCTTGGCTTAAAAAACTTTACACAAGATTATTGCTCCTACTTAAAGAAAATTTCATCTCTGGTAGACTTATACAGGAAAATATAGTAATAGCTCATGAAATGATTGATTCTTTGAAAAAGACTAAAGCTAAGGATGGTAGTATTGCAATAAAATTAGATATGTCCAAAGCTTTTGACAGCGTCAAATGTTTTTTTTTTTAATTGCTAACTTGAAAGCTCTTGGATTTTTGGATGTATGGTGCAAGATAGTTGAACAATGTATCTACACAATGTCTACATCCATTCTTCTTATGGTGCTCTAGGTAAGCTCTATTTTCCTTAAATAGGTTTGAGACATGGAGATGCCCTGTCTCCGTACCATTTCATCTTATGCACGGAAGGTTTCTCTAGGTCTTCGAATACAACTGAGAACAATAATCTTATACATGGTTTTAAGGTTGCTAAAGATAGTCCATCCATCTCTCATTTAGTCTTTGTAGATGATTGTTTGATATTCACCAATGATAAAATTAGGGAACCTAATCATTTATCCACCATAATTAACCAGTTCAGTAAGTTCTCGGGGCAAGCTGTTAACTTTGATAAGTAGGATTGCGTTTAGTCCCGAAGTCCCAGGTCAAATTAAAGATTTTATTTCTAATATTTTGCAGATCGAAACAATGACCCTCAAAGAGAATTATTTGGGTGTCCATATCCTCTTGTAGAAAAATAAATGTCAATCTTTCATCCCTTTGACATACTTATATAAAGATAAACTATCTTTGTGTAAAAGTTAATTCATTGCACCTTCTAGTAGAACTGTTCTCAATCAATTTGTACTAGGCAATATGTGTAATCATCATTTAGCAGTCTTTCACATGCCAAAAGAGATAACAGACAAGATGAACTCTGTCCAAATTAATTTTGGTGGGGTAAAATGGAGGTGGTATATATCTTAAATGATGGTTAGATATTGCTATCCCAAAACCCTTAAGAGGTTTGAACATTAGAAGAACATACGTTCTCAATCTTTCCCTCGTAACTAAACTAGATTGAAGAATACTCAACAATCAAGATGATTTGTGGGTTAAAAATCTTCAATATAAGTATTTTGGTGATACTAACCCTTTGTATGATGTTGTGTCTCAACATGGTTCGTGGGTTTGGAGAGGCATATGCAAGGGTCTAGAAATTTTTAGAAAATATCATGTTTGGGAGATAGGGATGGGGAGACTAAAACTATTTGTAAAGCAAACTGGATTCCAAAGAGGCGGAAACCTCTTGATTATACTTTCTACTTCCATGTTGATAAAAAGACTAAGAGTTGTAAATTAAACATTCATGACGAGGATACGGCTAAAGATATAATAAGTATCAAAATCCCTCTCTATGGTAATGATAAACTTATGTGGGAACCTACTTCTAATGGTTGTTTCTCTGTCAAATCAGCCTATAGGGTGATTTTATATGCCTCCCTAGTTCACAATCCTACTAGAAACAACCTATTCATAGCTTGGAAATCTTTTTGAAAGATTAAGCTTCCTCTTAGCATTCAACACTTCATGTGAAAGGTCCTCAACGACGGTCTTCCCACTAAAGATAGATTAGCTAGATTCACTAGACATTAGAGCTTAGTCTGTGCCATGTGTAATAATGGTAATGAGTCGATTCATCATTGTTTGTTGATTGTGCAGTTACAAGAAGAGTCTGGGATAACGTAAATATCTATTTCAGTTAATAATTATGACTTTCATGTTGTATCCTCTGTGTTTAATTTTACCAATTCAGGAGTGCAGGTTGACCACATAATGATTGTAAGTGCCAGCTTTCTTGTTTGGTATGTATGGAAAGCCAAATGCTCATAACTATTTGATAATGTGCAGGTGGATATCAACCTAATCTCTGAAAACATTAGTACGCATTTATAGGAATGAAATGAGACTTTGATAACTAATCAAAGTAACAACAAAGTTGTCACTCAAGACTCCCATAACTGGAAACCACCTTTATCTCATGTGGAAAACATAAACTTTAATGCTTCTTTCATTGATAATAGATCGTTGTCGGGTATTGGATTAATATCCAAAAGTTTTGCAGGAGAATGTAATGGAGTGCGATGTCTCTCATCAAGAGCAATAGACCCGGAACAGGCCGAGGCTTTAGGAGCTTTAGAGGCGGTCATATGGGCTAAAGAATGCACATCTGGAAGGGAATTGTATCAATGTGGTGAAAGCTATCCAGGGTCGGTGAAATGGACTTCAAATAGTATCATCAATATTATTTTGATTATTCTTTCTTATTTTGATATATGGACCTGTTCATGTGTCCATGGAGATGGAAATGGTGTTGCAAATTCTTTAGCAAAATTTACAAGAACAAATAGTTAGTTTGGAATGGTATGATGATTAGTCAACTTGGATCAACATGATTCAAAGTGACCGAGACAACGTTTTATCTAATTATAAGCAATAAAAGCATTCCAATCTATATTATAAAAAGAAGTGCTGTGTGTGTAGCCTTACAAATCCGACCATCGATTTCGTCATCCTTCGGCGAGGATAGCTCGGTTATATGTTCTATATAGACGTCCGTCCGATCGCTTGGGGTTTTATTATTTTGTACGGCGTTGATTATACCGTGGCCCGGGACAAACATAATCAACCTTGATCGCCTAATTTCTTGGTTAGCACCAACAACGGTGACCGCACCAAAACTTCCTTTTGGAGAAAAAAAAGATATGTCGAGAGTTTTCCTTACTTGAATCTAATCATGATTACCGATTTCCTAATTGAATCAGCTAACCTCCATTAACATCTCTTGATTCAAACAAGCTTTGATAGGGTTTATATGCTCAAACCTTTAGAGTTTGACCAAGTCACAACTAATTTTAGTCCACGGCCGGGGCCGTAGGCCCCGGCTAGATAAACACAATATTATAACATGTTTATTTAAATACTGGTGTTGATAGTCCCGACTAACTTACATGTTAACTAAAATATTATGGAAGGATACAACTCGACTGCCCAAATAACATAAAAAGAAATCGACAGAGGTTGAGCCCCGGCCGTAGGCCGGGGTGATACCTAGTTTTCCTATAAAAAAGAAGTTACATCCCGGTGGCACGCCGCGCCGGCCGAAACTCCCCGTCTACAACGTCGACAACAAGGGGATCGAGTATCCACCCCTTAAAAGTCCAATGGATCCGGTAAATTTAGTGGGCTTTGTTCTTGCACTCCAATTCTAAGCCCACAGACCTTACCCACTCTTTCAAAAAAAGAACTTACTAATTTGTGTCTGTTTATTTTTTTTCCTTCTATACTTTACCTCTGTATATATAAAGAAGTAAAAGGGTATTCTCTTCTTCCTTTGTTTTAACGCTCATATGTATTTTTTTTTTTTTCACTTTCAATGCAAAACCTTAACCTCTTCTCCTTACAACTAGTTTGCTGCTCAGCTTTCCTTTTTTTACTTGTCGG
Source organism: Papaver armeniacum (assembly GCA_023531295.1). Classification (NCBI taxonomy): domain Eukaryota; kingdom Viridiplantae; phylum Streptophyta; class Magnoliopsida; order Ranunculales; family Papaveraceae; genus Papaver; species Papaver armeniacum. The sequence goes on along the minus strand of JAJJWW010015489.1, from coordinate 125,825 downwards.
ATTCCCTCTCAAAGGTTTTCAATCTCCCCACCTCCCTCTGGTTTTCGTTGGTGATTTGTCGTTTTCGTTTTGATTAAGCGAACTCAACTAACTAACTAATCTTGAGTTATCTTGTTTATGTGTAGATTTGAATTGAAAAATTCGGTCTGGGTAGATCTATTTTCCATTGATTCTGTGATTTTGTAAGTATAATTTGTTTGATTATTGTTTGGGGGTTTGTATTTTCAATTTGGGGATTTTAATTTTTTGATTTTTTGATTTTTTTTTTGTTTGGTAGATAAGTTGTTGTTGTGTTAATGAAAAGGTCTAGAGAAGAAGCTTACATGGGTTCTCAAACTAAACGACCAGCAATATCGTCTCGAGGCGAAACGTAAGTCTGTTTAATTTGATTCTTAGATGGCTTAATTTGATTTTGTAATGAGATTAGTTGAAAATATGCAACTTTATAGACTGATGAATTTGATGGTTCTTGATATTTTGAATATATAAATAAAGGTGTTTCATTGTGTAGTTTACTGATTGATTAAGTGATTAGTTGAATTGACTTTGTATGGATGGAATCTAGGTCTAGTTTGTTACCAATTAGTTCTTTTTCTCGAAGAGGTTTCGTTTTAAGGGAGGGGTATGTTGCATGAATTTGTTGTTTTGTTGTTCAAGTTTAAATTGGTAGTCTATGTTTTGATCTGTGAAGTTGTACTGAAGTATCTTTTTTCAATTTTTGTGCTGGTTAACAACAGCTCTGGACAGGCTCAGGGACCTGGAGGAGGAGGAGGGACGCAGACACTAACAACCAACGATGCCCTAGCCTATCTCAAAGATGTAAAGGACATGTTTCAGGATAGGAGGGACAAATATGATGAGTTCCTGGAAGTTATGAAAGATTTTAAGGCCCAAAGGTTCTAATTATCTTTATGTACTTGTTTTAAATTCTACAAAATGCATTCTTTGGGTGTTTTAGGGGCGAAAATTTATGGTTTTCCTTTCATTATTGTTTGTTGCTTTCAGAATTGACACAACAGGGGTTATAGCTAGGGTGAAGGATTTGTTCAAAGGGCATAGAAACCTTATTTTGGGTTTCAATACCTTCTTACCTAAAGGTTATGAGATAACCCTCCCACTTGAGGACGAGCAACCACCAAAGAAACCTGTAGAATTTGATGAGGCCATTAACTTTGTTAACAAAATAAAGGTAACAAATTTGAAGTTAGTTGATTTTTGTAGACAGTTTTAGTTTTGATCTGGGGCTTTTCATCTAACTCGTATTTTATTCTTTATCTTCAGACACGATTCAAAGATGATGACCAGGTTTACAAATCATTCCTAGATATACTGAATATGTACCGGAAAGAAAACAAGTCCATCGCTGAGGTTTATGCTGAGGTAAATATTTCTTTTCGCACTTGGTCTTAAACCAAGACTTAGTTGGGGTGAAGTGAACTCCTGGAAATTTACTAGAAACTGAAGTTCTATTCTTGCAGGTAGCTGATCTTTTCCACCTTCATCAAGACTTGCTCAAGGAATTCAAACATTTCCTACCAGACACAGAATCTACACAGCATGCTCCACCAGGCAGAAATTCATCTTTTCCTCGACCTCATGAGAGGAGCTCTGCTGTTACTGCTTCAAGGCAATTGCATGGGGATAAGGTAACTTTCTGAATCTTCAATCTAAATTTGTTGTATGCTTTCTGAATCCTCAAGCCAGTGTATTATTTACTTGCAATACCAGCAGAGGGAAAGAACTACAACATATCATGCTGAGCGTGATCTCAGTGTCGACCGACCTGATCCTGACCATGAAAAAGTAATGGGAAAGGAGCATCGGAGACGTCCCGACAAGGAAAAGGAGAGAAAAGGAGATCGTGATAGAAGAGATCGTGATCGTGTTGAAAAGGATCCTGAGCACAAACGAAAGCTTAGGAGGGCTGAAGAGACCAATGACCCCTTTCTCCAAGATGGGGAAGGTCCATATGATGACAAACCTTCCTTGAAGAGTGAGACATCAGATACATCTTCCATATATATGGAGTTTACTTATTTTAGCTACTATTTATTTAGTCCTGGTGGAGGGTGAAATATATATTTTTCATCTTCAGTTTGACATATAATACTGATGCGCATACTGAGACTCTCGTATTGTTTTCTATTCAAAATATTGCAGGTGCTTACCCCCAAGAGTTTTTGTTCTGTGAAAAAGTCAAGGAGACGCTAGGCAATTCTGGTTTATACCAGGAATACCTTAAATGCCTGAACATCTATAGCAAGGAAATTATCACGAGAGACGAACTGCAAGGCTTGGTGTGTATTACACTAATATATGTTTTTCACTCTGTTAAAGATTTTCTATACTTCTTTTTGTGCCATCCCGGTTTTCATTTATTCTCCCTAGCATTTGGTTTCTGCTTATTTTATCGTGAGGTCACTAGTCTGTGTATTGTTTATATGCTTGGATCATTTGAGGATCATTTTAAAATGAAGCACCAATCCTCCTTGATACACGTGTTTTAGTAACTTATGATGCGTTATCTCTGTGTTCTGAATAAACCTTTTCCTTAATCTTCTTATTGATGAATTTGTTTATGTACTTGCATATGCTGGTTCTGATTTTCTATACATGTTAGATAATTAGAATAATTTGTTTATGTACTTGCATATGCTGGTTCTGATTTTCTATACATGTTAGATAATTAGAATGCGAAAGTAACTCTCTTTGGTTCTGGTTATTCTGGAGAAAATTTTCCTCTGGTTTATGTTACATTATCATTTATCATGTACCTTTTGAAATAGAAGGATAGTTATTTGTTCTGTTATTTTGTTTTTTTGCTTGTGTTTTCTCAGACTCTAAGCTCCTTCTCTAGATGTTTCATTCAATGAGATTTAATGTGGAGTTGTTGCTCTTTCTTTTCAGGTTCGTGATTTACTTGGAAAATATCCTGATCTTATGAATGGGTTTGAACTATTTTTGTCACGTTGTGAGAGAGTTGGTATGTAGTTGGAACTAGTAAGACTTTCAGTTTTGGCTATAGCCTTTTTCTTTTTTTCCCCCTTAGATGTTTCTAATTTATTATCTTCCCTGCAGACGGACTTTTGGCTGGCGTCATGAATAAAAGTAAGATATGATTAATTTCTATATGCTGTAGATTTCGCTATAGAGGTTTCATTTATCTTTTGGAAAGTGTGTCATTAGTTCTTTGATTTAAAAACTTTGAAGATGGACCACTTAAATCTTGGTTGTCCATTCCATCTACATTGTGTAATCAATTTATTATTAGTGTTGTTGGAAAGTTCTGAAGCGTTGGTAATGTGCTGCAAAATCTTATTATCCTCTTGAAAATTGCAGAATCCTTATGGAGTGAAGGACATGTACCTGGACCAGTGAAGGAAGAAGAGAGGAATAAAGAGAGGGATCATGACAGAGATGACAGGGAAAAAGAGAGAGATCGGGAGAGAGAGAGGAAGAGAGTTGATAGAAATGCAGGTCATGAGGCTTCCTTTCTAAACAAGGATAAGTATATGGCCAAACCCATATCTGAGCTCGACCTTTCTAACTGTCAGCGGTGTACACCGAGTTATCGCCTTCTGCCAAAGAATGTAAGCGATTTTCACCGTTGATTCCTCCCCTAACCATTTTTGTTTTTGTTCTGATACCATTTTTGTTAATTGAGTGCAGTATCCTATACCCTCAGCCAGTCAACGGACAGAGCTTGGTGCTCAAGTTTTGAACGACTTTTGGGTATCAGTGACTTCAGGAAGTGAAGATTACTCTTTTAAGCATATGCGGAAGAACCAATATGAAGAAAGTTTGTTTAAATGTGAAGATGACAGGTAATGTGCATTTTCTGCAACATTGGTTTGCTCTATACCGTTGTTTGTTTTTAAACATGTGGTGAGTTATTACACTGCCTGTTTCCAGTTTCTTCTTGTGAACCTTGCAAACGAATCTTGCTTTGCCGGTATGCATGACACAGTAATTGTTTGTAGATAACGAGAAGTTAGCGACACCAAAAACAACAAACTAGTTTGCTTGACGAATAACTGCTGCAAATTAAGTTCCTATTAGGAGCGTGCTACTTATTCACTTGTAACACTTACTTTGTGCAACTAGAATTAAAGAGAATTCTCTCTGACGCCTTAACCTCTTCTTCATTAAAGGCTTTGTTAATTGCCAATGTTGTGGTTCTGAAGAATGACTTTGATTTCTCATTTGGTATATAACATTTCATATTAACTCAGATTCGAACTGGACATGCTATTGGAGTCTGTGAATGCTGCAACAACACGTGTCGAGGAATTGCTGGATAAGATCAATGATGATGCTAGTGAACTGGATAGTCCAATACGTATTGAGGATGAGTTTACAGGTTTGGAGATGGACTGTGCTTTCATTTATTAGTCGAACTCATGTTCTTTCCTGTTGGTAACTTTTTTCTAAGAACATGTCTATTTTGCTTGTTTTTTTTGTCATAGCCCTAAACCTGAGGTGCATTGAACGTTTATATGGTGACCATGGCCTGGATGTGATTGAAGTGTTGCGCAAAAATACATCTGTTGCACTGCCTGTCATACTAACCCGCCTGAAGCAGAAACAAGAGGAGTGGTCAAGGTGCCGTTCAGATTTTAACAAGGTCTGGGCAGAAATATATGCTAAGAACCATCACAAATCACTGGATCATCGTAGCTTTTATTTCAAGCAACAAGATGCCAAGAGCTTGAGCACAAAAGGTAACTTAAATGTCTCATAATTGGGCTCATCTTGTTAATTTCTCTTGTCTATACCCATGCTTCCTCTGCTCAGCCAGTAACTTTATTCTCATATGCGGTTTTGCCTCAGGTTTATTGTCCGAGATTAGAGAAATCAATGAGAAGAAGCGTAAAGAGGATGAAATGCTAGTTTCAGTTGCTGCTGGTAACAGACGGCCGATAGTTCCAAATCTGGAATATGAATACTCTGATTCTTCGATACACGAAGACATATATCAGCTTATCAAATTCTCATGCTCTGAAGTTTGCACAGCTACGGATCAGTTGGATAAAGTAATGAAGATTTGGACAACCTTCTTGGAGCCCATGTTCGCCGTTCCTCCTCGAGCACAAGGTGTAGAGGACACAGAAGATGTTGTCAAGGATAAGAATCATTCTGTCCGAAATGGTTTGGCAAGTTTGAGGGAGATTGAAGGTATATCTAGTGCTGACACTGCCATTACTAATTCCAATCAACTAAATCACCTTAGCAATGGGGATGGCACCTTTGTATCTGAAGGACAAAATTTCCACAAGACTAAATTGGTAAATGGGGATGCAGATAAAGAAGATGATCTTCGCGAGCAAGATCGAAGTACCCACAAGAGTGATACTTTCGGTAGTACTTCACAGCAGGGGAAAGTCCAGACTAGTGCCCCCATGTGTGATGAAACTTCAGCAGCCTGTAAACAAGCTACTTCTAATCCACGGCTAACTGATTCTAATGCCTCCACAGTTATTAGAGGAGATCAAAGTCTTGATAGAATTAATGTAGAAATTACATCTGGTATGCTGCTTAAATTCACCATGTTGGCGATTTTTAATCACCTTAATGACTGATTCTCCAACTATCTAACACTTACTTCCTTCTTTTGGGTGACTAGGGCATGGCACTACTCCATCCAGATCTGTTGTGGCCAGTGCTGTGGAGAGTGGGCTTGAGCGGGCACTTCCTGCTGAAGCGTTACCTTCATCAGAGGTATAATTTTTCCAATTATTTGTTCACATCTTAATTTGCTCCCTTAAAACATAGATATGCGCATCTGTTTGGTTATAAATGTTAAAAAGCATATCAAGATTTTAGAAATTCAATAAATTGCATGGACTATTATTTGGTGCTCTTGTGCATACATTTGTGAACTCATTCTGGTCAACGCTTCAACCCAATGAATATGGAGTCACTTGCTCAAGTTTGCATTTTGTGCAATTTTATCTTTGTTATAAATGTTAAAAAGCATATCAAGATTTTAGAAATCCAATAAATTACATGGACTATTATTAGGTGCTTTTGTGCATACATTTGTGAACTCATCCCGCTCAACACTTGGAGTCACTTGCTCAAGTTTGCATTTTATGCAATTTTATCTTTTATCTCAGTACTAATCAGAAAAGCTATTATGTTTTGCAGAGAGGAGGTGATAGTTCGAAACCGGGGATATCAGCTAATGGTTCACTGATGGAAGGAACCAAAGTACATCGGTATCACAAGGATTCTACTGGGCACCAAAAGATAGAAAGAGAAGAGGGTGAATTATCACCAAATGGGGATTTTGAAGAGGATAACTTTGTTGGCTACGGAAGTAGTGGGCCAGCTAATAGAATCCGTACTAAAACAAAAGATAGTGCTGCAGTATCCAAGGATGGACAAGAAGTTAAATGTCGTGTGGAGGCAGCAGGTGACAATGATGCTGATGATGAAGGTGATGAAAGTCATCAAAGGTCAACTGAAGACAGTGAGAATGTTTCTGAGACTGGTGAAGGGGTTTCAGGTAGCGATTCTGGGGATGGTGTGGAATGTTCACCTGAAGATCACGAGGGAGAGGAAGATGCTAAGGTGGAAAGTGAAGGTGAAGCAGAAGGTACTGCTGATGCACATGATGTTGAAGGTGAGGGGTCATTACTGAAGTTTTCAGAGCGGTTTCTACAGACAGTAAAACCTCTTGCTAAACATGTTCCTTCAGCATTACAAAACAAAGAAGGGAAGGATTTTCGAATATTTTATGGAAATGACTCCTTTTATGTGCTTTTTAGGCTTCATCAGGTAAGGTTTTTTTCCTCCTTGTTTTCTTCATCGGGTAAACTATGTTGTGGACTTTCGCCTTTTTGCTTATTCATCTGATTTTGCTTTTGTATTTTGTCAGACATTGTATGAGAGAATATTGTCCGCAAAAACAAATACTTCATCAGCTGAAAAGAAATGGAGAGTTTCGAAGGATACAAGCCCTCCTGACCTCTATGCCAGGTTGTTTAGGTGTTGATGTTTGTAACTTCTGATCTGATGGTATACTAACTGGATAACTAATTTGCCGTATTTCTTTTTGACTTACAGATTTATGAGTGCCCTATATAATCTACTTGATGGTACAGCTGACACTGCGAAGTTTGAGGATGAGTGTCGTGCTATTATTGGAACCCAGTCATATATTTTATTCACACTAGACAAATTAATATTCAAACTTGTCAAGCAGGTAACTTGTACATCTTATGCTTCTTAATTCTTTCCTTTTTCTTGAAGTGGGTTTGGCTGTTGCAATATTCTTATGGATTGTGTTTTTCTCAGCTTCAAACAATTGTTAGTGACGAAATGGACAATAAACTTCTTCAACTACATGCATATGAAAAATCAAGGCAACCTGGGAGATTTGTAGATATAGTTTATCATGAAAACACCCGTGTTCTTCTTCACGATGAGAACATCTATCGCTTTGAATATGTAAGTTTTCATTACGTGACTCTCTGTGTCCTTTATTTGCTACATGTACCACATATTGTATTTCAAAGGGGGGAGATAATAGTATGTCATTGACAACTTTTCTCTTTTGCAGTCTTCAAGTCCAAACCGCTTATCCATCCAGCTGATGGAGTCTGGGAACGAAAAGCCTGAAGTCACTGCCGTAACCCTGGATCCTAACTTTGCATCCTATTTGCACAATGATTTCTTGTTAGCTCCTACAAAGAAGGAGGCGACTGATGTCTTCCTTGAAAGGTAGAGAGCTGCAATGGGTCTTTTCAAATATATATCATTATTTTTATAAATGGGGTTCACAACTTGCACACTACTAATAATATTGATTTTGCAGAAACAAAAGAAAATTTGCTTGTGAAGATGAATCATCTTTAGCATCTGAGGCTATGGAAGGTGTTAAATTAGTCAATGGTCTCGAGTGCAAGATAGCTTGCAATTCGTCGAAGGTATTCTGCCCTGTTTGATAGTGTCAGTTTCTAATAATTGGAATAATTCTCTGAGTGGATTGATTGCACTTCTACTTCTTTTGTCCTAAATTTAGAAACTTTGTACTTTTGGCAGGTCTCGTATGTTTTAGACACAGAAGATTACTTATATCGCACAAGGACGAGACGGAGAAGTCTTTCTGAGGACAGATCCTCATGCCATGGCCAAGCCAAGTCCATGGATGGTCATCCGGCTAGAGTACAGCGGTTCCACAGATTGCTATCTGGATCTTAGTCTCCTTTACGAAAGGTGTAAGGTAAATTGTTTTGGTACTAGAACTTCTTACTTGTTTATTTGGGTGTAGTATAAACTCTGCATGAATTAGGTCCAAACAATTAACGAACTAAGCAAATATAGAAATGATTACTCCAGTTCCACCATTTAACTATCGGAATTGGTCTGAGAGTGTGATGAAAACCAACTAGCTTTATCAGGTTCATGTTTGAGCTTTTCGGTAGCAGAACCATGAACGTCCCTGTGTTGGTCGCAAAGTAGTAGAAAGGACAAACTAAAATCTGGCAGATTAGACTGATTATAGAAACCAAAATAAATCATCTTTATGTTTGTTTTTTATATCTATTTTACAGGTAATAATACTTTCTTACATTCGGATTGCTGATGGTCCCTGCCTTCTGGACCTTCACCTCCACTGAGCAAAGAACTTGCACTGAACCACAAAAATAGAATACTCTTTGGCATCGTCAAGCAAAATAACCCTTGATTAGAAGCTTTCTGTCAGATTATTTTCCGATACAAGTCCTGCCAGAATCCACGCAGTATCAAGGAATGCTTGCTGCCATTGTTGCAGTTGTAAATGTAATTTTTATAGTTCTTAAGTGGGCTATCAGAGCCACCCTTGTGTAAATAGTGTGAGTCTTTAGTATTCACATCTTCTGAGGGATGTATGTTCATTATATTTCTTTGTTAACTATTTTTTTCTAGTAATCTGTCCAGAACAGATAACAGTGGCATATAAATGTACCTGTTTTTATTTCATCAGAATTGCTAGAATATTTGTTGATGCAACTTTGACAACCAATACATATGTGGCTATAAGATTGATAGCTGTTGTGAAAACATAATAACAGAATCACAGGCGAAGTGTGCTCCAAAGTGCGCCTGCAATGTCAATACTTGAGATTCTTCCCATGGTTATCAATTTCTTATTCCAATATATTAACACTTCGTTTGTTTTGGTCGACTTGGAATTTAAATTTGGCTCAGTTCAAATTGTTTTCTGTTTTCATATTTCTAGATGTCTCAGCTCATAAATCTGACTCAGAGGTATCTGAGTCGGGTACATATTCATATATCATTCCTGACTCGGATACAAATTCTATACCCTCCTATTCAGCAATATTTTGGTCAGAGAGTTGTTCAGTAATATTTTAGTCAGATTCAGAGAGTCGAATTCAGACGAGTCAGATGGTTAAAAAACAACCTGTAAGTTTTAAGTTTATTGTTTAAGGCCCAAAGGCAAAGAATGTTACAAGAACAGAGAACCTTTACACATGCCAGGCACCTAAAACCCGACAATCCCACAGAACTAGACCAGAGATGTTGCAAGATGACTTCCAGAGCTACTTCTCAGACTTTGATTTACTAAAAAGTGTTCTCCGGTCACGTATCTAGTCTTCTGATTTTACAATTTCTCATTATCTGCAGCACCGATTTGCATGCCGAATACATTTTACACTTTACATTGCAAAATTTGATATAACATTATATTTTTATTGAAACAGCTCTTAAATATGCTAGTGATGGGGATATACCATGTCATTACTTACACCTCTAACCAGCAAGCTCGCTTATTGGAGGTCGGTCCATGACATTAGATGCGGCCAATGCATTTTTTTGCAGAACTGGGTCAATATCAGGTAACTTAGGAATCTGTAATCAAAATATAGTATGCATGTTAAAACATGCATAACAATAGTATCTAAACAAAGACAATTCAATCCGTAATTTTACCGACAAGGCGAGAACTATACGCAATACACATTTACGAACTTCATTATCTTTATTCATCTATACTTCTTGTTAATTTTGATCGAGCACCATAAAACTTTCGTAGGATTAGGATAGCACGAGTAATTTAGACATCTAATAAATATTGTGGTTGGTGCATACCTGAACCAATAAATCGATTGTCCGTCTTAATAGACGAGCTAAATCCCCGTCATCCATTGCACAATCCATCATAATTTCTCGCCAAGTTAAGCCAGAGGCCCAAGCTTCGATGATTCCAGCAAATTGACTATCCAATGCACAAGAAATCTGTAATAAAAGCGTAATTACATTTCGTAGTTTGTGAATAATAATGTGTGCAAAATATCAAGAGAGCTCTTTTCCCGCCAAGCTCACCTTTACACCATGTTTTTCTTGGAGCTGAAGAACCGAGCTTCTTTGCTCATCCAGAAGCTTGATCATGTTTAACACAGTAGCGGACGGCTCATATACGTAGCTGCAAAATGACATACAGCAATTTTAGCTCGGAAAGAAATCTGAATGACTTAAAGCAACATCAAAAAAGTAGAAATACAAGCAATTGAAATAAAGATAGAACCTATTATTTTTCCATGGACGAAGTTTAATTCCTTCAGAAACTAGACTTCCACAGACAGCAGCTAATTGAGCTGGCTTTAAATCTAATAATATTTTATTGCGGAGCACCATAGCAAGCCAGAGTTCATTTTCTCCTCGAATGGCTGCCGCTGTTTCACCAAGTGGAAATATCACGTGTGTATTTTTATCCAAAGCTCTTGCTTCATGTATGACATTGCTGATCTGATACAAAGAGGAGATGTTGCACACATCATCATATGTAAATGAACGTACTATGTCAATTTCATACACCAAGTTTTTCACTAAAGATAGCTAACAGTTCATCAGCTCTTAAATGGAAAAGAAAACGTAGTTGAAGTACCTGCAAAAACTCCTTCCACCCAGATGGTTCAATTTGCTCTATTCTATTAGTTAAGCGAATTGATCGAGCCCTTAGTCGTTCAATCTTTTCCTTGGTAAAGTTGGTCACGTCAATGATCTTCTTATATTCTTTGAAGCCTTCACTACGCGAGATTTTTTTCTTCAAACGAGACACCATAGTTCTTTGCTTTTTGTAACGCTCAAGAGCATCATGGAACACTTGTGATCTTTCTAGCACCTGATCATTAACATTCATTAACATTTATTAACAACTTACATAATATTGCTTGTATTTAACAGTTCGACAGAAAGAAGGGAAAAACTCTACCTCATCATCTTCTGAAAGGCTACTCAAGACTGGCACATTCAAACTCCAAGACCATGTTTCAAGAGATCCTTCCTTACGCCAAAGACCTCCAAATTCAGACTCAGACAGCTTTTCCCAGTCAATTTCTTCCTTATCAAGTAGCGACTGCATAATTTCTCGAGGCGAAGCATCACCCTCAGCTAGAGGAGCATTGGGCAAGCCCGTTGTATAAACTGTCTTAATCGACTTCTGTGTGAAGAGATACCAGGAATTATCTGAACCAAGAGCCACGTAATAGGACAACTGGGCATCAAGTTGTCTGTCACTATCTCCAACCTCCAACTCATTATCCACAGTGTTTAGTTCAAAAGAGTCATCTGCATCAATCTGTCATGTAGGATAAATAGCATTTTAAACTGCAGTTGAATCATACGGATGCTATAGGATTCTCATCAACTCTAAGTACCTAATCCTTAGATGGTGGAAAATAAATGCCAAAGCATATATTTGCTTTTCATCGAAGATAACTAAGAAAGGACTTCATTCAAGTACTTTTTGAAAGAGACTTCAATGACACAAGAATAATAGTTCTTTTTGGAACTTTGCTTACCATGTTCTTGACTTTAGAGCTAGAGAGTGAATCAACCTCGCCCAAATAAACAGCAGGGACTAAATGCATAAACCCTTCACTATCCTTGTGTTGCAAGCATAGAAAAGGTAACTGCCCATCTTCCAACTCCTTCAATATAGGCTTCAGAGCGGCCATTCTTTGTATTTCCATCTCTCGTCGCAGCTTCGTCCGAAGTCGTTTTTCTGCCTGAAAATGCAATTGCCTAGCATATGAATTCACATTTGTTTGAAAATAATAATATCTTTCGCAATGAAGTTAAAAAACACATCAATGTATACAATCAATATTGATAGCTAGGGTGAGTGCTATATGACCTTGACCACACTGGGACACAGAGTTGCTCTGTGTTTAAGTAGATCTATAACTACTTGTATAAACCAGAGAAATGTATCCAGTGTACCATCATGTGCGACTTGCTAAACAGTCTACATTAATGTTTAGCAAAAATAGAAAAACGAAAAAGCTTTAATGAAGCATTTTCACAAGAATATGGAAAAACGATAACGCTGTGAAGAAACAGATAACAAGGTAAAGATAGTAACAAATGAACATACAGAGACTTATTTTGCCTAGTGGTTCATGAAATGCAGTGATGAGTGAGTGTACCCGTAATTCTTCCTGCAATGCATGTATCTCCTTATATGCCTTCGCAGACATCTGTTTTCGGCTTTTTTCATCAATAGCAGCATCAGTAACTTCAAGAGTTAAGAAGTCAATCTCTTTTTCTATTTTGGCGAGCTCTTCTTGGGCAGCAATCATGACATTGCTTCCAACATAATTCCCGAAACTTTGTTCAATGATCTTCCTAGCTTCATCCAATGTTCGCCCTGCTCGAAAGACTTTTGTTTCATCTGTCTCCTTCGATCTACGAGTTACTCTTGCACCCTGTACACAGCAAAGAAAATGTTATTTACTGAAAAGCCTAGCATTAATACAAAGTTAAGCTTTCGGTACTTACAGCGAGGAGGTTTAGCACCATTCCATACGAAGCAGTAAACTGCGACACAAGAGGCTCTAGTCCAGAAAAGAGAACCTTGCAGCCTTCTTCAGCTCCTTCATTGGTACCTTGAAGAAGGACAACATGACCCTTTTCATCGATACCTCTACGGCCAGCTCGACCAGCCATCTGAAGAAGTTCATTTGGACTTAACTGGATACGTCCAGTTTCACATCTTTTGCTAAGAGAAGAAATAACAGCTGTTCTAGCTGGCATATTGATCCCAGCAGCAAGTGTTTCCGTCGCGAAAATAACCTTAATCAGTCCTCTCTGAAACAACTCTTCAATAAATGACTTCCACAGGGGTAAGCAACCAGCATGATGTGCTGCAACCCCTTGCCTCAGACCTTTCACAGAAGACTCTCTGATGGCATCAGGATATTGAATGCGAAACTTCTTCAATGCTAGATCAACTTCAGCCATCTCACACTCATCTAAAAGCTTGCAGTCTTCAACATACTGAACAGCTACATCACACCCTTTCCTACTAAAAATAAACCAAACAGCTGGCAGCATATCCCTTGCCCGAAGGTGCCATAATGTGTCTCTAACCTGTGGAACCTGGATGATATTAACTTACGTTAGATTACTGACTGTCCTCGTCTTAGTAAAGGTTAAATGTCTGAAAGCGAAATACAGCGTATGTAGTTTATAAGTGAAACAAAACAAGTCCACATCTTTTTCCGAAAGATAGAAAAATGCAAAGGAAACTGGGTTGGAAATCATTCTACTAATGATATTTCTGTACCTGTGACCGGCGAATGTTGTTTATGTCATTTTTAGAGAGTGCCGACTGTCCAGATACATCCGAAGCACTATTATAGCGCCGGTCACTTTCTCGCCTTCTTGAGTTCCTGCCTCTATATCCATCTTCTTTGAAAGGTTTAACTCCCGCAGCAGAAAGTTGTAGATAATTGAGTGATAATTTCCTTTTGTGATAGTAATCAGAAGCTAAAAGTTAATGAACAATCATATCGTTTACAGAAACAAGGGAAAAAACACAAAAAAAAAGGTGAGCAAGACGTACCTGTTCATGGTAGTTCCTTTCTCATTAAGAAGAGGTGACAAAGATTTTTTTGTAGAGAAATGCCAAGTCAATGGAACTGGTCGTTTAGTAGATGTTACCAGCTCTGTTTTACCATGAATCTAGACAAAACCAAGAAAATAATAAATGCTACGAATTAGATAGGCCTTAATAAAAAGTTAAGTCGAGGTAATGCCTATTAGCTTGCAGAACATCCAAACATTAACTTATTCGAAATCCATCTGCTATAATTTTTAAAGATACACACTTTAGAACTATTAATTCATCGCAGTTACTTTACATATCAGGCCTACGACAATGTATTATCCATTTATAGAACCTAGAGTAATTAAAATGAAACTTAATAGTATACGCAACGAGAGGGATAAAAATGAAGTAATGAAAATACATGAATTAACAATGATATAATGTAGGGCTTGTTATACAATTTAATTTTCAGCACAATTAAGGTCATAGCTATCGCGTGTTACCTGCTCAATCCAACCAGCCAATTCATCAGCATTGGCAACTGTGGCCGAAAGACATATAAGCTGCACTTCTTTAGGAGAATAAATCACCTGAAAATTTGCAATGCTTATGAGGACTAAGAAAAGACAATCATAAGATGTATAGTTTAAGCATTAAAATAGAGACTTACTATTTCTTCCCAAACTGTACCCCTGTAGATGTCACTAAGATAATGAACCTCATCCAAAACAATTGCATCGACGTGAAATAATCCACTACCAGAAGAATCGGTTCCAACACTGTAGTAGAGGCAGCAACGAGCCAAAAGCAAAAGTTTCTTTGATCAGCTAAATCAACTGGGGGAAGTATGAAAATTGCTGAATTAGAGATGAACCGAAGCCTAGAGTTCTATGAAACACTTCGAAGACCAAAGTACGCTCATGAGTCTTAACTTGAACAAAACAATAAAATGGTACCTCTGATACAACATATTCCTTAGAATTTCTGTTGTCATAATCAATATGGGTGCGTCTTTGTTAACTGCAGAATCTCCAGTAAGTAGACCAACATTACTTTCACCAAACGTGTCACTGCAACGACAACGAAATACGCCACCATAAATGCCAATCATCTTGCACATAAACTGCTCAAGTTCATACTAGTAGACTCAACTAGAAAACATTTGTTAATCCAAGTACTTAACACAAACAGTTAACATACTAAACATTTATACCGAAAATCTCTAAACTTCTGATTAGACAATGCCTTCAATGGGGTTGTATACAATATGCGCCTTCCCTTCGCAATTGTAGCTACAGCCGCAGCTTCAGCTATCAATGTCTTCCCACTACTAGTAGGAGCAGAAACTACAACTGATGAACCTCTTAAGAATGCTTGTATAGCCAATCTCTGACTCAAAAATCAAGGTAAAATCAACAAACAAAATACATGCAAAAATCAAAACTTGAATGTAGAGTTGAAATCTAAGAATAAAAACCTGAAATTTATCGACACGAAAGTCGTAAATAGAAGAGAGTTCATTGTAATCAATAATCCCTTCACCTAATTCCTTAACATCGTTACAAAGTCTCTCTACTCTTTGCCATTTATGTTCTTCATATCTAGATGAAGACGAAGAAGATACAATTACTGAATCACTTTCTTCTTCTTCCTCATCGTCTTCTCCATTAGTATCTTCATCAACAATGAATTCTTCATATTCTTCTGCAGCTACATCATCATCATCTTCATCTTCCTCCTCCTCCTCATCCTCTTCTTCTTCTTCAACATCAGATACTTGCCCCTCTATTGAAAAATTAGACCTTTTTCTAAAACTATACAATTTTGTTGAACTTATCTTCAATGTCAGGACTCTTGTTCTGGCAAACCCTAGGTTTCGATAAGATGGGATTGGGAAGAAATTGAAGATGGGTTTTGAAGAAATGGATATACAAAGAGGAGGGGTTGAACAAAGTGGAGAAATAATCTCCATTTTTGAGAGGGAGAGGGGGAGAAAGAGCTTCGTTTGAGCTCTTTCTATTTCTCTCTTGATTTTTTTTTTGGTGGGAAAAAGAAAATCTATGTTCTTTACTGAATTATCCAATCTTCTTTTCTCATTTGGAGTTGTTAACGGATAGTTTGACGTGTCGTACCCGCAATTTAGTTAATAAAAGTCAAAAATCAAATAATATCAAGTAATCTTTAGATATTACCTTGGAAGTTTGGACTTTGGATTAGACTGTAATGTGTATGTTTGTTTTAACACTTGATTCTTTCGGGCATTCTAAACAATGTAAAATGTTTTCACTTCTAACTTTTGTTTTGAGAAGGTAAAGGGTGAAATGTTTCTGGTTTTGTTTGGCAAACAGGTTGTAATCAGCTATACGTCACTTGAAGAATTTCATCAAAGTCAAAGGTTACTAACAAAGACAGATTTTCCGTTCATACTCTTTTCTCTTCAATCTATTTTTATATTTTATCAAAGTCGAAGAATTTAGAAAATGAATGAATTTCAAAAAGGATCATGTCACAAATAAGCCGGTGGCAATTATCTTGTGAAATTTCGAATTCAAGTTTCGGTTTGATGTATTTCGAAATTAAGAGCCAAGTAAGAAAAGATCTATAAACTTTGCGCATTTGAGTTCGCAAACCTATTCAAGAGCCAAAAATTCCGAACTCAAAGTTCACTTGATTTCGCGAACCTAGTCAGAATTTAAAGTTCCTAAAATCTAATTTCATTTGATTTCGTGAACCTAGTTCAAATTCAAAGTTTTTAAACTCCACATCTCCTGAGTTCGATCTTAAATCCAACCTTTTGAGTTTGCATACCTAATTAGCCATTGAAGTTCTTGAATTTGGAACTCGCTTGAGTTCGTGAACATAAATTGGTGAAGTCGTGATCTTAAGATGCAACCGCCAATTTCCTATACTAGGTTTGGAGCACTTTTCTTCTTTGTTTAAAAAAAAAAATCACACACTTATGAGTTGTTATTCTTAGCTTAATTCATTTGCGAGGAAAGTTTTAAGTTCTTTCCAAGAATCGATATACCATGTGAACCAAGTTATGGATATTGATTAACGTATAATGTGCACATACTGTCCATTTTTTATTGTTAGAAGTTATCTTTAAAAGTAATTTACTTATGGTAATTAGTCCGTGTTAAATTAGTCTAATACTTTAATCTATGGAAAAAAACCTCGATAAAAAAGAAATTTAACCAGAAAAATAGTTTCTTTAAATCTAAAGAAAGAACCTAGATTTAGCAGTATTATGATTTACTTAGGTTGCAAGAAATCGTTGCTTACATCTAAAGCAACTATATATTAGAGACATCCAACAACACATAAACTCGATCCCTTACTCGTTGTTTATTTTGTTGCAAAGCGACAAACTTTGCAAGGTGGATTCAATAAAATGAGGTAATCACTCCGGTAAATATATTTTATAATATGAAGTGTTTTCTTTTTTTTGCCTATGATAATTGAACTTCGTAAAAAAAATTATTGTTGAAGTATTATAAAAAAAATATATATATCTTGGAAAAATCGGACGATGCCTTCGTAGTGTCTCAATGTATTTACTTTGTGTATTAGTACAAAATTAATAATGGAAATGTGTCACCTGTGTTAAAATCACAATGTACTAGACATATAATTAAAAACTAATTAAAAATATTGATTTATTAGATATGGATATGGATAAATATTCAGAGGAGGGCAACAGGTAATATTGTTTCGTTGAAAAACGTAGATACCCCAACATTGTGGAAGAATGTGGGTAAACGCATTTTCTTTTTAAAGTTCTGTGTGTGCACTCTAATTACTAGTTTTATATACTTGTAAGAACAAGTTATTCATAAGAGTTTAAAACTTGGTTTCTCGATACAAAGTCTAATGAAACAAAATTCAGTTATAATATTTGCATCTATGATACTAAAGAAACATCAGTTAAAATGGGTACCAACTCCGAACTAAACTTATGTAGTCTGAGACATATCCTAAGTTATCTATCTGAAACATTGTTTTTCCCCCACAAAACATTTTTGAACAACAAACTTTCTCACCTTATAAAATAACATGAACATGTAAAACCAGATCTACCCAAACCCCCTTCTTCAAACTCATAAAAATTCATTTCTAGACTGACCATTCAAAGTCTTTCAAAACAAGTATCGGGATTTGCAAAAAAAAAATCTTGCCGGTGGTGCATTATTTCATCTCTTCATAAAGGGAGTTGACAAAGATTATGTTGGCAAGCTCAAAATAGATTTGAGGTATATCAACAAATCTGGTGCAATTAGCATACCCAACAGGTACGTAACATGAAGCGAATCTGATCTGATTAGACACCAAATGGAGCATTTTGAGATTAGAACAACATATCAAGCAATTAATGTGATTAAGTTTGCGTTTTGAAGTGTGGTAAAGAAAGAAATAAATTTAAAATATGGGTATATTGACATCAGAGTCATAAAATAAATGGAAAAGTGATCGAGCACAGATATGACCAATTGATGGACATCGTCAAAACATTCCTTAAATGAGAAGGATGTAGAGGAGCTAGGAGAGTGATTAGGAAGAAAATGGAACATTAAATTTTAATATTTATGATGTAAATTTAGTATGCCGTATATGCACTAAAACATATATGTATTAGGCTTTGCTGCTTCATTTAATATCGTAGACTGTTGATTAAAATATTGATTTTTAATGTTAGTTAAAATATTTCAAATTTCTCGACTAGCTCCCTAAAAACAATTGATTCAGATTTTAATCAATTTGTTTATGTTTTGGATTGAGTAGTATCATAAACTTCTTTAAATCTGCAATTCAAAGACAAATGTTTTGCAGTTCAGAACTTGCTCTAGGCTATTTGTCTATGCTTGTTTGTGATAGGTCAAGGTGGATAATTGTACAACTCATTCCTTCTACCGGAATATACATGTTTTTAAGTACATTTTCAAAAATAAAGAAATGATGTTGAAGAAATTTGATAAATAAAGTGTAAACTAGGTCATATGGTTTCTAAAAATGTTATGCAAGACCCTTAAGAATGAATTATAAACTTGAAATAAGATGTAAAATATTTATTGTCTTGAAAATAACTAGCATGATAGATGTTCTAAATATTTTCATGTGGTGGTTTCTAATAAGAAAAAAAAACATAATACTCCCTCTGCACCTAACTAGATAACCTATTCATTTTTAAATTTTGTCCTACTAATAAGTGAATGCTTCATTAAACAAGAGATATTTCTAAAACTACCATTTTAGTTGATTACTGTTAGTATAAAAAATGTGTATAATTTGATAACCATTTTATGTTTGTTATGTAGGTGGTTTAAAATGATTTCTAATAATGTAAAATTTACAAGTACCCTGGTATAGATTGAGAGATAAAATGATTTCTAAATTTAACTAATTCTTATCCATGAGGAAGGATACACTCACACTCTTATTTATATTCATACTATCTCACACTTTGAGTGGCATTTTTCTTAATAAAATTTTAAGGGTGATGGACTTGAAACTGATATTTCAGGGATATGTTCGCCTTACAAAGATCTATGTTCCTACTAAAACTGAGCACATTTCGAGACGTATAACAATACCATCTGCTATGTTGAAAATCATCCGTCGAAAATCAATAGATTTTTAACCTTTGAAATTAAGATCGATAGATAGTGAGGTTTGGTATTTCGGAACATGATCATTTTTAGTAGTTATATAAAGCTTTATAAGAGGAGCATATTTCAAAAATATTAACTTCAAATTCGTTATGGTTTAGATTTTATTAGGAAAAATGTCACCAAAAGTTTGAGATAGTGTGGATATAACCATGTGAGTGGATCTTTTCTCATTATCCATAATGGTATAATTGTAAAAATAATTAAAAATACATTCCTCTCATGTTTGCCTTGAGAACTGTGCAAACTTGAACTAGGTCATCTATTTAGGGACAGAGGGTGTATAATTCATACCCTTCAAGTGGAATCTGGTCTTTAGATAGATGGGAAAGACCAAGTAAATATTTTTCTTCGAAATCATTTTGCCAACACTAGTAACTACTGATAATAGTATTGATCCTATTTTTGATAGCATAATTCCTAATTGGTGATGACAACATTGAGCTGACTAAAGTCCATACTTCCGAGGAGTTTAAAACCGTCTTTTTTTTATATGAATATGAATCTGAAATGACAATGGTACACCATAATCTTTTCGATATCAACCTATAAGTCTGATACCTTGTGTGATCGTTTATAGACAAAATGGAGACAATAAAACAAAGGTAATAGTTATAGTACAAGACTGATATACTATAGGATCAATATCAAGTGCCTTGGATTAACGTACAAGTGTATTTAATTTTAATTATAATAAAACAATTATAATTGTGGAAATTAAAAGTAAATCACACAACAAGATTATATTAACGAGGAAACCACAAATGCGGAAAAAGGATATCCCAACAGGGCTTTGCCAAACAAACTCCGTACACATACCCAGGATGTGTGCAAGCTATTTTCACGAACAGAGACACAAGAACCGGTTCTTAGCTTGATAAGCGAACTTAGAGCATAAGAAGAAGATATATAAACAAGTTAATCATGAGAATAGATTCTTGTCTAGCTCAAGATAGAGCATTAGGAACCTTTTCACACCCCTCTTGGAGATTATGGTTCTTGTCCAAGGGAAAAACAAGAACAATCTCAGAAACTATTACAACTTGTAATTTCTCCCATCCAGTAAAGGATCGGGTGGTTTCTCAAAAGGAGAGGATGATATCCTTATTCCTTGTCTTTGATTTCTCTTTATGGAGGAATAGCCAAAAGAGCACATCTTTCTTTCCTGTAATGTTCTGAATGCTCTGTTTATTGATTTTTTTCAAACTATGAATGGTTCCGAAAATATCTTCCGAAAGTGAAGTTGATTTCTTATGAGACTTTCTTCTCTTCTTCTGATAAAGTAAATTAAGAGAAGAGGGTTTCTCAAGAACCTTTGTGCAATTCATCTTTAAGTGATTTTGGTTTTCACACGAGGAAGACTTAGGATTTGTTGTGTCCTTGTATTTTATCATGTCTTTCTTTTTACTAGAAGAACTTGAACGTGACATGTTTTCAGGAGTAGTATGCTGATTGAGTTTAAAAGAGCAAAGTGAATGGATTCTTCTTCTTGTGATCACGGTTGCAAGATATTACATTTGATTTTCTTATTTTTTTTCAGTTGACAATCCATATTTTCAATCCTTTTAATCCAGGCTTCCTTCTCCAGTTGAAACATACTCTTCATTAAGTACAAATCTTTGGTCAAGAGATCAATTTTCTCTTGTGAGGAAGTTAGATTGTTTATCATGGAATAATCAGAGTTGTTGGAGAGACAAGTATGATTATCAGCAAAGTAAGTGAGAGAACTTTCACAGGCTTCTTCCTCGGGGCAGTAGTCGAGAGTTGCCATCCATGCTTTGGTATTCACATTAACCTCCTTATTGGGACAACCAAAGATATGATGCGCACATTTGTAGCACTTGGAAAAATTTCCATTATCACAGTTTTTGTGAACTTTCCTATCCATTTCATTGATTGATGAGAAGGATTTTTTTCGAGAATTTCTTTTTCTCCGTCTAAGAGTTTTCTTCAACTGTTGTACAAACAATGAAAGGGTAAAATTAAAGCAATTCTCATCCTTCATATCAATCAATTCAGGACACAGAGACTTTCCATCAGGTGCAGCAACAGGATTGCAAGGCACGTGAAGTTTTTTTCTTTTACTTAGTTCAAGATCAAAAATATTTAGCTTTCCAACAAGAGTATTCCTGGAAAGTGTTTCAAGGTTATTTCCCTCAACGATGGCATGTTTCTTAGAATCGTATCTAGCTGGTAGCGATCTGAGAATTTTCATGACAGTGTCCTTTTCAGGAATAGCCTTACCCAATACAAAAGATGCATTAACAATTTCAGACACTTTGTAATTAAGCTCATCAAATGACTCTGAAAATACGGGGGTCTAACAACCACACCAAACAATTCGTTTAGCAATCTGAGAGGACTTAATCCAATATACTTTCTAGAGAATCAAATAGACAGTCAGACTCAATCTACAAAAAAGTATATCAAAGAGTTTAATATCTCTAACTCTTAATTCAATCCGCAATCAGTAAATAGAAATCTGCGAGCCCGATTAAATATAAGAGGAGTAACTTGAACGGTACCAAAGACCAATGTTCAAGTGTCAATAAATGTAAATCAACAACCAAAGGTTGGATATTCTAATTGATTGAACTTAACGCACAACTTGTGATATTTCAATTATGTAACAAAATATAATACATAAAAAAAATAACACAGACACTAGAATTTTGTTAACGAGGAAAACCGCAAATGCAGAAAAACCCTGGGACCTAGTCCAGATTGAAAACCACACTGTATTAAGCCGCTAAAGACTCTAGCCTACTACCAATTAACTTCGGACTGGACTGTAGTTGAACCCTAATCAATCTCACACTGATTCAAGGTACAGTTGCGTTCCTTACGTCTCGATCCCAAACAGGATACTACGCACTTGATTACCTTAGTTGATCTCACCCACAACCAAGAGTTGCTACGACCCAAAGTCGAAAACTTGATAAACAAATCTGTCTCACACAGAAAAGTCTATAGATTGAATAAATCCGTCTCCCACAGAAATACCCAAGAGATTTTGTTCCGTCTTTTGATAAATCAAGGTGAACATGAACCAATTGATAAACCGGACTTATATTCACGAAGAACAGCCTAATATAATCAATCACCTTACAATAATCTTAATCGACTAGCGAAACAAGATATTGTGGAATCACAAACGATGAGACGAAGATGTTTGTAATTACTTTTATCTTGCCTATCGGAGAAATTTATCTCGAGTCAATTATTTCAATTGTACTCAATACGATAGAATCGGGAAAGATCAGAACACGCAACTACAAAGAAAATAGTTGGGCCTGGCTTCACAATCCCAATGAAGTCTCTGAAGTCGTTAACCTACAGGGTCTCGATAGAAACCTAAAGTTAAAGGAGAATCGATTCTATTTATGCAACTAGTAACACACATGAGGTGTGAGGATTAGGTTTCCCAGTTGCTAGAGTTCTCCTTTATATAGTTTTCAAATCAAGGTTTGCAATCCAAGTTACCTTGGTAACAAATCATTCAATATTCACCGTTAGATGAAAACATGATTCAACCAAGCTAATATCTTTCAACCGTTAGATCGAACTTAGCTTGTTACACACAAATGAAATGTACCATCATTTAGGTTTATGTAGCCATAGGATTACTCTCATACCAACCTTATTCATCTTAACCATAACTAGTTCAAATGATTCGAATGAAACTAGTTAAAGAGTTGTTCAATTGCTATATTCTCATAGAATTATACAAGAACACAATTGAAGCAAAATCGATTTGATTCACTCGAATCAATTATGAACATTATATCCACGGTTTGCAAATATTGCATTCCTTATTATATAAATGTTTATGTTCATGTCTGAAACAGATTTTAGAACTTTAACCTTCAAGTATGCAAACATGTACGCATACTTGAAATACCCGGACCAAGATTGAGTTATGCTAGTACGCAAACAGGTACGCGAACTTCAAATCCCAGCAGAAAATCTCGGACATGAACCTGTACGCCAGTACACAAAAGGGTATGCATACTTAGGTTCCCGGATTTCTCAAACCACAGGTGCGCATACTATGGTTCCCGGACACGGATTACATATGTGCAAGAGTGCACAACATGACATATCAATAATGGTTAAGTTTTCTAAACTCTTATTTCAATCATTGAAACTTTCTTAGAGGATGACAATAGCCGTTTTTACACACTATTAGCATCAAAGCAATTTTTAAGTTATTGAAATAATCATTACGAAACATTCCAAGACAACACCAAATGATTGTATCACACAAACCATGTAAGATGTTACTCGGCAATTTTCACATGATATAAGATGAACTTGGTCGAAGCGAAAGCTTTCCAACACATATTTCAAGAAATATGTAAGCGAGATAAACTCAACTCGAAATCTCAAATGTGTATATAGAAAACTATATCATAATACGACTTATGTCTCAATATAGGATATAGAGTAGATATAGACTTTCCAAGTGACAAATGAGTTTAAGTATCCGCATACCTTTTGTCGATGAAGTTCCACAAGCTCCCCTTAGTAGTTATTCGTCTTCAAATGATGAACGCCGTGAAATCTAAGCTCAACTACACAATCTATGTCCTAGTCCGAGACATCTATAAATAGGCTAGAAATCAAGACTTATAGTTTTGATCACTAACATTGACAAACATGCTTGAGATAGGAACGCATGCGAGTTCGACCGAGCAGTGCTCTAACAGAATCTTCATCAGCCATACGCGGGTTTTCTCAATCAGAATTTAGGTTTTGAATCCTAGCTTCTTTTTTCAGAGGTATTCCCTTCAAATACGGTTTCTAAGACATCCCAAGCATCTTTAGACTTAGTGCACGTAGTCACATGGTGCTCAAGATTTGGGGTAATGGCATGGATGCTAACATTTAATCCGTCAGAATTTTGCTTTGCAGCGAGAATCTCGACAGGATCATACTCACCAATATCCTTTGCAACAGTTACACCGTCTACTGTAACTAATGGAGGATTATAGCCATTAACAACACGAACCCATGATTGAAAATCATGCGCCTGAAGAAAAGTGCGCATAGAAATTTTCCACCATAAGTAATTCAATCCATCGAAGACTGGAGGTACGTTTATAGAGATAACACTTTTTTCCATAGAGTCAGATTGCTACAAACACAGACTTATGAGGTCTTGGTGTGTTTGCCTGCTCTGATACCAATTGAAAAAGCGGGGGTATAACAACCACACCCAATAATTCGTTCGGAAATCTGTATGAACTAAACTCCAACTTAATTTCGAGAGCACCAACTTAAAAGCAAGACTCAATCAAGAATTAAATCAAAGAGTTTATACCTCTTTGTAAATACAATCAGCAAATCAAACAGATAGAAATCTGCGATCCTGATTTATATGAGAAATAACTTGGACGGTACCAAAGACCAATGCCCAAGTGTCAATAAAGTTCTATCAAAAATAAACAAGGTCGGATTTATCAACTGATTGGACTATGCACAACCTGTGATATTTCAATTATATAAAAATATAATGCATAAAAGAAATAACACATACACCATAAGTTTTTTAAAGAGGAAATCGCGGACGCAGAAAACCCATGGGACCTAGTCCAAATTTGAACACCACACTGTATTAAGCCGATACAGACTCTAGACTACTACAAGTTAACTTCAGACTGGAGTGTAGTTGAGCCCTAACCAATTCTGACACTGATTGAGGTACAGTCGCGTTCCTTACGCCTATAGAACCACGCCGGATTCTGCGTACTTGATTCCCTTAGCTAATCTTGTTAGAGAATAACTTGGTCGAACCCACCAAGCGTTGGTATGTTAATTTTGGTTGTCATATTTTAGTGAATGAAAACACAATTTAAGAGTCGCTCGATTATATACTAGAGACAACTTCGTATAAGTTAGGCTAGAAAGATTAGGATAATGAGAAATACAAGTATTACTCGAAGACTTGAAGAATGTGAAGAAGTAAAGAGCTACATCGACGACATCATCCTTCCTTTTGAGGTTAGTTTTATTTTGACTTGAACTGTTTCATTCCCAACGTATCTTTCAAGTCGTGTTATATTGAAAACATAATTGCGGAGCTGTAAATGATTATACTCTAGTAGACATAGTGTTAAGGAATTAGAATACGAAGTATAACGCTTATGTTTTGAACTTCGTATATAAGACATCGACATAATCGTATGAATGCTATTGTGATTATGTGTATGGGTATGGGTGAAGATTTCTTCCTAGGAAACAATGTTTACATTCGTTTGAAGGAAGTACATTCATGAACTTGTTTTATGAATCGAAAGGGAAATCGCTAGGCTTATTGGTATTGTTATTCATTGCATATCTTTGGATTACCAATATGTGTGAGTTAGTAGAACCGATCATAACTTGTTATGTATATTGGTAAAACTAGTCACAATGCCTTACTTATGTATTTGTATGACTTTTATTAGTGTAACCGATCCTAAGTAATCAACTAAGATGTTATGATCGATAGTTGTAATTGGTGTGACCGATCCTAGTAATTGGTGTAACCGATTCTAGTAATTGGTGTGACCGATCAGAAAAGAGTTGTAATCGATCCTTGTAATTGGTGTAACCGGTACTGGTAATTGGTGTAATCGGTCCTGGTAATTGGTGTAACCGATCCTGATAACTGGTGTGACCGATCACAAGTAATACCATGAGAATATGGTAACCGGTCCTGGTAATTGTCGTAACCAATTTGGTAACTAATGTAACTTGTCCCAGTAACCATATTAAGGTAGAACCAATCCTTGTATTTGGTAGATCCGTAAACCCATGATTAGTGTGTTGATTTGATCAATTACATAGTTCTTGCAAATTAGATGAACCAGTTCTAAACTTGTTTGGAAGTGTGGTATAATCGGTTCCAAGATTGTAAATATGAAAAAGAATTTACAAAGAATTAAGATGTCGACATACTTTGAACATGTTCAGTAACTCTTATCTTTTTATTGTTCAAAGATATTCCTTAATAACTCAAGGAGATCCCGGACCGAAATAAGTTGAGAATCTTTTAATTAAGGTTGTTGATTTTATATGCTTTTAATTACCAGCAATTAAAATGCATATCTCTGGAAAATAAAAATTGGTAATATGCATTTACTAATTGGAGATTTTCCAGTAGGATTTCGGTTATATTTGGACAGAGCATTTCCAAGAATTATGAAAACCGATTTGGAAATAAATTGTATATCTTGAGAATATTCGGTTTTGGAAATTCCTTGGTGTCCAAACTTCCTTGGTCTATAAATACCCAAGTTTGCATTTCGATCAAATTATCCTAAGAGCCAGCAAAACTACCTTGTTGTGTTGTCACTGGTGGAGCCGTCTATTCGGAGAGGAAAGTACCCTAATTAGAGGAAATCTCTTACGACCGCTCGTTTTAAAGTCTTCTGTGGTATCAAGAAGCTCTACGAGTACCGTTGGTGGGAAACTAGATAATTGCAGTACTATTAATTTTCGATTTGATTTGATTAACTAACGGTTGTTGAACTTTGATTGCACCTAGTTTGTTTATTCTTGAGAATCTTCTCTTCTGATATAAGATTCAATCAAACTAGATCGAAGGGATCTTTAGAACTGTTTATAGATCTAAAGACGTCTTGTAAGAATCCATTGTTAACAGAATCCGTTCCGTGTGTGATTGATCACAAGAGATTCAAGTTGTGGTGTGCAGGTGTTTATTGAAGATTTAAGAAGATTTGAAGATGAAGAAGATTTCTGATTTGGGTTCATAATCTTTGGTGTGCACAAAACTTGATCGGCTGGGATCCAACTATAATTGGTTTATCTTTGATATATTTGATTGATTAGTTGCGTAGATTGGCATCAGTATTTAGTATCTTGATAAATCCTATTATTGATTGCAAAATCTAAACTCAACTACTTGGTAGTTGTTTGATAGATAGATCTAAACCTGAAAAATGCGGGGGTCTAACAACCACACCCAACAATTCGTTTGGCAATCTGAGAGGACTTACTCTAATACACTTTCTAGAGAATCAACTAGACAGTTAGACTCAATCTAGAGAAAAGTATATACAAGAGTTTAATATCTCTAACTCTTAATTCAATCTGCAATCAGCAAATAGAAATTTGTGAGTCCGATTGAATATAAGAGAAGTAACTTGAACGGTACCAAAAACCAATGGTTGGATTTCCTAATTGATTGATACAATGCACAACCTGTGATATTTTAATTATATAACAAAATATAATGCGGAAAAAAAAAATAGCACAGACACCAGAATTTTGTTAACGAGGAAAACCGCAAATGTAGAAAAACCCCGGGACCTAGTTCATCTTTGAACACCACACTGTATTAAGCCGCTACATACACTAGCCTACTACCAATGAACTTTGGACTGGACTGTAGTTGAACCCTAATCATCTCACACTAATTCAAGGTAAATTTACGTTCCTTACGTCTCTGATCCCAGCAGGATACTACGCACTTGATTCCCTTAGTTGATCTCACCCACAACTAAGAGTTGCTACGACCCAAAG
Source organism: Papaver armeniacum (assembly GCA_023531295.1). Classification (NCBI taxonomy): domain Eukaryota; kingdom Viridiplantae; phylum Streptophyta; class Magnoliopsida; order Ranunculales; family Papaveraceae; genus Papaver; species Papaver armeniacum. Next base: position 97,787 of record JAJJWW010015489.1, on the reverse strand, counting down.
TCGAAGACTTGATAAACAAATCTGTCTCACACAGAAAAGTCTATTGGAATAGATAAATCTGTCTCCCACAGAAATACTTATGAGTTTTTGTTCCGTATTTTGATAAATCAAGGTGAACATGAACCAATTGATAAACCGAACTTATATTCCCAAAGAACAACCTAGTATTATCAATCACCTCATAATAATCTAAATCGTATGATAGCGAAACTAGATATTGTGGAATCACTAAAGATGAGATGAAGGTGTTCGTGATTACTTTTTATCTTGCCTATTGGAGATTAAATCTCGAGAAAATCTTAGAGAAGATAGTACTCAAACAATAGAATCGGGCAAGATCAGAACACGCAACTACAAAGAGAATAGTTGGGTATGGCTTCACAATCCCAATGAAATCTTTGAAGTCGTTAACCTACAGGGTCTCGATAGAAACCTAAGGTTAAAGGAGAATCGACTCTAGTTTATGCAACTAGTAACACACAGGAGGTGTGGGAATTAGGTTTCCCAGTTGCTAGAGTTCTCATTTATATAGTTTTCAAATCAGGGTTTGCAATCCAAGTTACCTTGGTAACAAAGCATTCAATATTCACCGTTATATGAAAAACCTAATTCAACCAAGCTAATATCTTTCAACCGTTAGATCGAACTTAGCTTGTTTCACACAAATGAAATGTACCCCAATTTAGGTTTATGTAACCGTACCTAAACGTGTACATCATGTTGGCTCAACAATAGTTAACCGAAATTAGACATATGGTTACTCTATAGACTTGATAGAACCTGTCCCACATATAAAAGTCTATAGGATTGAATAAATCTGTCTCCCACAGAAATACCCAAGAGTTTTTGTTCTGTCTTTTGATAAATCAAGGTGAACAGGAACCAATTGATAACCCGGACTTATATTCCCGAAGAACAGCCTAGTATTATTAATCACCTCACAATAAACTTAATCGACTAGCGAAACAAGTTATTGTGGAATCACAAACGATGAGACGAAGTTTATTTGTGATTACTTTTCTATCTTGCCTATCGGAGATATAAAATCTCGAGCCAATTATTTCAATTGCACTCAACACGATAAAAACAACAAGATCAGATTACACGACTACAAAGATAATAGTTGGGTCTGGCTTCACAATCCAAGTGAAGTCTTCAAGTCGTTAACCTACGGGGTCTCGAGAAGAAACCTAAGGTTAAAGGAGAATCGACTCTAGTTATGCAACTAGTAACACACACGAGGTGTGGGGATTAGGTTTCCCAAATGCTAGAGTTCTCCTTTATATAGTTTTCAAATCAGAGTTTGCAATCCAAGTTACCTTGGTAACAAAGCATTCAGTATTCACCGTTAGATGAAAAACCTAATTCAACCAAGCTAATATCTTTTAACCGTTAGATCGAACTTAGCTTGTTACACACAAATGAAATGTACCCTCATTTAGGTTTATGTAACCGTACCTAAACGTGTACACCAGGTTGGTTCACGAATAGTTAACCGAGGTTGGCAAATGATTACTCTCATATCAACCTTATTCATCTTAACCATAACTAGTTCAAATGACTCAAATGAAACTAGTTAAAGAGTTGTTCAATTGTAACACAATCGAAACCAAATCGGTTTGATTCACTTGAATCAGTCATGAACATTATAGCCACGGATTGCAAAGATTGCATTCCTTATGATTTAAATGTTTAAGTCCATGAACTGACCGATTTGACAAAGTAACCAGCTTAATTAAATATGCGTACGATATGCGTACTTAAGCAACCGGATTTTGAGTTTGTTAAGTTTCTAAACTCAGCAGAAATTTTCGGTTCAAAAACCTCTGCTAGTATGCGTACGGGTATGCATACTTAAGGTGACTAGTTTAGGAGTTTGTAATTCCCAAACTCAGCAGAAATTTCCGGTTCGAAAAATTCTGCCAGTATGCGTACATATACGCATACTTATCTTATCTCCTTCACCAATTTCGTATACACACATATGCATACTCTTGGTTCTCGGTTTATGGATTTATACACTTGTGTGCGAACACACTATATATGCTTATATCCAAAGATGGTTACATCTTCAACTCTTTATTTCAATCATTGAAACATTCTTCTATAATGACAATAGTCGTTTTCACACACTATTAGCATCAAAGCAATTTTCAAGATATTGAAATTATCATTATAGAAACATTCCAAGCCTACATCAAATGATTGTATCACACAAATCATGTAAGATGTTACTCGGAAATTTTATCATGATATAAGATGAACTTGGTCGAAGCGAAAGCTTACCAACAAATATTCGAGAAATATGTAAGCAAGATATACTCAGCTCGAAATCTCAAATGTGTATAGAGAAAACTATATCGTAACACGACTTATGTCTCAATATAGGAGATAGTAGAAATAGACTTTCCAAGTGATAGATGAGTTCAAGTCTCCACATACCTTTTGTCGAAGAAGTTCCACAAGCTCCCCTTAGTAGTTCTTCGTCTTCAAGAGATGAACGCCGAGAGATCTAAGCTCAACTACACTATCTATATCCTAGTCCGAGACATCTATAAATAGGCTAGAAATCAAGACTTATAGTTTTGATCACTGACATTGACAAACATGTTTGAGATAGCAACGCATGCGAGTTCGACCGAGCAATGCTCTAACACATGGGATGATCCACTGAGCAGTGAACGTATAAGAGAATTTTGAAAGATACATATGAATTGTTATATTTTAGTTATTAAAAATTAAAAGAGTGCATTCATAGTATCTTGATTTGTTATAATAAAATATTTATATGTGGAACATGCTCATAATAATAGCTCAAATCCTTGTAGGATTTTGTATATCAAAGATCTATCAAGTAAAAGATAGTCTGGCCGGACTTCAGGAATCCCAGGTGAAGTCTTCAAAGTCGTAATCTAGTTATGTTTCACGAAGAAACCTACGTCTGAATCTATCCGCGACTAATATACATCGTGTACGGATTGAGATTTTACTTTGCAGAGAGTCCTTTATTTACAATAATGAAACATGCTAGATTGCTTAAGGTTCAAGCAATTGTTTTTTGTGATCAAATCAACCTCGTGAACTAGTTTTCATGCTAAAGAATTACTTTGATCCCAAACTAACTAAAATACTCAACATAGACTGCTTCCAAAGAATGGAAACCATGTAAGCACGTGAGAAGTTTGCCTTGAAATACAAAGAAGAATATGCACCCCGCAAATTTTTTGATTAAAGAACCGTGCATAAAAATTAGCTCACGAATAACCAAGTATGGTTTGTGAACCATCACGAAATGTTGGAGTTCAGTGACATCCAAAAATAGACCACTTCGCGTACTAAGAAAGTGGTTCCTGAACTCAATATGTTTGAACTGTCTAGAAACATAACCAACAACACATAGCTCGAGAACTGAAAAATTAGTTCATGAACACAAGAGCAAATTTCAAAAGTGTCTGGGAACACCTTGAAATTACATAGTTCGTTAACTGAAAAATCAGTTTGTGAACACTTGTGCACCTTGGAGTTCAGTAACATCAAAAAAGAATCATAGTTCACGAACTAAAAAATCAGTTTGTGAAAAGTACAATTTGACGTTTTTAGGCTTATATTTCGCATACAAAGTTTTTTGAACAATTCAAATTATTCTCAACCTTAGAAGTGATAAGACCTATGAACATCTAGTGCTTAAGTTGATATCTTCTTCTTTGTGATTCATCATATACTAAAGCCATGCGATATTGTCTTAGAAGATTGAATGGTAGAAATAATGAGTAAATAAGATCGTCAGTCTTCACATACCATTGTCAATGAAATGCTCGCACATGTCGTCGTTGCTCTTCATTTTTTTAATTTTTTGAGGGTATTTAGTGATTTATGATACTCAACTATCATGCTTCAATCCTAGGCCGAGACTGACTTTAGTATACTGTAAATCAAGATATAGTTTTGGTCATCCAACGTCGACAACAAGTTTGACATACCAATACTTGTGGGTTCAACCGAGCGATGCTCTAACATGGATCTTGATTTCAAAGAGTTGATACTTGATGTTTTGGTCTTTTCCAGTTTGATGATTTTTGTTATAATATAATTTTTCCATTAATTGTAACATCAAACTTACAATGGGATTTTTCTACAAAAATTCCTCAACTACCATGATCGCATCAATGCCACAACCTCTAGCAATGGGCCATACTTATGGTCGTCAGAACAACAACAAACATACAATGAATTTTTATTTAAACTCATTCATTTCACCTCATATTCCGGTCGTGACACCATCGTACTTGGGAAATATGATCAAGAAAATCGGAGGCCTGCTACGATCCCTTATAATCATGCAGTCCATAATATTTATAAAGAGGCCAACCAGACGGCTGGCTGACGCACTAGGAAATCAGACGGCATACGCAAGTCAACGAAGATCTTTTAAAAATAACTTTTGAGAATTCGTAATCTCTGTTTAGTTAGCCTTATATATCATATTTCTTTAGGATAATTGACAACCAAACTTTAATATAACATATCTAAAAATCCGTGCCTTTAATTTTACAAATTTTATCTCGTTGGAAAGGTTTTAAAAATCTACGCAATGAAGTATAAACAACAATATTAAATTTAGAGTTTTTACGAAAATTTAGAAAATATTTATCATTTTAAGCACAATTTTGAAAATAAAATGGAGATTCATTGTGCAAACTACCACAAAAGGATACATAATACTTTATGTAACCATATTTTGGTTTTATGCATCAACTAATTTTCTTTTGCAACTAATAAAACGATGTACTCTCTCCGTTTCAAGAAAAATGATATTTTCACTTTAGCCATAAATTTTCTTTTACAGTCCAATTGCAGGAGTGTTTCCTTTTTTCTTCGGTCGGCCTTCCCACCGTGGCAGCGGTCATCTAGTTTAAATTATATAATATGCTTCAAAAGAAAGAAGAGAGATTGGATCAAAATTTGAACTTTTTCTAGTGACTATTGATATTCATCAAATTTTATATGAATTTACCAGGAAAGAAGACACCTAAATTAGTTTGAAGAAATTACTCAATACATTAAATTCTAATGTTCTTACATAAAAATGTGCAAAAGTAGATAGCTAGATGGAATCGGAAAGCAGTAGACATACTTGAGGCTCTAGGCTTGCCCTATTATGCTTGAATCACTCATCTGCAGTTGACATACTTGAATGAGATGGGTACTCCCATTGGATATCTGCCCAAGTTCTTACTCCATCAGTAACATCCTGCACCACGGATGCCACCTTCTCGATTTCTACACGGATTTGATCCTTGCTGTCTCTTTCCCGGATAGTCACTGTTGTAGTAGTATCAACAGTAATGGCAAATGGTACACCAAGTTCATCTGTTCTTGCATATCGTTTCCCAATTGATGTGCCTGTGTTATTTAAAATTTCAATTAAGATCATAAACAACAACAAAAAAAATAAGTAAATGCAAATGCGAATACATTCACATCTGTGTTGTGTTTGTGTGTTTGGGGTGGCGCAGGCTTGAAGCATTTCAAGAAATTATGTTGGAAAATTCAGATACAATCCATACCTGTTATGTCAATTCTGTGAGAGATTCCAGCAGCAGTTAGTGATTTTGAGATTTGTTTGGCGACTGCCTCGTATTCTGGATTCTGAACAAGTGGAAAGACAGTGCACTTGATGGGAGCTACAACAGGGGGGAAACTAAACACATTCAACTGTTCATCCCCTGCTTTGCTTGGCCTCGTGTAGAATGAATGCTCAAAGAGGCAGTAAATTATTCGCCCAATACCAAAGGAAGGCTCAATCACAGATGGTGTGAAGACCCTCTGATGTTCTTTCTTTATCTCCTTGGAAACTGAGACCATGTTCGATTTAATGGTGACAGCCTTCCCTAGAGTGCATACTTGGAACTCCACCTCCCCTTTTGATTCCAAAGCAGCTTTCACTTCCATAGCCTCTTTTTCATCCATGGCCTATCCGACACAGGAGATGAAATGAATAGCAGGCATAGGGGAAAAAATGCAAGACCCCAGAAAAACGAACTGATATTGACTTATCTCAGGTATGGCCTTATTATCATAGTAAAGAAGAGATCCCAATAGTTAGAAAGAGTATTGGTGTATACCTCTAATGCTTCCACTATCTTCTTTTGGTTACCCTTGAATGCAAGGCCTAGCTCCTTCTTCACTGGAGTAATAACCAGTTTCTGAAATTGAATATTAAGAAGTATTAGCACAACATAATACATAATTATAAACTGAAGTCTGCAATTCAATGAGAATAGGGAAGTGTACCTCCACTTCTTTTGGTACTGAGAACTTCTCATGAGCAACAAGAGGAGTACCACTTTTTTCCTGCAATATAATGGGATACAGCATCAGCATTCTGTCAGAATGCAGTACATCTTTTTTCCATATATCACTTCATTATTGCAAAGCACAACAAATATAAATATGATATTTAGCAACATAATGCTAAACTCCCTTGTCAATATTTCAAACTAAAACCCCACACGAACAAAAGAAATGTATTGCTTTATTTTATTTCACTTCGTGATACTAAAGGGTGAGCACATGCCATGAGAGGGGATCTATTGAAATTTAGAAGAGCCACTCAGATGACATAGATAAAATACATCTTTTTCTAAAGAGAAACATCTCAATTAAAGTAGTCAATAAACTCTTACCGAGTGCGCGCGTAGATCGTATGCAGATCTATCTGCAATACCAACACACTCTATCCAGCCATAGGAGCACTCAATCTCAGCATCCCAACAGTCAGCAGCATAGTGGGCCATCTCATTTGCAAGATGCTGGCGAAATCGTAGACGTTCTTTACTGATCCCAAGGCGTGTAAGGAATAGATATACCCTCCCAATGAAGTAACCAAGAGTTTCATTGTTCACAGTTCCCTGAACCAAATAAAATAAAATTAATATCACAGTATGGGTACATAAGCAAGAGGAAAGCCAACTTTTTATTAAATATAAAATAAAATTAATAAAAGTAAAAGAAGTCACTAACGTTTGATACTGCATCACCAAGGCGAAGTTTAACAGCATCCTTCCCCGTCATTTGTTCATCCCTAGGAAACATCAAGAATTCCAAGTCTACAACCTCGCTATACTTGGGATGAGATTTGTCCTCTGGGTCGACGAAATGCTCAATCTCAGCTAGAGTGAATTCACGAACTCGGAGAAGACCTTGGCGAGGAGATATCTGCATTTGCCAAAAAAGATTATTTGCCTAATTAAGCCTCATTCATTTTGTTCAGTCATTAATAAAGGAAGACTTATATTGCAAACTAACAAGGAGATAGACGGAAAGAAAAATCCTTCAGTTCTGAAAGAACCATTATCTGGTTCCAGCCTATGTGACAATAACATTTTTCTTCTTCTTCTTCCATCTTTTCAAGCTATATAGAACGACAACTTGCAAACATATAATAGTTTAACGGCTAACAGAGCTGTGCCATGCCGGACACGAAACCCATTGTCAGAAGTGTCAATACGAAAATATTAAAAAAACAACTAGTCAGTAAAGTTCTATAAAATAGCGCTCTATTGCAAATTATTAAAAATATAACGTCTTTAAGCAGAAAGCGACACTGCTGCACATGTCATATGTACCTATGAGACACTGTGATAGAATATCTAGGTGGGTGCGCAAAAAATAGGATTGGCCCTGAAAAGAAGAGTTTCTAACCTCATTCCTGAAAGCCTGGCCAATCTGAGCTGCAGCAAAAGGGAGTTTGCTTCCATTGTAGTAATACAAGTCCTTGAAGTTCACAAATATGCCTTGGGCGGTCTCAGGTCGCATGTAACTGTCAATGAGTAAGAGTACAAGAAACAGACAAATTATCACACCGCCAGTAATTACTAGAAAACTCTTGAAATATAAATTTGTCGCAGCAATCATAATTATTAAACAACAAAAATAAACACTTTCACCAAGAAAATCGAAATCAAAACCTCACCCAGGGATCGTGCCAGATGGGCCAATTGACGTCTGAAACATCAAGTTGAACGGGTAAGGATCAGAAAGAGGGTTCTTCGTATCTGGAGCAACTATCCCATACTCCTTAATCTTTGAACCCAATTGTTCAGGAGAGAAATCATCCAACATAGCAAGATCATGTTTAAGCTCTTGGACCTTCTCTATAGACAAACTAAGATCCTTCTCAAGCTTCTCCTTGCAAAAATCCTTTAACAAATGGTCTGCGCGGTAACATGTTCCAGTTTTCTCATCTTTGACCATAAGATCAGTAAATTTTTCAACATGGCCTGATGCCTTAAGGACAACTTCAGGTGTAACACAAGGGCAATCAACTTCCAACATATTCTCCTCCAGTACAAAGTGCTGAAATACAAAACAACAGACATTACATAAAGGAAACTACTTGGCACAGCATTATAAAAGAGACATTTCTAGCAACTTGAGTATATGATGGCAAGAAGTTTTACTGAATTAATCTCCAGGCTTGATATATAGGTTTTAGATATAGAAACATCGGACCAAACTATTCCACTTTAGAGCAAATTAATCTTTACATATGCAAACATCAATTCGTGTTACAGCATTTCTTGCATGAAACAAATTGTCCATTGCAATTACAGAATATCACAACTCCATCAAATAAATCTCATAATTGACAGATATGTAATCTCTAAAGCATAACCACAGACATGAATTGAAATTTATGCTCAAATTAGAATTAGAAAACAATATCGAGCCACGAACTCCTACTGTGTTTGTATTTTTCAAACTTCCTAAAAAAAATCGTTTTCATATCATATCCTCCTACTTAGCTAAGGTTCAAATTTACTCAAAACAAACACCAATTCAGTTTACAGAATTCACATTTCACCTAAAAATTGTATGAATTGTTATTTCAGCAAAATCACAAACATGAACAAGTTAACATTTGAAATAACCTCTACTGTGTGGTAATCAGCCACACTGTATGCTACAAATATAGTCAAGAAAACATCAAACTAGACTTAACTTGCATGATTTTCACCATTACAATCTCAAAATTGCATCAGAATCCAACATTAAAAAAACAAAAAAACAAATTCCACATTCAAAAGGAAGTAATACCAAACTGAAATCAAGAAAAGTAAGGGGAATAGTTGTATATATACCTGACGCCAGAAGGCAAGGACATTAGATTTAACAGCACAACCAGGAGGACCATAATCATACAACCCAGCAACACCACTATAGATCTTAAAACTAGGTATATAAAACAATCTCCTCTCTAATGTATTCACTAGATTCTTCCTAAACACCTCTTTATTCACACCACCAACACTACTCCCGTCAGAAGACGCCAGCAATTGTTGTTCAATTGATGATTTCTCAAGTTTCAGTGAATTAAGCGTCTTAATAGCTTCATCCAAAGCTGATTTATCAGTAGCAGATGATGATTTCAAATCACGAACCACGTTGCCTTGAGATTCGATTAGTGTTAGTTTTTCGGCTAGGGTTTTACGAAGTAGTTCTTCTGAGGAATCCATTGTTTTGAGTGAAGGGCGAAGAGTAAGAGAAGATGATGAACAAGTGAAGAAACGGCGGAGAGTAAGAGAAGAAGAAGATGATGAAAAAGAGAGATAGAGATAACGAGATGCGGATGAGAGATATTGCATGCGAAAGGAACTTGAACGGCTGTGATTTTTATTTTTTTGCTCTCTTCTTTCCTCTGCAGACTAGGGAACGAATGATATCATAAGAGTAACTAGTGTTTCGCCCGTGCTTTTCACGGGCTTACCAAAATTGTCACCCGGGGCCAAGGCCAGGATCATTAGGGAAAATTAGGCTAAGGCCCAATCCATGGATAACCCGTAATATGAGGCCCTTAATTAAAAGAAGTTTATATCTAGGCTCCGAATTATTAAAAGACATTCATACCCTTACATATATTGTCAAGCCCTTAATTAAATAAAATTTAAAACTAAGCCCCTAATTAAATAAAATTTAAAACTAAGCCCAAAATTATTAAAAATACATGTATTACTTTAATATTCATTTACAATAATTTCTTAGCATGTGTAACTAGAAGTTACACACACATCTTTCTTGTGTAATTGAGAGTTACATATGCATCTATCTAGTGTAATTGAGAGTTACACATGCATCTGATTTGTGTATTCAGCGTCAACTCCAATTCCAGCGAGACCATTACCACATTTAAGCAATTAGCTTTTATGAAGTTTAAATCTTTGTCTTTCCTTCTTGTCTTCTTCACTCCAAAATGCTTGCATATTTACAACGAAATAAACATCCATGGATTAGGTTGGATGAACAAAAAGCAAAAAAAATAAAAAATTATATAACAATTGTAAGGAAAAATTATAGAACAACACATGATAACCTATTTTAGCATGTGTAACTGGGAGTTACACATGCATCCGTCATGCGTAATTGACAGTTACACATGCATATGACTTGGATACCTAGCATGTGGAATTTTTTTGTTGCAAGTTTGTTCATTTTAGCATGTGTAACTATGAGTTACACATGCATCTGTCTAGTGTAAAGAGGAGTTACACATGCATATATCATGTGTAACTGAGAGTTACAGATGAACCTAACTTGTGTAACTAAGAGTTACACATCCATATAAAGCACATATTTTCAACTATAAAAGAGCTAAGAATCATCACTTCTCACCTGGACATTAGCCAACATCATTATTTATCCATCCATAAACTGCAAGAATATCCCGAGCTTTGATAAATGTTCTTGGTTCTCTTGGTAAGCTAGTGTCTTATCAGTGCGCGCAAACCACATCGAGTCCTGCATAGACATCAATTGATATATAAAAGATTACAATTATTCAGAAATTACTTCCATAGAAACATTGAAATACCATAGTCGAAACACCCCTAAAGAAACATGTGTAATCAGCTGATACACGTACAAAATCCATGCGTAATTCGGAGTTACACATGCATCCCTCTAGTGTAACTGGGAGTTACACATGCATATGTCATGTGTGACTGAGAATTACACTGGCATCAGCAACATTCACATCAGCCATAAAAAAAGACCCATACAAAGGAGCACATCTAACAATGGATAATCCTAAGCTGGAGAAATTATACATACAGGTACAAGATGACTCAACATCGTAATTTCGATGTTTACTTCTTTTATCCATTCATATACAAATTGCAAAAGGAAAAAACCATAATCCAAGCACAACCCGGACCAAAACAGGTCATCAAAGACATAGTAAATATCTCTGGACACTAAAATGATACTAGTTATGCTACTTTCATTATTCATGCAAGCATTTTTTTCTACTGTTTTCCCAGTGCTTTTTTGGGCTCCGTTGGGACTTATCACAGGAAAAAGTGACAAATACAAGACTATTAAAAGTGTAACTGCGAGTTACACATGTATCTGACTTGTGTAAATAAGAGTTACACATGTATATAGCATGTGTAACTAGGAGTTACACTTCCGCATGACTTGTGTGCTCGGAAGTTACACATGTATATGACTTGTGTACTCGGAAGTTACCCATGCATATTGGTTCTGTACTAAGAAGGTAAATAGATGTTGCATGGAAGATCTTACGGAAAATGTGAATATTATCCCAAAATAAATGTAAATGCTACCGTCAGTAGATATGGGAGCAGTATACACACAAATTATAGTTATAAATTTGTAGCAGGACATAATTCCTGACAATCGAAAAATGGAAGTGCTTCTACTTAGATCCAAGTCCTATTGAAAATTAATCATATATGGATTTAAAGATCAAGTAGAGATCCAAAGATAATTTTACCCAGTATCAATCAAAAGAGGTTAAACTGAACATAAAAATTATGACCAGCCAAAGAAAGAAAGAAGAATGAAAAAAGCATGCCTGCCCAGTCAATTGTCCTCCAAAAACCTTTCTAATCCTTGGCGTATCTGGCAATGTGATTCTGCGGAATAAGTTCACCTTCAAAACATAAGAAACGAGTAATTAATAAGGGGTAAACGAAATATTAGTACATAGCATTGCAAGAGGAAGTCATTATTCGTTGGAAACATACTTCAAGTGGACCCAAATGCAGTATACGTTTCAATAATGAGGTCTCATGAGTTTCTTCCGCCCTCCAGATTGATTTTGGCTGTAGCAAAGTAGTGTGTTCATGGGGTAACACCAGACAAGAGAGCTGCCATATACAATAAAAACTATTGGATATCAATTTTTGATTTACCACCTCCTTACTTAACTAAGGTGCATTTATCAAATTAATTAAACATAATGAAATATGACAAATAGATACCTCATCTAAAGCGATTACGTCCGCCTGATGATAAGAAGTTAGATCCCCTAGAAACAAAAAAATCAAGCTAAAACTACTGAAAGGAAAATTTCGAGATAGAGTTTGCAATTTTCCCTAGAAGTTAAATGCACTTGAAGTCTCTCCAAATTTATTTTTAGTAATTCTAAACCATCCTCATCTTACTTCCTCTTCAATTTCCTTGCCTTTTAATTGCATCTAGTATTTTTACCTTTGCATTTTCCTCCGTTCCTGCAACATGAGCTTTAACCTTCTTTGTTCAACCACTTTCCCTTGCTGAATGTCGTTTCCTAGCATCAAAAGCAAAAACAGCTTCCATTTCATATCCATCAAGAACAAATGAAATCGAAAATTAAAAGAAAATGAAATTCAAATTAAATCTACTGGTAATAGAGATGAGGAGTCGTTGGTATCGAATCTCTAATCAGTTTTTAGATCGCAACTTGAAATTGAGAATTAAAATGATTTTGACGACGAACAGATCTGAAAAATTTGTCCAAGATTCTTCAAAAAAATACACTTATACAACCAGAGAGAGTAGATGATTGTAAATCTAAGATCTAATTTCGATCCAGACGAGTTAATTGAAAAACGCCTGAAGATCTAGGTAAAGTATTTTTCTCAGATTTGTTTCTGAAATAAATAAACTAAAATCTCTCAATCGAATCATAATCACAAATAGAAGAGGATACTTATCTATACTTAGCTTGCTGATGAACTTTTGTTGAATCTGCGGATCAATTAATTGAAATTTGTTTCTCGGATCCATTACTTTCTACTGCAACTGATGCTCCTCCTTCTCCTGATGGTGAATTTATGATCTCTATCGTCGCCATCGATTGTCTCTGGTCAAAATAAATTAATTGTCTCTGCTCAAAATCAATGTAGAAGCCCTAGAAAATGTTTTCGTAAGAACTGGAGAGAGGAAATGAAATGAGAAATGAAAATATCTAATAAGTTTCCTATGATATAAATAGTAAAGGGTAATATGTCATTATTAAAATTCGGAATTATTAATTATGGGCCAGATCTGAAGAAAAATTGATATTTTTGGCATAGTAATAGCATATTTCTAAAGTATGGAGTTGACAATGAAGGATCCATTTTGTGGGGCTTCTATATATTGAACCCATATAGTAGGAGGTTATAGTATTTTTCACGGATCATTAATCTTGGAGTTTTTTTTTGAGTTTTCTTCCCTAGACAAATTAGTGACATAGCTTTCCCCCTAGTTCATTAATATCACTTTTGTTATAGGGAGGAGCTTTTGTGATCACGGGAGAGGAAAAATCGGGACCAGCTCACTAATTTAAGAGTGAGTTACATTTTCATATTTTCTGGACCAAACTATCCTTGAAAGTCTACTCACCCGATACTTATAACAATAACCCACCGAATCAGTAGTCTTCTTATGAACAGACAAATCCCTAAAACCCCAAATTACTCTATCATCATCAAACGTGAAATCCAAAGGATTTTGGATACTTAGCTACTCAAAGTATATCTCTGAAAAATTTACGATGATGATGACAGGTGAATATAAAGATTATGAAGGTTGGGAAGATGATATTCAATCCTTAACACTTCCTTCTCCATTCGGTGAATCTCCTTCATCAAATATACCTGAGTTTGCTGGAAACTAAGAATCTCAGGTACCCAAACGATCAAATATGGTTTTCTCTTTTCTTGATGTATGTATATATAAGAAAAAACCAGTCTATAAAACCTTCTTCGTTCGTACCCGTAGAGGAGAAATCAAACATTCACGTTCAGAGTCGAAAACGTGAATTGAAAATTTCTCTGTCGTACACAGAACGGTGAAGATAAACTTTTCACTATCACTCAAACAGAGGTGAAATGAAAACTTTTACCGTTACCAGAGTGACGGTGAAAGTCCTTATTTCTCTACTATTTCGATGACGGTGGTCATATGTATAGATAACGTTTTACTGTCCATTTGGTTTTTCTTCTTCCAGTTTTTGTTTGGTTAGTTTTACTAATATCATACTTAATTTGAATATTTAGGTTGTGCCATTTGCCACACTCCCTAGGAATGAAGAAACTCATCCTATGCCCATAGCTTTAGTGCCCTCCCAACATCGCGATTTTAAGGAATATTTTCAAAGACCGAATGGTTTTGGGTCTAGAGAAGAGTTACAGTCATGGTGTATATGTGTTGGTAAAACGCACAATTTTGTGATTGTATGTAAAACCTCAAAGATTAAGGACGTAGGTGGTTCTGCTCAAGGATCTTGGTTATAATTGTGTTGTGAAAGAAGTGGTAAGCCCATTAGTCACCAAGCAAAAAACCATGTGCCAAAGACCACAACAAAAAAGCGGAAATGCGGTTCCATCAAATGTGACCGTCCGTTCCGACTAAATGCTAGTTGTGACAAGTTTGAGAAGTGGAATGTTCGAGTTGGTTGCGGTTTTCACAATCACCTTATTCCAACTACGTTAACAGGACATGCATACACAGGGAGGTTGGCGGAAGATGAAAAGTTGCAAGTTCTTGAATTGACAAATAGTGGATGTCGACCACGGGAAATTCTTACAAATAGTGGATATCGAACTTGCAACTTTTCATCTTCCGCCAACCTCCCTGCGTATGCATGTCCTGTTAACGTAGTTGGAATAAGGTGATTGTGAAAACCGCAACCAACTCGAACATTACATCTCTCAAACTTGTCACAACTAGCATTTAGTCGGAACGGACAGTCACATTTGATGGAACCGCATTTCCGCTTTTTTGTTGTGATCTTTGGCACATGGTTTTTTGCTTGGTGACTAATGGGCTTACCACTTCTTTCACAACACAATTGCAACCAAGATCCTTGAGCAGAACCACCTACGTCCTTAATCTTTGAGGTTTTACATACAATCACAAAATTGTGCGTTTTACCAACACATATACACCATGACTGTAACTCTTCTCTAGACCCAAAACCATTCGGTCTTTGAAAATATTCCTTAAAATCGCGATGTTGGGAGGGCACTGAAGCTATGGGCATAGGATGAGTTTCTTCATTCCTAGGGAGTATGGCAAATGGCACAACCTAAATATTCAAATTAAGTATGATATTAGTAAAACTAACCAAACAAAAACTGGAAGAAAAAAAAACAAATGGACAGTAAAATGTTATCTATACATATGACCACCGTCATCAAAATAGTAGAGAAATAAGGACTTTCACCGTCACTCTGGTAACGGTGAAAGTTTTCATTTCACCTCTGTTTGAGTGATAGTGAAAAGTTTATCTTCACCGTTGCGGTACGATGATAAATTTTCAATTCACGTTTTCGACTCTGAACGTGAATGTTTGATTTCTCCTCTACGGGTACGAACGAAGAAGGTTTTATAGACTGATTTTTTCTTATATATACATACATCAAGAAAAGCGAAAACCATATTTGATCATTTGGGTACCTGGGATTCTTCATTTCCAGCAAACTCAGGTATATTTGATGAAGGAGATTCACCGAATGGAGAAGGAAGTGTTAAGGATTGAATATCATCTTCCCAACCTTCATAATCTTTATATTCACCTGTAATCATCATCGTAAATTTTTCAGAGATATACTTTGAGTAGCTAAGTATCCAAAATCCTTTGGATTTCACGTTTGATGATGATAGAGTAATTTTGGGTTTTAGGGATTTGTCTGTTCATAAGAAGACTACTGATTCAGTGGGTTATTGTTATAAGTATCGGGTGAGTAGATTTTCAAGGATAGTTTGGTCCAGAAAATATGAAAATGTAACTCACTCTTAAATCAGGTGAGTTGGCCCTGATTTTTCCTCTCCCGTGATCACAAAAGCTCCTCCCTATAACAAAAGTGATTAATATTAGTAACTTACCCCCTAAATCCAAAATTCTACCAAAAATGTCGTTTCAGGCTGGTTTGACCTAATCAAACCAGTTTCAGGGTTCAGGACACCAACAATTATGTTCGTCGTTTGTCTTTTCAGGTTGTTTGTGGGTCGAATGTAAACGCTGAACACCAATAGTTGTGTTTGGCGTTTGTTCTCAGTAATTTCTTTTCATGGTTTTTTTTTTTATATAAAAATATTCAAAAAATTATTTCCATGTAAGAGAGTTTAAATTGATTCTTTAATTTTAAGCTTGGTATAATGCTGAAGTTTTTTTTTTTATCAAGTTTGGTAGTTTTTAAGCTTGATTTTCAGATGAAGATAATCAAACAGATTAATTACCACTTGTTTTCTGTTTTATATCTAACTGGTGAAAAACTAATTACTCGTTCCTACAAAGTTTTTGATTGTGATTTCAATGCTACATCAATTATGAAGTTGATTTAAATACAGTAGAAACTCTATAAATTAATGTTGTCGGGATCATCAAAATTTATTAATTAAACGAGATATTAATTAACCGATAAATTAATAATTATTAATTTATAACTTATACATAAATTTCTTATCACGAGTTTAGATAAAATTGATGCTTTCGTCATTGTAAACTTTGATCAACAGATAACACAAGTTTAGACAATTTGGATGAACATACAGACAGTGAAACACTCAAGACTTGCAAAATTTGATCGATAAATTGGGCTATCGCAATTCAATGAATTTCGAAGATGTCTTAAATAATCCGAAAATAATAATTTACACAGTTGTTGACTGATGATGAACTAATCGAGAGCGTTATGAGAATTGTTAAAGATGTGAAAGAATATGATGAAAGTTCTACAATAGAGCCCCCTTCATGAAACGAGGCTATTAAAGCGACAATCATATTAAATAATTTCTTAATGAGCTATGAGAAAACAACACCAAAAATTCTTACAATGATAAGAAAAATTAGAGATAAATTCAATGCAATATTGATTTTAGCAAAAAACAGAAGACAATTAAATCATTTTTCAAAAAGTCTTTGTAAATCACTAATGTATTGAATATATATATCAACAACCTAAAAACTCAATACCATCCCTCACTCCAGAATAAAAGTAGCACTGGTGCTACTTACCCTCCCTCCTATTGGCTGGTGAGCGAAACCTCGCGTTCTCATTGGCTAATTGAGAAACCATTCGTATTCGTCGGATGAAATTTCGTTATATATGGTGCGTTGATCTGACAATATGCGGTGTAGATTGGCTGGATTGGTGGGACACACGCGACGGACGGCCCACATTGTTTAGAAAAATTGCTATATTAATTTCGTGCATTTATTTTGAAAATCCAAAAAATAAAAATAACTACTATATTAATTCTGGACATTTATGATTAAAATAAAAAAAATCAATTTAACATATTTATATGGAATAAAATAATCTTTTATAATTATGAAAATCCAAAAAATAAAAAAATTACTATATTAATTTTGGACATTTATGATTAAAATAAAAAAAAATCAAATTAACATATTTATGAAATAAAATAATTACATTTATAGCTTCATGTAATTATTGTAAAAGATCTAGAGAATTAACAAAATACTACATTATAAATTTGGACGTTTATGATTAGAATAAAAAATAAAATCGACGTATTTACGGAATAAAAAAAAATTTATATTTTTTTAATCTTTTAAAAGGAAAAAATATATAGAAATAGCTATATTAATTTTTAGTATTAATGATAAATATCTAACAAAGGAAAAACCAACAATATATAAAAAATACTACATTAATTGATATTTAAATTACTATTTATATTTATGTTAACGATATCCATTAATATAACAAAAAAATCTAATCATTTACCTGAACACAATCTAACAAGTTCCATTAATACGGTTAATTTACTAATAAAAACAAAGCCAATAGTTAATAAAGGATGGAAATCATTCTTCATCCCTATTTTGTTTATAACAAACCATGTAACTGGATTTAATTCCATAACGATTTTAAAGATTTTCTATGGAACTAAGTTTCTGACATCTATATAAAAAATGCAAATCACTCTTTATTCCAACATAAACCACGTACTTTGTGTGAAAAAGGAGGTAGCGAACAAAAGATATCAACTATGACTTTTGAAGAAAATCACAACAAAGGGGAAGCAACGGTAGTTGATTCTGGTGCTATGTAAACTTATTCAAATGTCGCAATTTGGATTCATAGTCACGCTTTTTTTTTTTTTCTCTTATCAGTTTTTTCTTTATATTAATAGGTTGATGTTTTTTTTTTTCTCTAATCAATTTTAAAATATATGATATTTATATGTAGGTAAGAAACATTTGGGAACAGTTTATACCCCTTTCAAGCGTCTGGTTAGGAATCAGGCACAACAGAAAGCCGTGAGGGCTTTGGTTCTGAAAAAATGGAGGTTTGAAAACAGAAAAACAGGTCAATTATGGAGTTTGGACCTACATCTCATTGACCAAGAGGTAAGTTAGTCGACCTCTGTTGCATATTTACGGTAAAAGTTAATTGTTTTTTTTTTTAGCCGATTAGAAATTAATTGTTGATTGGATATAATATAGGGTACTCAAATGCATGCTAGGGTAGGCAAAGATTATATACGTTGTTTGAAGAGAAAATCGAGGAGGAAATGTGTATTCCATTCAGAGGTTTAGCATTGCCAAGCCATCAACCGGTTATAGAATTGTGTCCTTTGAAAATGTAATGTGGTTGAACAGGTTTAACAAGGTGGAACATCTGAAAGTTGACATCTCGACTTTTCCCCAAGAGATATTTAGTTTCCTTGCTCTGGAAAATATTGGGACCGAGAAAAATGATACTACGTATTATACATGTGAACAAATCGAAATAAGAAAAAAACTATTTTTTTGTTTGGTAAAAACAACAAACATTAACCTCTTCTTATATAATTCCTGCAAGAATTTGTGATTGGAAGGCTAAATTCGTGTCGAACGTTGTGACGAAATCAGTTGAAGAATTTGAGAAAGTAAGTGATGTGTTTATGAGGGAGATTATGCTTGAGAATGAGAGGTAAACTACACTCGATCTTATGGGTTTTGATTCAATAATATTTGTTGAGTGG
The DNA here is from genome assembly GCA_023531295.1 of Papaver armeniacum. NCBI lineage: Eukaryota > Viridiplantae > Streptophyta > Magnoliopsida > Ranunculales > Papaveraceae > Papaver > Papaver armeniacum. The sequence goes on along the minus strand of JAJJWW010015489.1, from coordinate 78,518 downwards.
ATTAGCCTAATGGATTTTTGTTCGTTTTAGGGGAACTACAATGAAAGTAACCTTATGGGGTGATTTGGTTCATCCTATCAAGGATGGGATATTGGATGGTCGTCCAAATGTACCTGTGGTGATGATTGTCACTGGTACATATGTGAAGCATCATTTGGGTGAGCAATTTTGAAGAAACCATTTGTAGACTAATACTTTTAAGTTATTTATGGAAGTTGCTACCATGCAGTGCAATTGTTCATACATATTTATGACGTAATCTTTTTCAACGGTTGTAATTATATATGGAAAGAAAATTTTAAATAAGTGTTTATAAAACTCAAAATATCTAAAAACCTTAGGGCAAAAAAAACTTTAGAGGTCTAATTATGGTAAAAGAATCCCAAACGGCTAGCTTATATATATTTAGTATGTTAAAAAAAATCTTTTTCCTACCATGTATGTTCGAATTAATTTAGGGACGAAAAATCTTTCCATTACTTTGTTATATTTTGTATCCATGCAAAGCATTTTAATTCCATTTCATTTCTCACTTCTCATTGTTTTCTTTGCAGACGAGTCTCAAAGGCCTATATTAAGGACATTGACATGGATATTTGTAAAATGAATAATTCTCTTTGTCATCTTAGATATATTCTCTAAACATGTACAACTCTTTTCGATGATGTAGTAATATATAATTATAAACCAGGATGATATTGGCCCAGTCCATCATTTTCAATTCTATGTGGGGAAAAAAGGATAAATGTTGATATGAAATAGGGAAATAGGAATAAGGATGGATGTAAATCCCAAACAACATTGTTAAGTTATTGTCCTAAGAGCATTCTACTCTCTCTTGGCCTTCCTTTATAAATTTTTCTGATATTTTTGATGGGGTTATGCCAAATTATTGAATTATAGTTTTTTGTGAAACCTATTCTTATTATTCTTTGTCTTTCTCGAACATGATATACGCATGAATTTTTTTTTGTTTAATAGACCATGTTGTAACGACACTTCGTTATCTTGACCTACGGTTGATGTGATTTTTATGTTTTGTATCAAGCCACATACATAGTAAAATTAGCTATATGCATCACTAAAAATCCAGCAACTAAATTATTTAATTAACCAATACAATTTAGATTCTCTTTGTGGGACAATCATTAATTAGTGGACAATCCTTACGGTTAAAGTAACAATCACGAGTATTCAAACAGAGTCTTAGTGGGATGTTAGTTCATTGCTTGATTACAACTTTTTTGACGGGAACCATTTCATCTGTTTTGTACTATCTAGAATTGGAAAATTATTTTATGTTATATCGTGTGTTCTTTTAATGTCTCTAATATCATATATTAATATTTGAGTGTGATTTTTCATTTAACTATAAGGAGTTGGTGCCTGGGTTGGGTTGACCGCTTGATTCTTAGCACAAGTTTTAAAGAAAGATATATCAATGCATTTTCTTGATTACATCATCTTCGACGGGAAACATTTTATATTCTTTTCACTATTTATGGTTGAAAATCTATTTTATATTAATATCGATTTTTAGTATCACTAATATCAGATATCCAAACAATTATACAATGAGTGTGATTTTTCATTTAACTATAGGGACTTGGATCCTGGAAGAGAACTTGAGTTGGTCGGCCGCTTGATTCCTAACGCAAGTATATGATTCTTAAAAATATATATCAGTGAATTTCCTTGATTACATCATCTTCGACGGGAAGTAATTCATATATATGCTTTGCAATATTTAAAGTTGAAAATCTATTTTATATTAACAAGAAATACAATTCTGACCAGTAAGAGTCATAAATAGGAAAAGAAAAAAATCTTTACTAATATAAAGAAAAGACCCCTTTTTCAACCGTGGACACCCTTAGTTACAAAACTACCCTCGCTTATTTTTCTATCCAGCAATGCAACAAAGGGTAACACTGTAACTTGATTCTAATTGAAAAACGCTTAATTTGGATCTTCGTTTTCTTTATCGCTCTCCTCTTTTTCCCTGAACAACTCCACCGCCAACGGTTTACAAACATCGCCACCATGGAAACCAGCGCCATCATCACCAACGTTGTAACCCCGGCGCCACCACCACCGTAATCGGACATCAAGACTTCCGCTAACTTTCACTAAAACTAAAATTTAAAATTCAATTTTTTGAATTCGTCATTTGAATCCTTCACCACCACCACTCCATAACCGAGTAGCACCGGCACCACCATCACACTGAATCAGTATAAATTTGAACATAGTGAAAGGGTGAAAACAATTATTAAAATTTCATATTAAATCCTCTCAAACGTCCTAATCTTACCAGGAACTAAATTAACCCATTTTGAAAAATTCAACAAATTTTTTTTTTTTAAGCAAATTGAAATTTCAACAAATTTGATCAATCTCAAATTCAACTTACTTAAAATTCGAAAAAATGGAATTTTTAATTCTTTCCGAAAACCAACAAACTGATTCATAGCAATCGATTACTTCAATTTGCTAAATGTCATTCATGTTTTCACTGTGTTGGGTACCCAATTAGTGGTGACGGTGTTCGTGTGAGTGAAGCCGGTAAAACAAAACAACGCAAACTGATCTGGAAATCTTTCCAAAGCCTTCATCTCCTCAGATTAGTATGTTACACCCATATTTATCAACCCGGTTGTTGATATTATTTTTATCTTAATCTTCAAACACCTCAGTCAATTGATCGACTGTTATACCACTGTGTTCCACTAATTTGATGCTTTTGGTTGTTCTGAATATTTGTCTAGAGAGAGAAACAAAAAAAGAAGATAGAAAGAGGAAAAAAGAGAACAGAGTTCAGAGTATGACCAGGTAGGGGAAGACAGAGTTGGGGTTTCACGAATCAGGACAAGTGTATTTTTTTCCCTTTGATAACCAGAAATATGTGTCTTGGTGAAAACTGAAAACAACTCCATTTCACACGTGCAATGAGAATGAGGAAGAAAAAACCTAAATCCTTATATTCATTTATTTATTTTCGAATAATCATCTATTGAAGTCGGTAATTTGATCATAAGCTATGGGAATTTTTTTTCTTCAAGTTCTTCTTACATTTTAAATGGAAAAATAATACCAAGTAAATTAAGCTTGCATTTAGCACCAAAAAAAATAAAATAATAATAAATAAAAATTAAGCTTGCTTTTATAAGGTTATTTTGGTTACTTTTTTTTCCTTCACATTTTATTTTTGTTATGTAAATTGATATTAACGCTTAAATTACAAGAATCGTATAAATTTTAGAACGTGCATTCCTTGATTCAAGCGGCAGGCGCATAGCGCGTGCGTGTTATACTAGTGATAAGAATTCATAGCCAATATAATTCAGATTCCGTTTGCCAATTAAAAAACTCCAATTATCAATAGGCGATCCTTACGGTTAAAGCAACAATCACGGATATTCAAAAGGGGTCATAGTGGGATATTAGTGCATTTCCTTGATTACAACTTCTTTGACGGGAAGCACTTCATCTGTTTTTCACTATTTAGAATTTACAAGCTATTTTTATGTTATATATCGTGTGTTCTTTTAATGTCTCTAATATGAGGTATTGATACAACCATATAATGAGTGTGATTTTTCATTTAACTATATACGAACTTGGAGCCTAGAAGAGAACTTGAGTTGGCTTCCTGATACCTAACGCAAGCTTATGATTCTTAAGAAAGATATATCAGTGTATTTTCTTGATTGCTTCTTTGACGGGAAGTACACTACATGCTTTGCGATATTTAGGGTTAGCAATTTATTTTATATTAAGATTGTGTTATTTTCAGTGTCTCTAATGTCAGATATCAGCACAACCATATAATATGTGTGATTTTTCATTCAACCACAAGAAGTTGGAGCCAGGAAAATTACCCGCTTGATTTTTTTAGGCAAGCATACATTTTCTGAAGAAAAATATATATGTGTGTTTCCTTAATTACATTTTCTTTGACGGGAAGCACTTCATATGCGTTGCATTATTTAGAGCTGGCAATCTATTTTATATTAATATCATGATTTTTTTAATGTCACTAATATCACATATCGATGCCTATATAATGACTAATGATATTTCCTTGATTACTTCTTTGACGGGAAGCACTTCATATGCTTTGCATTATTTAGAGCTGGCAATCTATTTTATATTAATATCCAGATTTTTTTAATGTCTCTAATATCACATATTGATGCCTATATAATTACTAATGACATTTCCTTGATTGCTTCTTTAACGGGAAGCACTTTGTATGCTTTGGACTATTTAGGGTTGGCAATATGTTTTATATTAAGATCGTGTTATTTTTAGTGTCTTTAATGTAAGATATGAACACAACAACATAATATGTGTAATTTTTCATTCAACTACAAGAAGTTGGAGCCAAGAAAAACAGCTGAGTTAGCCGCTTTATTTCTAACGCAAGTATATGATTTACAAGAAGAAAATATATATGTACGTTTCCTTAATTATATTTTCTTTGACGAGAAACATTTCATATGATTTTCCCTATTTAGAGTTGACAATCTATTTTTTAGTGTCTCTAACTTCAGATATCGATGCCTATATAATGACTAATGAGTGTGGTTTTTCATTTAACTATAACAAGTTTGAGCCTGGAAGAGAAGTTAAGTTGGTCCCTTAATTCTTAACACAAATATATGATTTTCGAAGAAACATATATCAATGCATTTCCTTGATAACATTTTCTTTGACGGGAAGCAATTCATATGTTATGCACCATTTAGAGTTTTCAATCAATTTTATATTAATATATGTTTTTTTCAGTGTCTCCAATATCAGATATTGATATAACTGTATAGAAAGTATGATGTTTCAGTTAACTACCAATAGTACTGATACATGTAATGTAATGAACTACTGATTGATTTCAAAGGTCAGTATAATTTTTCAACATTATTTTATTTAAGAGGATTTCTTAATCTCCAACCCTTTAAACAATATGTAATCGATGAATAATTTGGTTCTGATTGTTAGTTTACTAAATGATTGCTTCAAAAAATAAATAAATGATAATGGTGTTTTCATGGTACAATGCAGTTGTTAATTGAGATCCTTTCTTGGACAGGTGCGGGGCTTCGCCCAATTGAGGATCGATTCTGTCGTACCCGGTTCGAAGCACGGGTTAAATACTAAAAAATAATAATTAATTGTGTATTTATAGCTTAAAATATTTTAGTTTATTTGTAAAATTGATTATTATTTTATTATATCGCATGAAATTAGTTTTCAAAACCATGTTAGATCCTCAAATCATAATAATATTATATATTTGATTATTATAAAGTTTTAACTATTAATTGTCAATCTATTGGATAGTAATTCTAGAAGCCTATTAGAACTCTTATTAGGACGGGTGCGGGGCGAAGCCCCGCCTCAGTGAACATAAACTGACGATGTAAGAAATTCTATCGGTCCCGGTGCGTAGCACGGGTTTCAAACTAGTGCATTATTAATTTATATTCATTTCATATGGGTTCTACATAGGTAATCAAAAATGTATTATCTTATAATTTTAGCGAATTATTAATTTGGCACGTTGTCCCCGACTCGGGACCGGCCAAAAATATTATTTAAGAGAGTTTATTAAATAATCGAGTATTAATTAAAAGAGTTTCTACTGTAAGTGTAAATGGGTATTGTGGGCGTTTGAGAAAAGCTTAGGAGGAAGAAAAAGAATCGGGACATAATTGATTTACCACCATTAACGGAATCATTTCAGTCTGAAATATTTATCCTTATACGTGAGAGCAAAATTAGCACTTAAGGAATAAATAAACAAGAGTCAGTCGCACATATGGCATCAAAAAGGCATTTTTGGCAGAATTTAATAATTACGTGGGTAAGTTGCTGATATTAACAAACTAAGAGGAAAACTACATAATTAATTCATTTAGGGGGACTCAAAGTCCCCTTAATCTTGAAAGTATATATATGAACTGAAATAGGTATACTGGTGCGGTGCTTGGCAAGGTCTCATATTCATCATGCCTTTAGGGTTTATAAAATATGAAGTTACAGTGAAGTGAAGTTACATTAAGTATAGGTTAGGGTACCGATCCTAACTTGTCATAAGCCCTTGGGCTGAGCTCAACTCTAAAATTGGTTTTCAAATTGAGAGATCCCATTGACCGATAAACTACCCAATTAAGCCCTATCTAAGCTATGCGGGATTAAGATCCCAACATTATATTAAGATCGTTTTGTGTCCTTACTTGCAATCCCAAAACATCTCCCATCAAAGAGTTAGTTAAAGTCATCTTGTAACATTGCGAGTACTACATGCCATTAGCAATAGTATTGTTATGCGGACTTCAAAAGGCGCGATGCGCCCAACCATCCCCTGAAATACATATAAAGTTGTCACTTGTAAGAATACCTATCAGGCTATCACCATAAAAAAAAAAAACTTTAGTGTCAAAAAGGGTATAATTGCCAAAAAAAAAAAAAAAAAAAAAAAATAAAATACTCTCATCTTCTCCTTGGCTTAGGGATAATATCCCTTGTGCAAACTTGAACTACGACATCTATTTAGGGATAGAGGGAGTATAAACCACCATGAAGCTCGCCTTTTTTCTGTTCACGCTAAAATAAGCCAAGAAAAAAACAACGATCTAACTCGGGGATACGACAAATTGTAGCAAAAATAGTAAGAAAGATGTATGTTTGCATCTTGATGACCCACTTCTGAACATGGATCTGCTCGTAGCGTTTTGGTTCCAGTCTCACCCAGTTTCAAGATATTCAAAGCAAGAAGCATGCACATAAATTTCTGAAGCTGGATAATTACTGACATGTCACAAAATTAAGAAGAAAAAAAACGCCTAAAATGAATAATACTACCTATTATTTATGCGAAAACTTAATGAAAGTGGTGTTCTACCTATAGGTCTATCAGTCGATCCATATCTACCTATACTGCTAAGTACATCATAAAAAAGCTTTTGGATATTCCTTGGCTAAGATTATACTCTTTGCAATTCATTTTTAAGAAACAAAAGCAATAATTCTATCTTTGTTGATGGTAAAAATGTTGGCGTTCGAGCTAATATTTACATCGGAAGCATATAAGGCTTTAGTATACTCATTAACAATACCATATGCGGGAGTCGAACCCACAACAACATGGTTGAGAGCAGTGTGCTCTTCCATTTGAGCTAAGACAACAAGTATTATTTACCAATGTAAATGAGATTTAATATAATGACAATTAAAAAGCAAATGATCTTCAAGCATAAAGGGACGGTAAGAAGAGAGTATACTTGATTCCCTGCTTCATGAACACATTGCAAATGTAGAGAATCTAGAATCCTACTATCATTGTATACCTAACCTATATTTTAGTGTTTTCGAATGCCAACACTTTTACCATCAACAAAGATAGAATTTTGTTAGCCAAACTACTGAAGAACACAAAAATAAGCAATAAATAAAACTCAAACCATTTCCAAGATTATAGACCTATACTTCTAAGTACATCATAAAAAAGTTTTTGGATATTCCTTGGCTAAGATTATACTCTTTGCAATTCATTTTTAAGAAACAAAAGCAACAATTCTATCTTTGTTGATGGTACAAGTGTTGGCGTTTGAGCTAATATTTACATTGAAAGCATATAAGGATTTAGTATACTCATTAACAATACCATATGCGGGAGTCGAACCCACAACAACATGGTTGAGAGCAGTGTGCTCTTCCATTTGAGCTAAGACAACAAGTACTATTTACCAATGTAAATGGGATTTAATATAATGCCAATTAAAAAGCAAATGATCTTCAAGCATAAAGGGACGGTAAGAAGAGAGTATACTTGATTCCCTGCTTCATGAACACATTGCAAATGCAGAGAATCTACAATCCTAGTATCATTGTATACCTAACCTATATTTTAGTGTTTTCATGTCCACCACAAGGTAAGTTCAAGAATTTTGTTAGCCAAACTACTGAAGAACACAAAAATAAGCAATAAATAAAATTCAAACCATTTCCAAGATTATAGACGTATTTATGTGTCTATTTTGATCTCAATTGTATATATTGTTGGTGCTCATTTTTGTACTTATTATGGTATTTTATGTCTTTGTAGGTGTTTCTGGAGAAGTAAACTTTTGCGAAAAAAATTGGCTCGAAAAGTGGCATTTGAACCTTCGAAGAAAATTACTAAAAGCACCCAAAATGTGTTAAAGTCACCAAGATAAGTTGATAAAGGCACCGAGTTTTATTATCTACAACCCAAAATTACTACTTGCACTCCATAAATTGTTATTCGCACACCAGAAATTGATATTTATACCCCAGTATCTAAAGGGAGACCAGCCACGGATAATGGGAGGACATCTTTTCCAATTTGGATTTTGATTTTGGCGGTATGTGCAATGAAGAACGGAATTAGGGTTGAGATTTTGGAGGAATTAAGGGAGAATAAAGGGATGATTTTGCTTGGGCTTACTCCTTAGGCCTAAACAGGGCTGGTATGACCGGTCCCAACAGTGATGCGCAAAGATTGCGCAATACTGAAGTTGTGGCCTGGCTGATGGAGCTGCATGATCGATTTTCAAAGTTGTTGTAATAAAAGTTCGTTTAAGACTTGTGAAAGCAATAGTTTTAGACTTAATGCAACTTAAAAATAAACAAAACTTAATTCAAAATTTGATTTCAAGATATTAAAATAGACCAAGGCTCCGGATTCCACTATTCTTTCTAGTTGATTGATTTATAATGATATTTCTGAAATTATTATTAAGTTCTTTTTTATCATTAATTCACTATTAATCTATAAGGTGTCCAAATATTAAATTGTAATCCCTAAGCATGAATTATCAAAGAATTGATTCTAAGCATAACACATCGAATTGATTCACAACTAATTAAGAAAATCAATTTTATCTTTATGTTGATCCCAGTGAATTAAATAAAATAAATAATTAAAGAAATTGTAAAAGAAATTACCAATCAAGCACGAACGAATAGTTTCCTCCGTTGCCTCAGTCACGCGAGAATTAGCTCATCATCATGTTGGAAACACGCTCAAAATTCATTTTTATTGCTCAAAGGTGGTATACAAATGATGAAATGGAGAAAAACTATTAAAAACCGGGTTTGTAACAGTTATAAGTGTTACAAACCGAACTGTTACAGAGAACGATAAATGTAAACTGTCACTGACAATGTAGCATAAACGACTGTCATTGTGCGTCTTATGTTCTTCGTGTTCTTCACCACATCAGCAGAAACAATTTTCCTGGTACTCGATTTTATGCCTCTGTGATGCTCTAAACTCTCCCAATTCTCTCTGTCCCCCTTCTCTGACATCCCAACACTCTTTATATACTCGATAGGGCCTTAGAATCCCTGTAATAACTTAGGAATCATCTTCATTAACTCTGCCAGCTCCTGGAATATTTTGTTTCCTTTTTCTTCTCATGCACGCGTCTGCAGCTGCTGATTCTTCCTTATTTAAATTCTACACGCTTCTGCAGAGACCAACCTCTATCAAAACACGAGCAGCACACGTCTAATCGCTGTAATCCCGTGAATATTTCTTCTGAGTACGTGTTGCCCTGTTTTGTCCTCGCGAGTTATCTAGTCAATTTTAACCGAAACAATCAACCACACCACGCCTGTTACGCTCAATCAAGTCATCCCAGTGAATATCAGCCATTAAGTCTCTTTGATTATGCCCAAAATGCGAACCCTAAATTCTTCCAGATGAGAAATAAGTTTCCCGCCTTTTTTCAGTTTCAAACGAGGAAGATGGGTGCGCCCCCTATCCAGAGTAGGGGTCCGAATAGCCAAGGGATGGAAATAGTAAATAAGGTGCCCCTTAGCAGCTGGGCACCCCTTATCCAAACTATGAGTCCAAATAGCAAATCTCCTTCGGGGGGTTCCCCGGGTAATTTTTCGAGCCGAATTTTCCAAAAATGTTTATTTCCCAAAAATACCTACAAACACAAAAAAATACCAAAATAAGTACAAAATCGAGTACCAACAATGTAGAAAATTGAGGACAACTTGGACACAAAAATGTGTCTATCAAATACCCCCAAAATTATTGTCCTCGAGCAAATCTAATCTAGAAAATAAAATCCTAACTCACTGTCGCAGGCATCACGGCTACACTTAACACGTGCAACAAGCCGTTAAACCGCTAGGTGGCCCTAGCGGCCGAGTGTTTTCTCGGGAGGGTTTACAAGAGGTGTACCCACAAAACCTTTACTCCAGACCCTAGCTATCTACGCAGAACCTTGAAAGGCACTAAAGAATCTCCTTGGTTGGCATACAATCATTGACTATGGGAGGAAGTACCCTGATGCGAAATTCCAATTGATGTACACGAGTTTGCGCTCAAGCATACTAAAATTCATATATAAGTGACAGAGCTCTACTCAGATAGTTTCTGGACATCATAACCGGAGTCAACCAATCACATGGAAAGATTAAGAAGATGGATGTAGAGAAAAATGTAGATGGTTTTGATGTTGACTAAGGTGAACGGTGTTTCCCATATCTATCTGAAGGCCACTACTAGGATGAACCTATCCTAATGGACTGAGATACTGGTATGACTAATATCAACACAGGTGGCAAATACAAGGGAACCAGCGGGTGATAATCCTAACTCTAGGTCAACACAACTGGCATATACAAGGGCACCAATGGTCGACTTTATTGAATTTATTCCGGTTGGTCTGATGGTCCGGTCTCAAATATTTTTTTTTTGTATCTCAATCACTCTATTTCACCCTAGCAATGGTAACAACTTGAATCGTGTGCCCCACCAAATCACTTATAAGAAAAGAAAAATAAAAACAGAAGGTGAAAAGGATTCAACGAGATATCGCGAAACTACCATATTTTTTTTCTAACACCTGAGCTCTGTGCTTTTATGAATAGACTTTATAGATGTTTCCATCTAATCAGATTAGTTCCTCAACTCCTACAACCAAGATGTTCCTATCCACTTAGATTGGTTAGTGCCAACCTTATAAGCATAAATTTCTAGGCTCTGGAGTTTATTTATTGCAACTAAAAGCTAACAAAAAGTTTCTTCCCCACCCCCAAACTTAAATATAACATTGTCCTCAATATTTCTAATGAAAGAGCAATACCAAAAAGTAACATGAGGAATCCGTAAAGAGAGAAGTCGGAAAGATAGTACCTGGGTGAAGAGAGAAATCAAAAACTAATATACAACATACAAATCGCCTTGATGGTCAATCAAGGGTAAACGGGGTCCTCCAGAGGGACCTCCTCAACATCACCTGTAGGAAAGGGATTTAAAAAGGGTTTCAATCTCTGACCGTTAACCTTCGAAGAACTACTAACATCCGGTGTCTCGATCTCAACAGCTCCATTAGGAAAGACAGTGCGAACAATAAAAGGACCCGTCCACCGAGAACGTAACTTCCCAGGGAAAAGATGCAAGCGGGTATCATACAGAAGAACTTTTTGACCTGGAGAAAATAACTTTCTTAATATATTCTTATCATGCACAAGTTTCATTTTGTTCTTATACTCCTTAGTACTATCGTATGCATCTCTACGAATCTCTTCCAACTAATTGAGCTGGAGTTTCCTATGGGCTCCTGCCTTGTCAAGTGAAAAGTTTAGATGCTTAACAACCCAATATGCTCTATGTTCTAACTCAACAGGTAAGTGACATGCCTTGCCATACACAAGTCGATAAGGTGACATTCCAGTGGAGGTCTTGATAGACACATTTTTGTGTCTAATTTGATCTAAAATCTATATATTGTTGGCACTCGATTTTGTACTAATTTTGGTATTTTATGTGTTTGTAGGCATTTTTGGGAAACAAACATTTTTGGAAAATTCGGCTCGAAAAAGTTGATTTTGGCATCCGGATTACACGTGTTATTTGGACACCATGCTTTGGATAAGGGGCAACCCAATTGCTAAGGGGCACCCCAGTGCTATTCGCACCCCATGTCTGGATAGAGGGACACCCATCTTCTTCACGGGAAAAATGTTTTTGGCGGGAAAATAAAATTTCAACTGTGTGAGATTCTGCTCCTGATTTTATGAGGATTTTTGTGTCTTTAAGACATGATTATCTTCTTACCATAACAAGAAGACTTTGTACGTGTCTAGAGTTGAAGGAAATCATATATTTTTGGAAAACAGAGAAGGAATTATTCACGGAATGGGTTTGAAAAGAAGGCAGTTATCCTGCGAATTAATAGAAAATATTCTCTTCATTATTTGGCTGGTTGAGTGAGAAGAATTGGATGTACCATACAACTCAGAAGACGTGTGAAAAAGGAGATAAAATATACCCGTGAAATATCTTCATTAACTGCAAAGATCTTTCAGAGTAATTGAGTTGATTTTCGACCTAAGATTGGCTCAGTAGTATAAATACGAGTCTTGTTTGGAGTTTTGGGGGTGTGGAGAGTTAGGGGAACGAAATAGGGTGAGAAATCGAGTTGCGGAGCTCGTCTCTGTCGCTGCCGCTATCAAGACGAAGAACACGAAGAACGGACGACCAAAGACCGTCGTTCTTCAACGAGTGTTAACGACCGAGCCGGGTCGTAGTTAAGAGAGGCGTCGTTTTTGAAACATGCACTGACGACACATCATATATCGTTCTCTCAGAATAGTTTGGTTTGTAACAAATATAATTGTTACAAACCCGGTTTTCAATATTCATTCCATTTTCACCTCTTGTAAACACTTTTTGAGCAATGAAAAATTATTCTGAGTGTGTTTCCAATATGCGGAGCTAGAACCCATCACCGGGACAACGGAGGAAGCAACTTTTCATGATTGTGGTAAATGAATTAATTCTTTATATGACTTTTTGCATAGATTTAATTGTTTTATGATTTTTATTAATTATCTCATTATTTTGTCCGATGTCGCATGCTTAGTTTAAATTACTTTTGATGCGTCATGCTTACGACTTACGAGATAATGTTTTATGAAATCTATTTTTGGCAAGGAATTAGAGTCACAACTTCTTTTGTTTGAGCTATATTGTCTCGAGTTAATGACTGAACCACAAGAATATGAAAAGTAGTGAAATCCTACGTCTTAGTGACTCTTCATCCTGTGACAATATTTGTATATATTTTTCTTTTATTTTCTTTTATTAATTCTTAAAATCAATCTCATCAAGTCCGAGTGAACGACAACCCTTATTACTACAACATCATTGAAAATATCATCAATTTTTGGCGCCGCCGACGCGGACTTGTGTATAGATTTGTTTTTAGGTTTTATTATTAATTTTTTTTTATTTATTATTTTGTTCCTTTTTACGCGTTTTGGTTTTTTTTCTTTTTGCTTTCAGACTTGATGCGGAGCTTATATAAAAGAGAAAGTGTTGAAAAGTAAAGCGAAGCCAAAGAAAGAAAGAAGAGAGAAAATCCAAAGGAGTAAAGAAGAATATCTTTGTGTATAGTTAATTTATTTTCATTAGATATTTTTTATTTTTATTTTTTTAGAAACTGTAAATAGGTTTTTATTTTTGTAATCTTTTATATTTTTGGATATATATATATATATTATTTTATTTTTTAATTTTTGGACATCGAACATTGGACATTATTAATTTTAAAACCCTAAGGAAGGGTTATTTAAATATAAACTGCACAGGGAAGGACGACGATTACGATATCGTCGTCTCGGCCCCTCGGGTTCGTACATTGACATAGGAGTCAGTGGCCCGAGTCGACTTCAACGGTTCACCCCCCGTCTGGAACGCGTAAAAATTCTAAACACCCGCGAATCCCCTCGCCAGTGGGTTTACTTGGATGATTTTGTATGCATATATGTTGAGGTCTTGAATACGGCTGTTTTAATTTCCTAGTAAAGGGCAAGGACTGGCCATACAAGATAAGGGTTCGGATTTCATCACCGTTCTCTTCTTGCCCGCCTTAGGAACACAAAACCTACGCGAACCCAAGCTTAAAATACTGACTAGAACGAGACCGATAGGGTAACGAGCTTAATAGGAAAGTCGTTCGAAAAATATTGGTTACTCTTTTAAGCATACTTCGAAGTTCATGATGGTTTCGTGAGTTGAATGCGTGACGCGCCGCCTTGTAATGCGGTGAGGCCTTTGGGTATCAAAGCTCCACGTAGCTTCCCTCGCCTCTATTCAACTTACTTAAACTCGAATTGATTCCAGAGGGGTTTGCTCGGTTTGTAACGAATTCCCTTTCGAAAGATTAGAAGTCGGTCTAGAAAACAATCTAAGTGGAGCCATCATGCTTTTTGTTTGCTATAAATCAGTAGGTTTGTTGTGGTCGAGTCAACCTTGTTTGTGTTTGTAAAATTCCCTTGCAGTTAGGATGTCAAACTGGTATTATAACAGCCAATACAATGATTATCCGATTGAGTTTCAAAATGGACGTTACTACTTTGACCATAGTGTGAATAGTGGTTGGGAACATCAACCTTTTCAAGGTTATGGCTCATACCATGATGTGCCCAATTACTATCCACACACGCACGGGTCATACGAGCAAAATCCCTATATTTCTCTAGAAGAGGCTTTCAAGAGTCATTCTTTATTTGTAAAGGAAACCTTAAATATTCCAGATGAGTCCCCAGAGCAGTCAACTAGGATGTATTTAGAAGAGACTCTTAAGCAATTTACTGAAAGTACAAATAGGATTGTCGAAAAACTTGCTCGAAATAATCTTAATTTCCAATACAATGTTTCCAATAATACCCATGAAAATGAGGATATTTGTTTGCATAATCAAGATGACGAGGTTAGAAATGGTAACAGTACTTGTTTAGATGAGGTTCAACCATTTTCATGTTATGATTATGAGGAGGATAGTGTTGATGAATAATTTAAAATATGTAGGCATAGTGATCAGGAATTTGTTACTCCGATTGAACTTTATAATGATAGTACTATTTCTGGTTCAAATCCCAATAATTTTAATAATTATTCACCTATTCGAAAGGACGAGGATTTGACTAGAGATGCCACCGTTTTAGACGATGTAGTTCATGATCCTTTAGCCTGCAATATGTTGGATAATCCATTATTTGATGTGCCTATAAGTGAATCAGAGGAAGTAACTATGATTAACACCTTAGTTAACGGGCCTTTACTAGAAACTTTCGCTGATAATCCTTTATATGATTGTGATGATGGTTTGAGGAAAGAGTTTACCCCGAGAATACTGTTTTAGAGTCTAGTGATTTAGAAACACTAGTCTTAGAAGACGATAAACTCGTAGAGATGAGTAAGGATGCATTACCTGATAATAACTTAGAAGAATCAATTGACCATTTTCAGGATTCCGATGTTCTAGAAATTAGGGAAATTGTGACTAGTCTATCTAGAGACACTGAAAACTCTAAGTTTGGGGGTGATTATCACTCTCCTAGTGCCTTACCTTTAACTCTCAGAAAGTCCCCTCACTTAGGACTGGACATCCGTGCCTCAACCATTTTACAAGATTATCTTCATACACTTTTTCCGAACCTAGTTGTGTCCATAAAGAAGTTCAGGTTGTTAGAAACCCATCCTATGGTTGATGTGGTTAACCCGTGGCTATGATACCACGATTGACTTTGTTTTCCCACCAAAACCTTCCTTCCAATTGTGGGAACGTATAAGTTTCAGATGTGTCAATTATTAAGTTTTGAGACTAAACCTAATTACTTTAGGATTTTAGGGTCGACACATTTGCTAAAGAAGACCACCAATCTTATTGTGGTCGATGTGTAATTCAAAACGATTGACTTAGAGGATCCTCAATTATTCAGGTTATTATTATGTGCTTTTAAGTTTTTATTTGAGTTTTTCCAGACTCTAGAACCTGAACATTCGGATCTAACTCATGAGGAAACGCAACCCATGAAAATATGTTATCTAGACCCTTTTATAAAGCCTGAACCCGAACCACAACTAGATGTAGTTGTCTTAAAAATAAATAAGGGTGTGTTGGATATCTTCCGGTGCATTGTTGCTGTCTCCTCTTCTTGTGGTTAGCACTTTTTGATTCAGATGACCCGCAGTTATTCCGGCTGCTGCTTTATGATTCTTCGAGGTGACTAATCTCTTACAATGTCTGGCTGAAGACTTTAAACTTAGCACTTCTTGGGAGGTAACCCAATATTCATCCGACACGGTAATATCTTTCCTTATCTCTTTTCTTCAAGTGGTAACGGTTTCTCCTTGTTCATGTTTTTAATTTCATCTTTAGAACATTGAGGACAATGTTAGATTTAAGTTTGGGGGTATGGGAGAAACTTTTTAGTTGCAGTAAATAAAGCTCCAGAGCCTAGAAATTTATGTTTATTAAGGATGGCACTAACCAATCTAAGTGGATGGAAGCATCTTGGTTATAGGAGTTGAGGAACCAATCTGATTAGATGGAAACATCTAGAAGAGTCTATTCATAAAAGCACAGAGCTCAGGTGTTAGAAAAGAAAACATGGTAGTTTTGCCATATCCTCGTGATAGAAACATCGAAAGAATCCTGATCACTTTTTTTTTTCTTTTTACCATTGCTAGGGTGAGATAGAATGGCTGAGAAAAAAAATAAAATAAAATAAAAAAAAAATAATGAGACCATACCACCACCAACCTAATAAATACAATAAAGTCGACCACTGGTACCCTTGTATATGCCACCGAGTTGACCTAGAGTTAGGATTATCGACCACCGGTTTCCCTTGTATATGCCAAAGTGTATTGATATTAGTCCGTACCGAAGATCTCACCCCATTAGGATAGGTTCACCTTAGTCAACATCTATGTTTTTCTCTACATTCATCTTCTTAATCTTTCCATGTGATTGGTTGACTCCGGTTTATGATGTCCAGAAACTATCTGAGTAGAGCTTTGTCACTTTATATGAATTTTAGTATGCTTGAGTGCAAACTCGTGTACATCAATTGAATTTCGCATCGTGGTACTTCCTCCCGTAGTCAATGATTGTATGCCAACCAAGGAGATTCTTTAGTGCCTTCCAAGGTTCTCGCGTAGATAACTAGGGTCCTGAGTAAAGGTTTTGTGGGTACACCTCTGGTAAACCCTCCGGAGACAACACTCCGCCACTAGGGCCACCTAGGGGTTCAAATGAATTTTATTTTCTAGAATAAATTTGCTCGAGGACTAGCAAATAGTAAGTTTGGGGGTATTTGATAGACACATTTTTGTGTCTAATTTGATCTAAAAACTATATATTGTTGGCACTCGATTTTGTACTAATTTTGGTATTTTACGTGTTTGTAGACATTTTTGGGAAACAAACATTTTTGGAAAATTCGGCTCGAAAAAGTTGATTTTGGCATCCGGATTACACGTGTTATTCGGACACCCTGCTTTGGATAAGGGGCAACCCAATTGCTAAGGGGCACCCCAGTGCTATTCGCACCCCATGTCTGGATAGAGGGACACCCATCTTCTTCACGGGAAAAATGTTTTTGGCGGGAAAATAAAATTTCAATTGTGTGAGATTCTGCTCCTGATTTTATGAGGATTTTTGTGTCTTTAAGACATGATTATCTTCTTACCATAACAAGAAGACTTTATACGTGTCTAGAGTTGAAGGAAATCATATATTTTTGGAAAACAGAGAAGGAATTATTCACGGAATGGGTTTGAAAAGAAGGCAGTTATCCTGCGAATTAATAGAAAATATTCTCTTCATTATTTGGCTGGTTGAGTGAGAAGATTTGGATGTACCATACAACTCAGAAGACGTGTGAAAAAGGAGAGAAAATATACCCGTGAAATATCTTCATTAACTGCAAAGATCTTTCAGAGTAATTGAGTTGATTTTCGACCTAAGATTGGCTCAGTAGTATAAATACGAGTCTTGTTTGGAGTTTTGGGGGTGTGGAGAGTTAGGGGAACGAAATAGGGTGAGAAATCAGAGTTGCAGAGCTCGTCTCTGCTGCTGCCATTGAAGACGAAGAACACGAAGAACAGACGACCAAAGACCGTCGTTCTTCAACAGTGTTAACGACCGAGCTGGGTCGTAGTTAAGGAGGCAGTCGTTTTTGAACAGTGCCAGCGACACATCATATATATCGTTCTCTGTAACAGTTTGGTTTGTAACAAATATAATTGTTACAAACCCGGTTTTCAATATTCATTCCATTTTCACCTCTTGTAAACACTTTTTGAGCAATGAAAAATTATTCTGAGTGTGTTTCCAATATGCGGAGCTAGAACCCATCACTGGGACAACGGAGGAAGCAACTTTTCATGATTGTGGTAAATGAATTAATTCTTTATATGACTTTTTGCATAGATTTAATTGTTTTATGATTTCTATTAATTATCTGTTATTTTGTCTGATGTCGCATGCTTAGTTTAAATTACTTTTGATGCGTCATGCTTACGACTTACATATAATGTTTTATGAAATCTATTTTTGGCAAGGAATTAGAGTCACAACTTCTTTTGTTTGAGCTATATTTTCTCGAGTTAATGACTGAACCACAAGAATATGAAAATTAGTGAAATCCTGCGTCTTAGTGACTCTTCATCCTGTGACAATATTTGTATATATTTTTCTTTTATTTTCTTTTATTAATTCTTAAAATCAATCTCATCAAGTCCGAGTGAACGACAACCCTTATTACTA
Organism: Papaver armeniacum; assembly: GCA_023531295.1. Taxonomy (NCBI): domain Eukaryota; kingdom Viridiplantae; phylum Streptophyta; class Magnoliopsida; order Ranunculales; family Papaveraceae; genus Papaver; species Papaver armeniacum. The sequence continues at coordinate 59,907 of JAJJWW010015489.1, read as the reverse complement.
CAACATCATTGAAAATATCATCAGGTCTTAAACGCAGTACGGTAAGCCCATAAGGCATCAGTAAGCCTAGACGACCAGTATTTCCGATTAGGATTAACTGTTTTCTCTAATATACGTTTTATCTCCCTATTGGAAACCTCTATCTGACCACTAGTCTGCGGATGATACGGGGTAGCTACCTTATGTGTTATACCATATTTCTTCATCAAAAGCCTAAAAGGTCCATTACAAAAGTGCGACCATCCATCACTAATTATAGCACGCGGTGTACCAAAACATGTAAGTATATTTTATCTTTCAAGAACTCAATCACAACCCTATGGTCATTGGTCTTACACGCAACCGCCTTAATCCACTTAGAGACATAGTCTACAGCGACAAGGATGTATAAGTTACCAAAAGAATTAGGAAACGGACCCATAAAGTCAATACCCCATACATCAAAGATCTCAACAACTAAAAGAGGGTTCAAGGGCATCATGTTCCTACAGAAATGGTTCCTAATTTACGGCAACGTTCACAAGTAACACAAGAATCTATGGGAGTCTTTAAACAACGAAGGCCAATAGAATCCACACTGCAATATCTTAGCAGCGGTCTTCTTAGCACTAAAGTGACCCCCACAAGTATGATCATGACAAAAGGAAATAATACTAGACTGGTCACTCTCAGGTATACATGTGACAGACCAGAGAATTTTTGCTCCCAACGGGTCGGGTTACGACCCGCTTGGCAAGCTCCGACTCTCTGATATGCCACTTAAGTAAAAATTGAAATCTCATTAGTCTCAAAGTCAGAATTCCATGAGCATATGTCCCATACCATTATACTCATAAAATTCGACAAGGGTCCCAATTTCAAAAATAAGAGTCGGCCAGTTGCCGAAATACCAGACGTCCAGTTGCCAAAATTAACACGGGCCAGCTGCGCAAAATTAATAGACGGCCAGTTGCCATAGCTACCAGTTTCATGGCCAGTTGCCACTCCTAACATTTACGTGGCCAGTTGCCACTCCTAACATTCCCGTGGCCGCTGCCACTCTCAATATTTCCGTGGCCGCTGCCACTCCTAACATTTCGTGGCCGCTGCCACTCCTAACATTTCCGTGGCGGTTGCCACACTCAATATTTTCGTGGCCAGTTGCCACTCAACATTTCCGTGGCCGCTGCCACTCTCAATATTTCCGTGGCCAGTTGCCACTCCTAGCATTTCCGTGGCGATTGCCACTCCTAACATTTCCGTGGCGCTTGCCACTCTCAATATTTCCGTGGCCAGTTGCCACTCCTAACATTCCCGTGGCCAGTTGCCACTCCTAACATTCCCGTGGCCAGTTGCCACTCTCAATATTTCCGTGGCCAGTTGCCACTCCTAACATTTCCATGGCCAGTTGCCACTCCTAACATTTCCGTGGCCAGTTGCCACTCTCAATATTTCCGTGGCCAGTTGCCACTTGTCAAGGTTGAAATCATCCCTGAATAGATGGTATGAACTGTTAAACAACAACCAACACTTTCAGATGATAGGAACACCCTTGTAGGGCTGTGCTGAACCGCATAGCGGCTGCCTACGTACCCTCTCCATTACTCGAAGGGATCAAGCACGACCGTAGTTCGTCAATTTGTTGAGATAGTATGAACTACACCCCTTAGTAGTAACTATCTCCATCTTATCGATTACCGATAGTATCATAAATATAAAACTGCATACAAGTATTAACTCATTTCATGGTAACCACTAACCATGTCTGAACAACTAAAGCTACCCATATTAGTTTAGTTCGACACTCGAGCGTAAAAATAAATATATACAAAATCGTCTCATTTCGGTAACCATTTTGCTAAAATAAATCTGAAATAACAAAGGTAAAAAAATGGGATTAATCACTTAAAGAAACGTAAGAGTAGCGGTCACTCCTAAATTTCAATTTCTCTCAAGTGTCTACTATCTACACTACTACTGAACCATACAGAAAGATACTAGACAAAATAGTAAAACGATAAAGATTGTTCGATCTCCCTATCGCCGTACGTGCCAATACTAGAATAAAAATGCATTTAAAGGAAAAAATCATTCAGTAAACTCCAAGAAAATCCTTAAAACATTATTTAACGCAGTGCTCACAAAATGTATCGACTTCATGCTGTCCAGTCTCTACTCCATAGATACTCATACAAAATAAAGTTATGTACAACTTACTAGTATAAGCAATTTCTCAAGCAAATGACAACCAATAAGGATTAAAGAAGAAAAAAATAAGCCAAAACACTAAGCACACAAGACCAGGACTGCCCACCTAATTTAAGACAGCTTTCAAATGACACTACCTCATTTAAAACTAGCTACTATCTACACAAATTCTTGTAGAAATAAATACCATTCTCAAAGTAATTTTATTAGCCATGGGTCCAATAAATGACGACACCATTCACCACTACATAGTTTTACTAACAAGTACGATGCTAAGAGAAGTTTGGTTTCATTCCTCGACTATGTTTACAAAAATAAAAGTGTAGACCAGCCTAGCATTTATACCTTTCACTTGATTCCATTTGAATTATAAAATCAAAAAATATGATAAGACTTGGATGTACAAAATATCTATGTGGAGGGTACAACGAGAGGAAGACATAGTTCTACCAACACACAATCCAAGTCTTAAATCATGATGACTTTAGATATACTGCACCGCTTCCTTAATTATCGTACTCAATGGTTACTGTCAAACATTAAAAGGAAATTTAGAAAAGTAATTGTTCATCTTCCACTTTTACATCAAATCCATTATCAAGTTAAACACCACAAAATGAGATATTCAATGATCATGAAAATTGAATTGTACCTATTGATACACTACTATAACTTCACTCGGAATGATTTGTCGAGAAAACAACATGGCTTACAATTTATTATTAACTATCAAGGATTTTAGTTCTTAGTCCCATTGTATCATTCTATCCTTAATATGTTTGTCTTTAGCAACCTGTTGCTACCACAACTCTTCCAAGAAATGCTACTGAGATCAATACGGAACCAAACAATGCCGCAAGCACACTAGGATCGTATCCGGTACTATCAATACCTCTAGAGGTTTCCTCATCTGTTTATCTTTCACACCCATGTAGTCAACATCAAATACCATTACTCAAGACTAATACGTATAAGTATAATAAGTGGTTAACATTTAGGGGCCAAGGGTGCTAATTCAGGTGACTCATTTGAGTAGTCACCAACCAACAAAAACTAGTTTTCATTTAGACATTCCATAAGAACACATACAAGCACATCCAAAATTAATGATCAATTCAAGATGCACATTCTAAATGATTAATATAACAACAATAAGGAAATTAAATAGTCGCTAGCGAAATCGAAAGAAACCCATGACAGTATCCCAATTCTCAGAAATTTCAGCACGGCGGGGTCAGGTTTGCATCGTGGTAATTTCTAAAGTATAAAAGCTAATCAGGGGTGCAACACCATTCTAGAAAGATCTGACAACCCTCTACAACTTCTTAGGAGACACCCTGAGCTAGTCCAGACTCTAAATACTCTAAAGTGACAGGACAAAACCGTACCATCCACTGACCATTAGGAATTTCAGTTGCGACTGACTGTCCATTCGATGCCTGTAACTTCTCAACGACAAGTCCAACTATCTGGCCCTTTTGTAGGGGTATAGAGGACACTGAGATAAACACTTCTCGTGAAGAAATCATTGTCTAAAACATTACCAATTTACACAGAGTTAGGCCTAAAAATGGTGGTGTGTGCAGTTTTCCTAAAATGACTAATTACGTATTTAATTCAAAGGTAAGCTTAGAGCCTAAAAAGGCAGACCCAGAATAACCGACTTTACCTTTATTTATAATGCAATGGATAACTCATATGACCACTTTCTCATTTCACAGACATTATGAACTTTAAAAAATAGAAACATGGAAACGGTTATTGACGAAAGGAAATGAACAACCCACATATATGCAAGTAATGATAGTGGTCATTGTTATAAAAATTGAAGCCACGGTATGGCTTCATGTGAATCTTGATTTTAATTTGGTTTCCGTTCAATTCCAAACTAAAATATAATCACAACTAGATAATAGCTAGCTTAACCATACAAAATCTACACATCAAGCCATATCACTCATACCACTACCGAAATACATAAAGAAGGCAACAAGAATTCTTACCCCCTTTCCTCTCCTTTCGCTTTTATCAAACACCCTTGACGCAAAATCTACTCCCGAATTCCGTAACACTAATCTCTTGATTCCAACCCAAATTCAAAAGAACCAAGCTTCCTAATCACATCCTTAATCTGATTAACCACCGGCAGTTGCTCACTTTCCTCTCTATATTTTGCAACAATTTCCAACCCTATCTTAACTCAAAACTCACCACAAATTGTATTCCTTCAGTTGTGTATGTATGACTCATGGGTTAGATCTCTAGTTTCAAATACGACATATCCTCACAGGATTAATACTAAAATGAACCCTTGATTTCAGAGTACAACCAATTCAGTAAAGGCCAAAGAGAAAGGGAAGGGAAAAGGAAAAAAAAATCCCCTTATCTCCTTGGTTTCTCAGAATTTATGGAAGATAAAAATGGGACACCTGCCTTACTGCATGTAGAGCCTTTTAGGCACCCAAGTGTATGATTAGAGCTATTAACTAAGGATACATGTTTGGACTTGGGCAGACTCAACTCATAAAAGCACCCTTAGGTTTCGTTAACACTACCAAGTGAAAATTCTATGATTTTCAACTCAAATGATTTGAACCGAACCCGAGAAAAGACACGGAGTGTCACACCATTAACCCCTAAAAAAAAGAACTTTGTCCCCAAAGTTCAAATAAACTTAGAAGTAAAGAGACTCACTTGTAACCACTACACGTGAGAAGACCGGTGAGTTCCAAACGCACAGTCCCGCTTGAACCGGAACTGCTCTGATACCATCTGTGACAGACCAGAGAATTTTTGCTCCCAACGGGTCGGGTTACGACCCGCTTGGCAAGCTCCGACTCTCTGATACGCCACTTAAGTAAAAATTTTGTTCATTCATAATCCTGTACCCAGTAGAAATCTCATTAGTCTCAAAGTCAGAATTCCATGAGCATATGTCCCATACCATTATACTCATAAAATTCGACAAGGGTCCCAATTTCAAAAATAAGAGTCGGCCAGTTGCCGAAATACCAGACATCCAGTTGCCAAATTAACACGGGCCAGTTGTGCAAAATTAATAGACGACCAGTTGCCATAGCTACCAGTTTCATGGCCAGTTGCCACTCTTAATATTTCCGTGGCCAGTTTCCACTCCTAACATTCCCGTGGCCAGTTGCCACTCTCAATATTTCCGTGGCCAGTTGCCACTCCTAACATTTCCGTGGCCAGTTGCCACACTCAATATTTCCGTGGCCAGTTGCCACTCTCAACATTTCCGTGGCCAGTTGCCACTCTCAATATTTCCCGTGGCCAGTTGCCACTCTCAATATTTCCGTGGCCAGTTGCCACTCCCTAACATTTCCATGGCCAGTTGCCACTCTCAATATTTCCGTGGCCGCTTGCCACTTGTCAAGGTTGAAATCATCCCCCCGAATAGATGGTATGGAATCGTTAAACAACAACCAACACTTTCGATGATAGGAACACCCTTGTAGGGCTGTGTTGAACCGCATAGCGGTGCCGCCACGCACCCTCTCCGTTACTCGAAGGGATCAAGCACGACCGTAGTTCGTCAATTTGTTGAGATAGTATGAACTACACCCTTAGTAGTAACTATCTCCATATTATCAGATTACCGATAGTATCATAAATATAAAACTGCATACAAGTATAACTCATTTCATGGTAACCATGTCTGAACAACTAAAGCTACCCATATTAGTTTAGTTCGACACTCGAGCGTAAAAATAAATATATACAAAATCGTCTCATTTCGGTAACCATTTTGCTAAAATAAATCTGAAATACCAAAGGTAAAAAAATGGGATTAATCACTTAAAGAAACGTAAGAGTAGCGGTCACTCCTAAATTTCAATTTCCTCTCAAGTGTCTACTATCTACGGCTGTCCAGCCATACAGAAAGATACTAGACAAAATAGTAAAACGATAAAGATTGTTCGATCTCCCTATCGCCGTACGTGCCAATACTAGAATAAAAATGCATTTAAAGGAAAAAATCATTCAGTAAACTCCAAGAAAATCCTTAAAATATTATTTAACGCAGTGCTCACAAAATGTATCGACTTCATGCTGTCCAGTCTCTACTCCATAGATCTATAATACAAAACAAAGCTAGGCTAAGTTTGCCTAAGCCGAGTGGTGGTCGGGATTTGTCCGTGGGAAAGATAAATCAAGGGTGTGGTTCTCCCCACCACACCCTACAAGTCGCACACGTGGTGTTCATTCCAATATTATGAATTAAAAATGAATACTCAAATTAAGATATGGAATTTCAAAAATTATAACGGGAGGTTCGAACTCATGACCTATTGTGTCATAAGAGTGGCCTCTAACCATTGTTCCACCTTGGTTGGAATTGATAGAAAAGATAAATCAATAGTGGTTGTTTGTTCAACTTCAATATTAATTAGTATAAGTATTTTATTAATTAGTATAAGTGATTTGTCTAGAGAGAAGATAAATCTATGGTTATGGTTTGTTCAACTTAAATATTAATTAGTATAAGTGTTTTATTAATTGAGGTTTCATTAATTTCTCATGATAAATGATTTATTAATTTATCATCATAATCATAAATATCCCTTAATTAATATTAATACATATCTCCATCAATAAATAATAATTTTGACAAAAATTATTTCAATAGATATTAGTGGTGGTGGTGGTAGTAGAGGAAGAAGTAAGTGGTGGAAGCGGTGGAAGGTGTTACTAAGTGGTGGAGACGGTAACATTAGTTTTGGTGGAAGAAATAGTGGTCTTCTGATGGTTTTAATGGCGGTGGTATTGGTTTTTTCTTTTGAATCAAAAATAATAATTTTTTTACATGACGGGTAACATTGTATTGTGAAAAGTATAGTTGGTTGTTTTTGACACGATCAAAAAAGGCGGGTAACAAATACTTTTGGGATGATACCAAATCATATAAGACAAAATGGTTGTTTTTGGTACCACTGCTATCTTTGGTAACCTTTCGTGACGCATGATTTTCAGATTAACAAAAAACATATAGTTGAATAAATTAATTGACGACCTAAGTTTGTTAAATCTAAACTTTATACATGACGTGTGGGATCAAAAGTTATAAGTGTGCCAAATATTCTACGAGGGATGGAAATTTAAAATGGTGGTGGTGGAGAAATAAGAGATATCCGGTGGTTTGTGGTATCTTGGCGGTTTTGATGAGTAGTAATTGATTATGTTAATTATGTGCTGCTACAAAAGGATAACACTATAAATTAGAAATGTGGTTGATCGTCTTAATGCTAATATAAACTCGGTTAAAATACATGAAAATTAAGAAGAACAAAAAAACATTTGGATGTCACGTTATATAATAAATAACACTAAAAACTACATATTTAGTATCAAGGTTTCTCCGTCCAATAGATAAATCTAAGGTTGTATTGAGATCCCGTAAGCAGAGGGCGAGTTGGTTTTGGATTTCTGAATGATAATGAATATAATGAAACGCTCCCTCTCGGTTTCTCCAATGAAAACCGAAACCTTCTAAAAAAATAATCAATCGAACAACACTTAGATGGAACGCATCACCACCAGTGTAAACTTCTCTGAATTGCTACATATCCAGAGGAAATATCTACAAATTAATCTGGTGATTTCGTCCTACCGTGGTTTTTAATGAGGCATGCAATTAAATCTCTAATAGTGATTTTAAAGGTATTTAATAATTACAAAATTCTCTTATAAGTTTTGTTTAGGCAAGTATTGATTTAACTTGGGTTCTTTTACATTTTTGTGTTAGGTTGATGACTTTTTAATTTGAATACATGTTTGGTTAACAAACTTTGATACATATAGGGTATTTTCTTTGTAGAACTGATGTTAGTCTTTCATTTTTCCCGTTAGCACTTTGTTTCGATCCCGTATTTGTAGACATTATTTGACTAATGTTGGGGTATTTGTTTAATCTCAAGGCCGATTAAACCCAATGTGTGTTGTATACATTGAAGGCGACAGAAGTTTGTGTCGGCTCTACCTTGAAACTAATAATTTTTTTTCGGAAGGTTAGTTGAATTTATGTAGATACCAATATCAAAATGACTATGCTCTTTAAAACTCCAAATTACTTGAGTAACACTAGATGTGAGAACGTCATTCATGCACTACTTAGCATAGTTGGTGTGAAATCTTTTTATCCACAAATTTCTTCAATTTTATGTTATCAATATGATTGAGAAAGAATCTTACACATGTTTTGATTTACTATTATAAGTTTATTTTTTCAACTCACGTGTGTATATCTCAGCCTTCCAATAGCCAAGGGTTCTTCATTTTTATAACTCTCACATTTGCAAAAAATAAATAAATAATGTTTATCTATAGTAGGAAAAATATTATGGGTTTTTGCTTCACTCCTTAGAGCCTTAGTTATCAATAATTTCGGAACAAATGTATTCATAAACATCATGGAGTTGGATTGGCAGTTTAGGTATATATACTGTTAGATGAAATATTCTTTTTGAAGTTTGAAATTATGGTATGATGGAACAATAAATGGGGTAAAATTTTATTTACTGTATTTTTTATTTTATTTTCATGTTGGCACAACATTATTACTCCATCCAGATAATAAATTGGAATAACATGCTTAAGTAAAAAATAAAAAGATCAGGTAACCCATTTTGTTTCCCAAAACCTATTTGAATATCAAAATAATTACTCACGAATAAAATGAAGCAAGAGGAATGTGAACAATATCGTATTAGAGACAAAACATCCCGTGCCGTTACGGCACGGGTTAAGATCTAGTACTCATACAAAATAAAGTTATGTACAACTTACTAGTATAAGCAATTTCTCAAGCAAATGACAACCAATAAGGATTAAAGAAGAAAAAAATAAGCCAAAACACTAAGCACACAGCACCAGGACTGCCCACCTAATTTCTGTACAGGCTTTCAAATGACACTACCTCATTTAAAACTAGCTACTATCTACACAAATTCTTGTAGAAATAAATACCATTCTCAAAGTAATTTTATTAGCCATGGGTCCAATAAATGACGGCACCATTCACCACTACATAGTTTTACGGAACAAGTACGATGCTAAGAGAAGTTTGGTTTCATTCCTCAGACTATGTTTACAAAAATAAAAGTGTAGACCAGCCTAGCATTTATACCTTTCACTTGATTCCATTTGAATTATAAAATCAAAAAATATGATAAGACTTGGATGTACAAAATATCTATGTGGAGGGTACAACGAGAGGAAGACATAGTTCTACCAACACACAATCCAAGTCTTAAATCATGATGACTTTAGATATACAGCCCGCCTCCTTAATTATCGTACTCAATGGTTACTGTCAAACATTAAAAGGAAATTTAGAAAAGTAATTGTTCATCTTCCACTTTTACATCAAATCCATTATCAAGTTAAACACCACAAAATGAGATATTCAATGATCATGAAAATTGAATTGTACCTATTGATACACTACTATAACTTCACTCGGAATGATTTGTCAGAGAAAACAACATGGCTTACAATTTATTATTAACTATCAAGGATTTTAGTTCTTAGTCCCATTGTATCATTCTATCCTTAATATGTTTGTCTTTAGCAACCTGTTGCTACCACAACTCTTCCAAGAAATGTTACTGAGATCAATACTTTAACCAAACAATGCCGCAAGCATACTAGGATCGTATCCTAAGACTATCAATACCTCTAGAGGTTTCCTCATCTGTTTATCTTTCACACCCATGTAGTCAACATCAGATACCATTACTCAAGACTAATACGTATAAGTATAATAAGTGGTTAACATTTAGGGGCCAAGGGTGCTAATTCAGGTGACTCATTTGAGTAGTCACCAACCAACAAAAACTAGTCTTCATTTAGACATTCTATAAGAACACATACAAGCACATCCAAAATTAATGAACAATTCAAGATGCACATTCTAAATGATTAATATAACAACAATAAGGAAATTAAATAGTCGCTAGCGAAATCGAAAGAAACCCATGACAAGATCCCAATTCTCGAAATTTCAAGACGACGGGGTCGCTTGCATCGTGGTAATTTCTAAAGTATAAAACCTAATCAGGGGTGTAACACCATTCTAGAAAGCTCTGACAACCCTCTTCAACTTCTTAGGAGACACCCTGAGCTAGTCCAGACTCTAATACTCTAAAGTGACAGAACAAGACCGTATCATCCGCTGACCTTTAGGAATTTCAGTTGCGCCTGACTGTCCGTTCGATGCCTGTAACTTCTCAACGACAAGTCCAACTATCTGGCCCTTTTGTAGGGGTATAGAGGACACTGAGATAAACACTTCTCGTGAAGAAATCATTGTCTAAAACATTACCAATTTACACAGAGTTAGGCCTAAAAATGGTGGTGTGTGCAGTTTTCCTAAAATGACTAATTACGTATTTAATTCAAAGGTAAGCTTAGAGCCTAAAAAGGCAGACCCAGAATAACCGACTTTACCTTTATTTATAATGCAATGGATAACTCATATGACCACTTTCTCATTTCACAGACATTATGAACTTAAAAAAAAATAGAAACATGGAAACGGTTATTGACGAGAAAGGAAATGAACAACCCACATATATGCAAGTAATGATAGTGGTCATTGTTATAAAAATTGAAGCCACGGTATGGCTTCATGTGAATCTTGATTTTAATTTGGTTTCCGTTCAATTCCAAACTAAAATATAATCACAACTAGATAATAGCTAGCTTAACCATACAGTCTACACATCAAGCCATATCACTCATACCACTACTGAAATACATAAAGAAGGCAACAAGAATTCTTACCCCCTTTCCTCTCCTTTCAGTCTTTTTATCAAACACCCTTGACGCAAAATCTACTCCCGAATTCCAGAACACTAATCTCTTGATTCCAACCCAAATTCAAAAAGAACCAAGCTTCCTAATCACATCCTTAATCTGATTAACCACCGGCAGTTGCTCACTTTCCTCTCTATATTTTGCAACAATTTCCAACCCTATCTTAACTCAAAACTCACCACAAATTGTATTCCTTCAGTTGTGTATGTATGATTCATGGGTTAGATCTCTAGTTTCAAATACGACATATCCTCACGGGATTAATACTAAAATGAACCCTTGATTTCAGGTACAACCAATTCAAGAAAGGCCAAAGAGAAAGGGAAGGAAAAGGAAAAAAAATCCCCTTATCTCCTTGGTTTCTCGTAATTTATGGAAGATAAAAATGGGACACCTTCCTTATCGCATGTAGAGCCTTTTAGGCACCCAAGTGTATGATTAGAGCTACTCAAATGATTTGAACCGAACCCGAGAAAAAGACACGGAGTACATCTCCTAATAACTGTCCTGACAATACTTAAATAAATAAGGATCATCCAAAAAGAAGTGCTTAACCTCGGCTAAAAACCTAGAACGATCTTGTTTACCCCAATGTTGGGGAATTCGACCAGTAACAAGATAGTTCACTATATTCGCATACCAAGGTAATTGGGTAACAAAGAATAATTGTTCATCAGGAAAACTATCCCTAACAGGAGGAAAATCATTAGGGGTATCCACAACAAGCCTAGACAAGTGGTCTGCTACTACATTTTTTGCACCTTTTTTGTCTCTAATGTCTAAGAAAAATTCCTGTAACAAGAGGATCCATCTAATCAATCTAGGTTTAGTATCCTTCTTGGAAAGAAGATACTTCAAAGTAGCATGATCGGTGAAGATTATGACCTTAGAACCTAAGAGATAGGGTCTAAACTTGTCTAAGGCAAACACAATGGCTAACAATTCCTTCTCTGTAGTGGTATAGTTCAAATGGGCATCATTCAGAGTTTTGCTAGCATAGTAAATCACATGATGTAATTTGTTTTCTCATTGACCTAGCACAACACCAATAGCATAATATGAAGCATCACACATGATCTCAAAGGGTAGGTTCCAGTTGGGTGCCTGGACTATGGGGGTGGTAGTGAGTAAAGTCTTAAGCTTCTCAAAAGCCTCTAAACAAGCATCATCAAAGATAAACTTAACATCTTTTGCAAGCAAATTGCAAAGAGGTCTAGAAATCAAGCTAAAATCCTTAATGAATCGGCAATAAAAACCTGCATGCCCTAAGAATGACCTAATATCTCTTACGGTTTTTGGGACCTGTAAAGTCTTAATGAGGTCAACTTTGGCTTTATCTACCTTTATACCCTTAGAAGATACGATATGCCCTAAAACAATTCCTAAACGAACCATGAAATGAAATTTCTCCCAATTAAGCTCTAGATTCTTTTCCTTACACCTAGTCAACACTAATGACAAATGATGCAACCACTCATCGAAAGACGAACCAAACACTGAAAAGTCATCCATAAAGACCTCTAAGAACCGTTCTACCATATCTGAAAATATTTTCATCATGCAACTGTTGATGGTGGTTTTTAACTTAGGGTTAAAATCATAAAACTATGCATCTGACATGACGTCACTATGACCACTAACACACTTATCGAATCAAACAACATGCCTACGTAAATATTACCAGGGTACCTTTTTTTTTTATATACGCGTGTCATGTTCCACGACCGAACCCTTAGTATTAACTGACATCACCTTTGTATATGCCAAACCCTAATTCTCCCACCGTGCCAATGGCAAACCATGCCAGCCCCGTCTCTGCGCCAAGGCAAACCATGCCAGCCGCACCACCGTGCCAATGGCAAACCATGCCAGCCACGTCTCTGCACCAAGGCATGCCAATCATTCCAGTGCCAATGGCAAACCATGCCAGCCCAATGGCAAACCATGCCAGCCAACGCCTCTGCGCCAAGGCATGCCAACCATGCCAGCCGTACCACCATGCCAATGGCAAACCAGGCCAGCCACATCTCGAGCCAAGGCATGCCAACCATGCCAGCCGCACCACCATGCCGCCCCACGTCGTGCCAAGGCATGCCAACCATGCCATGCCCACCCCAATGACAAACCATGCCAGCCACGTCTCCGCGCCAAGGCATGCTAACCATGCCAGCCGCACCACCGTGCCAATGGCAAACCATGCCAGCCACGTCTCCGCGCCAAGGCATGCCAACCATGCCAGCCGCATCTCCGCGCCAATAGCAAACCATGCTAGCCACATCTCCGCGCCAAGGCATGCCAACCATGCCAGCCGCACCACCGTGCCAATGGCAAACCATGCCAGCCACGTCTCTGCGCCAAGGCATGCCAACCATGCCAGCCGCACCACCGTGCCAATGGCAAACCATGCCAGCCGCACCACCGTGCCAATGGCAAACCATGCCAGCCATACCCGCCGCTCCACCGTGCCAATGGCAAACCATGCCAGCCACTTCTCCATGCCAAAATAAAGGGTTGCAATAATCAACGGCTACCCTTCTCTTTGAGATGCATATCTCGACCATCCAAGTTCGCCACCTAACGCATGGAAACTTGCGACCCAAATCCAAACACCACGGTTTGCACTAAACCCTAGTTTTGGCCGCGCCTATACCATGCCAGCCTTTCCTTCACGTCACTGGCTGCCAAAACAAAGGGTTGCAACGATCAACGACCACCTTTCTATCTAAGATGCAGATCTTAACCGTCCTGTAGGATCAGAATATCGCGACATCAATACTTCGCGAGGTTAATAAATGACGACGTTGCGAGGGAGTCGCATGGAAGTAAAGTAAATGACGCAATGAATGACGATAGCCAGAACACGAGTAAGATATGAAAATATGGCGAAGTTTAAGAGTGTCGCGAGATTACATACTTGTAAGTTTGCGATGTTTCGCAAGCCATTCCCGAAAATAAAGGACAGCTTAGCTGTCATCCACTGTATACTACCCTTTATAAAGGGTTGAGTAAGTCTGTTGAGGAAGAGAGTTCTTTTTGAATTGTTAAGCAAGTTTTGAGGAGAGAGAAAGTTTTAGAGTGATTATAATTCTTTAACTCATTTCTATTTCATATTGTAAAAATTCAAGTATACAATCGATAGAAATCATCATCATTGATCTTAAAATGACTTAATTGTGCATATTCTAGTGAGGGGTGTAGTGTAGGATTTCCTGCAACTACATAATGGCGCTAGAAACAGGGATTGAGTAGAGATTAACCTTGTGAATTGAAAGAATCGGGAGTAACAAGACAGAAATTTCGTATAATTTTCAACAATTTACTAAAATTGAGAAATGGCTAGAAGAAGGAATGCATCAGAACAACCAACAATTGTAAGAAGAAGTGGGATATCAGCTGGAGAAAGGAGAAATGAAGTAGGTGAACCATCAAGAACAAACGCAAGAGATAGAGAAGAAGATCAAATTCAACCACCAGTTCAACCAGCACCGAATAGAGTAATAGATTATGATAGGGTGAGTGTGCATACATGGAGATCAGATTCTATGAAAGAAAGAGAAGAAGTGCAACAATTGATAAATAATGGACAAGAGGAGAGAAATCGAGAAGAGGTGGGAGAAACAATTCATAGAAATGAAGAAGTCGCAGCATTAGAAGCATTGAGACAAACAATACATGAAGAAAGGCGATTAGAAGCGGAAGAACGTGCAAATTTAACAAGGCAAAACCATGAATTAAGAATGGAAAATATGAGGTTACAGAATAGAAGGTCGAGAAGTAATACCAGGTCAAGATCAAGATCGGATAGAGAAGATATGAGGAGAACATTACCTGTAGAAAATGTTAATGAAGGAGATCTCGAAAGAGAACCAAATCTCGGTGAAGGGTGTTGCGAGAGAAGAGAAGTAGCAGAAGATCGTTATATTCCACACCCTGAAATTCTACGAATGGCCAAGATGACGGAAATCAAGAAAATAGACAAATGACAAGTGCGTAATAATCCAATTGGTGGAGAAAATCAGGAAGAAGGAAGAAGAATACTGTATGGGAGAGAAACACAGAGGAAACAAAAGGAGATTGAAGATGACATCGAAAAACATTATATTGAACAAACGCGTCTAGCTTGCGAAAGGGAAAGTTTAAGAGTAGAAATGGAAGAACGGGAATTGGAGGAAGCAATTCGGCAAAACAATCATGACAATCGAGAAAGAAGGCGCGAGCAAAATCGCAACAATGGAAATATCAATGAAGAATATGAAAGAATACAAAGGAGAACTGATAGACAACCAAGAAGAGAAAATGATAGAAATAATGGAGTGCGAATTCGCGAACGAGATGAAGGAGAAAGTCGCAGAGAAAGAAGAGAAGAAAATAATGAACGAGAAAATCAAAATAGACATGAACGCAGAAGCAGAGAGGCAGAACTAAAAAGACCAATAAATCCAAATCCTGATGTAAATGAACAAATCTTGAGAGAATTGGCAGAGATGAGAGGAATGTTGAACAATAGAAGGGGAGGAGGAAGAAGACAATTGGATGAGGCTATCGAGGAAGCTGCGAAAACCCCCTTTACATTAGAGGTGCAGTTAGGAGGAATACCCCCAAAGTGCAATTTACCCGCGTTAACCAGCATTTTTGATGGAACAACTTGCGCAATACAACACATCAAAGCGTATGTGAGATGTATGCTACAGTGGGAAAATCATGACGCCATATTGTGCAAATATTTTGCATCAAGTTTAACAGGAGAAGCATTGAAATGGTTTGAGGGTTTACCAAGAAACACAATCACGTCATCCAACCATTTACAAGCTATATTCTTAGGGGCATATATAAGTAACAACTCCTCGCGACCAGGAATTGAAGATGTGTTTGGGCTGAAACAAAGAGTTGGCGAAAGTTTGAGACACTTGACTGTGAGGTGGAAGACAATGTGTAGCGAAATGGCTGGACGAGTGGATGAAAGATATCTTATTCTATCATTCATAAACGCTATGTTCGCAACCAATTTGTTATACATTCAAATTTTTAGAATCAAAAATACAATTACAATGACTGAGTTGCGAGAACTTCAGGAGGAATATATTGCTCTAGAGGAAAGGCAAAATGAAATGGAATCATACCTAGTTGCAAATACAAATTCAAATGCTGCGAATGCAAGCTTGTTACCCAAGTTGATAAACACAGTAGCGAGCACTTCGCAAGGGCAACAAGAAAAGATAATAGATGATGGACAGCCAAATATAGTAGCTATGGGAAGCCGTGATCAGGAAGAGTTTGAAAGAGAAAGAAACTACTACAACCGTGGCGGAAATAACAAAATTCAAAGACTTGATCATCCGCAAGAAGCTTATGGAGGTCGAAGGCAGAATTATCATGGAGGGCAGCGAAGTCACAGAGTAGTATGGGAGGAAATCAAAATGCCACCATTAAATACTAGTGTGGAAAAAATATGGGAAGCTATACTCTTGATGGAAAACATACCTGCACCATGGAACATGGGGAATGGGCCACCACCAAGTGATAGAAGTCACGAGTTCTGTTCTTACCACCGCTTTCATGGACACTTAACAAATGACTGCAGAAATATAAAAAGAATCATCCTCAGAATGATTGACCAAGGAAAGCTGAGTCATTTTCTAAAAAGTGAAGAGAAGGTTCAACCGTTACTACCACCGCCAGAAATGCACAGAACAAATTCAAAGAAAGGGGAAAGAAACATTCGTAATAGAAGTTGGATCGAAAGCTAAAAATTTGTTTTGCAACTCCATTGTACATTCATACCGAACAATTGAAGATTTTCATGATAATGTTGTCGATAGGGTTTTCGCGAGGATGATGATAATAAAGAAGTGATGAACATCGCGAAGACATCGCAGCTTAAAAGAATGGCAAATGCATTATTTCTTTCACCGCAGTAAGAGATTCCCGAAGGCGCGAGACGCATGATAGCCCATTGGTTGTAAAATTGAAATTAATCCAAAGCCTGTAGATGGCGAAGACGATGAGGCGAGAGAATTCTGGGCGATCAATAGAATCTTAATTGATACGGGAAGCTCAGTGAACATTCTTTTTTACCATACTTACAAGACTATGGGGGGGAAGGATGAAGAATTGATATCTTCGACATATAAAATATATGGTTTCAATGGCACATCGAATAAGCCTAAAGGAGAAGTTCATATGAGAATACCCTTGCAAGGATTATCAACTGAAATTTTGTTCTGTGTAGTCGATGTGGAGTCCCCTTATAATGCATTGATCGGAAGGCCATGGTTGCACGAAATTCTGGGCGTAGCGTCGATTTATCATCAGTGTATAAAATTTCCTCATCCTAGCGGTGTTGGAGTTATAAAGGGAGACTGGATGGAAGGACAAAAATGCTATGAGATTGATGTGAAGAGTTGCGAGGAAAGAGCTGCAAAAAGAAAGGGTTGGAAGCAAAATATAAAAGATGAACAAAGAAGAGAAAGGTTGATGGTGGATACCATAGATACAAGAGGTGAAGATACATTACGAAGCAAGTGCATGAAAACAGTTGAAAATTATGATGGAAAGGAATCATTAAGAGACTTGAATGGTGCAGAGGCAGAGAGCAGCAGGAGCAAAAAGTGTAAGAAATGAATAAACAATAATTGAAGAAGAAATACGCGAGAATCTCGCCATCAAGAATGTATGAAAATCTGATTGAAGAATTGAAAAACAAAAATGAATAAATAAAGCAAGATTGTGCGATAGCTTCGCAAACAAAATAACAAGAGAAAACCAAAAATGAATGATTGAATGAATTAACAAAAATGAAAGAGTGAGTGAATGGGACGAACCTTTATGGCGTACACCCTAGTTCGCGAATGATATTTCGCAAGAGGCAAATGTAAGACCTAAAGTGCGTCATATAAGGGGGTATCTCTTGACATGGCTCGATGAAAAGGTTACACCGCTCTCCGGAACTGAGTCATGGAGATTTGGGGCCCATGAAAGCCTATCCTGGAGAGATACCTTGGATTTCCAACTATATATATAAGGTTATACCCTGGTTGGACGCCCGAGGGTCTCTTCCAAGGAGTCAGTGTATGCTCAAGGCGCCGAGGTACACGGTTGAGCCAAGAGTGCCTGGGGCATTTGAAGTGTCTCGGCCATTCTTGGCAAGTCTTGGTATATGTTGCACTCGGCCCGAAGAAAACTCCACTTAGGGTGCAATCTCGTAACCATAAACCCTATAGGTATAAGGGATAAGAGGCTGCGAAAACAACTGGTTATTGTTAAGACCGGATGGGAGGAGCCAGGGAGATGATAAGGGCGGCACCCTCCATTAGGGAGCTGATAAGTGTCACAAGACGGCAATGTCATGGGACTTTATATTTGCAAGAAAATTTAGGCCTGTCATATTGTCGCAAATGAAATATCCTGCAGAGGCAAAAATACTAAAGAAATGATAAGACAAGATCAATGGGTCATTACATGAAAGTGTAAGGACGTCATGCGATCTTGTCGCAAGACGTAAATGTCATGGGATTTTATGTTCGCAAGAATATTTAGACCTGTCATATTGATGCAAAATGAGGGGTGGCAAAAATAGGAAGGCAAAATAAGACCACACAAAAATAATGATAAGACAAGATCAGTGGGTCATTACATGAAAATGTAACGACGTCCTGCGATTTTGTCGCAATGATAAATTTCAACATAAATGATGATTGAGTAATCAAACAAGCTTGCGAATACGATTATATTTCTTCACTTATTTGCGAAGAATCAGCGACAGCATTTGCGAAATTAAGAAGTATCATTACTTAAAGATTATCGACTTCATTTATCTCATGTGAAAATAAATAACAGAGGCAAGTATGGGAATGATTAGAATAAAAATTTGTTATTTATTTTCATATGATAGGTTTACAGTAAGAGATTACAAAATGGAAGGCTAGAAGGATAGATGTACAAATATCGCAAGAAGAGAAAGAAAAATGGCACAATCTAGCAACTTATTCTTCTTCATCAGATTCTTTATCAGATTCTTCTTCTTCGCTTGCATCACTATCAGAGACATCTGAGCAAGGCATATTATCAGGAATTTCATCGAGAAGACAAGGATATGAAGAAAGAGGAATGTCGTGATCATTGCAAATTTGTTCAATAGTTTGGTTGCGAAAACGAACATCATCATTATTGAAATTCGCCACAGTAGTCTGTAATTGCTTCTTCATCTTAGAATATTTGTCATTGCGAAGAGAGAAGTTTTTTGCAAGTTATGCTTTCTCAGATTCAAGTTCCTTGATTCTAGCTTGAAACCTCTTCTCAGATTCTGCGAACAAATGACAACGAGTTAGCAGCTTAATAACAATTTCGTAAAAAATAAGCGGGAAAAATAATGAAGAATAGTAAAACAACCTTCTCTGTCAGAAATCATATCTTTAACCAAGGCATTATGCTCGGCGTGAAGACTGACGTTAACACCTAAGTTATTTCTGGCATTATCTAGAACCTTCGCAGCCCAAGCAAATTCATCATCATTATTTATAACAAGAAGTGAACGAATTTGATTTTCTCGCTCAATAAGAATGGCATTTTGGCGAAGGGATTCATCTCGTTCAATTTGGACTTCAAGAATAGTTTTTTGGAATTTTGCTAATGCTTGTGCACCTTGATTAGCAATGCGATCCTTATCATCTATGAGGTTGCTAATTTTCTTCCTTAGAATACTATTGCTCTCCTGGGAGTCAAGATATAAACGTTTAAAGCGGTTGGCTAAACCTAAACTAGATCTATGTTCAATTTCTAGAAGATGAAATTTGGTACGAAGTTCACTTAACGAGAGAGAATTAATCTTGTTTGAAGAACTACTTAAAGATTCATTGAGATGAGCGAGAAGAGCATCATCATCCATAGGTTCAGGGAATGAATGGAGAAGGATGGCTTCGTCAGAAAGATTATAAATGTCTGCGAAAATGATAAGTCAGGAAAAGAAAAATAAATGGCAAAGTAGAAATGGAGAAAAAAGGAGAGTGTTATACCATAAAGTTGCTGATTAGCACTTTGAAGTGTAGATATTTTGTCCATTTGGGAAGAAGACTCAACTCCCAATTGTTGAATTTTTTCATCTTTCTTGCGAGATGTCGCAACTTCAATTTCTAGTTCTTTGATCTTCTCTTTAAGTTGAAGATTTTTCTTTTCAAGATTGTTGCGTCTTTTCTCAAGATCTGAGGCAACAACAAAGGAAGCTCTCCCAGAGTATAAATTTTTTTTGTTAAGATAAGATTTATAATCGAAATTACATAGAAGTAGAGAAATATGAGCATACCAAAGCACAGAGTGCATTCAAGAAACTGGGATTCATTGTTCGGGAAACTCCGCGAAAAGAGTCATTATCCACTAGTAGGGGAGCATCGCAAATATTGGCGAGAGCTTCGCAAGTGGCAGATAAATGATCATCACCCAATCCTTGCATAGAATCGGAGAAGACACTAGACAATTGCGCCATAGCAGAAGCAACCGAATGACTCTCCTTCGCAGAGGAAGTACCAACCTCATTTTCATCTTCGTCGGAACTCTCGCTGGTTTGGGAACTAGAACGAGAAGAGGGATGGATTTTCCGTTTTTAGAAGATGGAGCAAGATTTATCCTTGCGAAGAGTAATTTTATTTTTGCCCTTAACCTTCGCAGCTTCTGGGAATGTCAATTTCTTCAATAACCTTCGCACGAATGAAGATAAGAAACAGAGGCAACAATATTGTTAAAAATAACAAAAGAAAGTATTTCTTACTTCATCCGTGATTGATCGGAGTATCGCTAGAGTACTCTCCTTGGGACGTCTTTTATAACTCCTTTTCAATTTGGCAATCTGAAAATTTTACAAGTCTAGTAAATATGAGAGGAAGGAAATATCGCAAAGCAAACTCTGAAATAGAAGTATACCTCTTTTGCCTTCTCGGGCCACTTAAATTCCCAAGGACAATAGTTTGCGAGATTCGCAGGAGTGTATGCGAACTCGCAATATAAGGTCCACTCAAAAACAGAGGAACAACCCACCACTTCTCATCCTTGGAATATCGAGGAACATTATTTTTGCCCGAGTGCCGATATCTTGCATAAGCGACTTATCACCGGAAATATTATCTTTTCTCTTCAATCGAGCACCCCAAAATGAGATTTATCATTTCTCATATTTATTACTTCATAATTTTCAAAAAGTTTTCTACAAGATACTTCTCGGCGACTATTCCTAAATTTGCGAATCTAGGATCTTTGACATCATCAGATATAAAGATCCCTTGCCAGCCTACGGTTGGCGAATTCAAGCATTAGACGGATGCAATCACCGCTTAGTTGATAAACAGCTCATGAGAATTTCTCGTGAGCAAGAATTTCATAGAATAAAGGTATCTCGGGATTGTAGAGAGGAATGGGAAGGCCTGCGAGGATTTTACCTAGCGAGACTATGATTTTCTGATCATCACACTGATGATCAAAAAACAACCTTGCAGAAAGTATAGATGAAGATTCTTGATTAGGAATGGTTGATAGGATGAAGCCCTTCTCTTGTAAATTCTTTTGAGCTTCATTAAAAAGGGGTTTGTATGTACGACCAAGTGAAGCCATTTTTAGGGTATGGGAATGATTAGAAAATTGAAGATCAAGAGAAACAAAGAAGGAAAGATTTACAGCAGCAGAAACGCAAATTGCGGAGGAAGAGAAGTTGCAGAGGGAAAATAAAAGAGAATAAGAGAAGGGTGAGAAAACTATATATATAGAGGGAACAATCCTCGAGAAAACAAATGCATTTAATGCGAGATGGGACGTGAATGGTCAAGAATAAATGGTTGAAAGAGACGTGTCAAGAAAGGAATGGAAGAAGAAACACTTGTAATAAATTCCGTATGCGGAGTGAAACAGATAAAGATGAACAATTGCGAGATAAAGATGAACAATTGTGGCATTTTAAAATATTGGTTCTCATGACATTCTCTCCTTCGTAGAGAAGACATGAGAAGAGGCAAGATGTAGGATCAGAATATCGCGACATCAATACTTCGCGAGGTTAATAAATGACGACGTTTCGAGGGAGTCGCAGGGAAGTAAAGTAAATGACGCAATGAATGACGATAGCCAGAACACGAGTAAGATATGAAAATATGGCGAAGTTTAAGAGTGTCGCGAGATTACATACTTGTACGCTTGCGATGTTTCGCAAGCCATTCCCGAAAATAAAGGACAACTTAGCTGTCATCCACTGTATACTACCCTATATAAAGGGTTGAGTAAGTCTGTTGAGGAAGAGAGTTCTTTTTGAATTGTTAAGCAAGTTTTGAGGAGAGAGAAAGTTTTATAGTGATTATAATTCTTTAACTCATTTCTATTTCATATTGTAAAAATTCAAGTATACAATCAATAGAAATCATAATCATTGATCTTAAAATGACTTAATTGTGCATATTCTAGTGAGGGGTATAGTGTAGGATTTCCTGCAACTACATAATGGCGCTAGAAACAGGGATTGAGTAGAGATTAACCTTGTGAATTGAAAGAATCAGGAGTAACAAGACAGAAATTTTGTATAATTTTCAACAATTTACTAAAATTGAGAAATGGCTAGAAGAAGGAATGCATCAGAACAACCAACAATTGTAAGAAGAAGTGGGAGATTAGCTGGAGAAAGGAGAAATGAAGTAGGTGAACCATCAAGAACAAACGCAAGAGATAGAAAAGAAGATCAAATTCAACCACCAGTTCAACCAGCACCGAATAGAGTAATAGATTATGATAGGGTGAGTGTGCATACATGGAGATCAACGGTTACCAAATGAAAGGTTGCAATAATCAACGGCTACCCTTCTCTTTGAGATGCAGATCTCGACCACACAAGTTCTCCACCTGACGCATGGCAACTTGCGGCCCAAAGCCAAACATCACGGTTTGCGCCTAAACCCTAATTTTGGCCGCGCTTACTCTATGACCAAGCCATGCTCAACGCTGGCTGCTACAAACGAAGGGTTGCAATAATCAACGGTTACCCTTCTCTTTGAGATGCAGATATCGACCACACAAGTTCGCCACCTGACGCATGGCAACTTGCGGCCCAAAGCCAAACATCACGGTTTGCGCCTGAACCCTAATTTTGGCCGCGCTTACTCTATGACCAAGTCATGCTCAACGCTGTCTGCTACAAACGAAGGGTTACAATAATCAACGGTTACCCTTCTATTTGAGATGCAGATCTCGACCACACAAGTTCGCCACCTGACGCATGGCAACTTGCGGCCCAAAGCCAAACATCACGGTTTGCGCCTAAACCCTAATTTTGGCCGCGCCTACTCTATGACCAAGCCATGCTCAACGCTGGCTGCTACAAACGAAGGGTTGCAATAATCAACGACTACCCTTCTCTTTGAGATGCAGATCTCGACCATCCAAGTTCGCCACCTAATGCATGGCAACTTGCGGCCCAAAGCCAAAACATCACGGTTTGCACATAAACCCTAATTTTAGCCACGCCTACTCTATGGCAAAGCCATGCTCAACGCTGGCTGCTAAAATGGAGAGTTGCAATAATCAACGGCTATCCTTCCCTCTGAGATGTAGATCTCGACCGTTCAAGTCCACCACCTAACTTGCGGCCCAAAGCCAAAACATCACGGTTTGCACCCAAACCCTAATTTTGGCCGCGCCTATTCTATGGAAAAGCCATACCGACTCGACCATGGCCACTGGCATGCCACCATGCTACACGTAACACCATGCTACACGTTTTCCCATGAAAACACTTGAGACATCTAACACATGTCACAAACTGGGGGATGCTCATAAAGGGTATTGGTTTGGCGGTTTACAGCGTGCGGCGTACACTACGCCCGTTACATGAAAGTGTCATAAGAATAAGGCGGTTAGTAAATACAGGGAGTAATGGTGAAAACGCTTTCCTTCATTATGGAACATCAATTCCAGGCGTTATTGGTTACCACCTCCTCCCATTTACTCGTCTGTTTCTATTTCTTACAAGACCAGAGTACGTTTCACTTGGACTTGTATAAATAGGTCTTACCTATTTCCACCGAACAACAAGTTTTGGGTGAGGAGCATACAACACTCAGAAATCACTTGCTAGCTTTCTCATATGTTAGCTTTCACTTTATGATACAAGTCAAACAACTACTCTTCCAGAATCAACTATTCTGGTCTCAACACTTTCTTCGCTTCCCTCCCTAAAACCAACCCTTCTCCTTTACTTTGTGACCGAAGCAAGTCTGGAACGACCATTTCTTGGTTTAGGCCGAATTTGTACAGATTGATCTCTCGAATCTAAAGTACTCCCTTGCAGTACATTATTTAGGGTTTAGACTCAGTTTCTCACCCACTCACGCTAAATTGCCGAAATCAGCAGAAACCGTTTTCACCCTCAAACAACAACGCTGAAAAGTAGCAGGGGCATTATATAGCCTCAAAGGCAAGTGTCTATACGCAAAGGTACCAAGGGACATGTAAAAGTGGTTTTCTCCTGGTCTTCTGGGACAATAACGATCTGATTATAGCCGGAGTAGCCATTTAAGAAGCAATAGTGACTATGTCCAGCCAATCTCTCTAGCATCTGGTCGATGAAATGAAGAGGAAAGTGGTACTTCCTAGTGACCTTGTTTAATTTCCTATAGTCAATACAAACACGCCAACCCGTGGTCACTCGGGTGGGGATTAACTCATTATTATCATTCTGGACTACAATAATACCGGATTTCTTGGGAACAACCTGAACAGGACTGACCCACTTACTGTCTGAAATATGGTAGATAATGCATGCATCTAACAACTTAAGAACCTCGGTTCGAACTACTTCTTTCATATTAGGGTTTAGTCGACGTTGCATCTCCCTAGAAGGTTTGATGTCTTCCTTTAAATAAATTTGATGCATACAAACAGTAGGACTTATACCCTTAAAGTCAGCTATGGTCCACCCTAAAGCTTCCTTGTTGTTTTGAAGGACAGTTACTAGCCTACTTTCCTGATCACTATCCAGGTCGGATGCTACAATCACATGTAAGGTTTTAGATGGGCTTAAAAACACATACATCAGGGTATCTGGTAATGGTTTAAGGTCCAACTTAGGAGGCTCTTCTAAAGAAGGAACTAGGGCATACTTAGAAACTGGTAGTGGTTCGAACTTAGGTTTTCATCCATTACTAGTGTCTAACAAAGGGGTTGAATCTAACAAAGCATTCACCTCATTAACCACATTATCATCATCAAAATCAATCCCAAAGTGAGCTAGGCATTTCTCTAATGAATCTTCTAACAAAGTGTTTGGTAATGACTCCTCGACTAATGTTCCTATCATGTTCACCTCTTCTATGTTCGAGTCATCTAGTTCAGAGGGTAGCTTACTAATATTAAAAATGTCAGCTCAATAGTCATATTACCAAAAGAAAAATTCATAATACCATATCGACAGTTAATGATCGCATTGGATGTAGCTAAAAATAGGCGACCTAAAATCACTAGTATTTGGTTCTCTGGGTCAGGGACAGGTTGGGTATCTAGGATAACAAAATCCACTGGATATATAAACTTGTCGACCTCTATAAGAACATCCTCGATTACACCACGAGGAATTTTAACGGACCTATCAGCTAACTGAAGTGTCATCTGGGTAGGTTTCATCTCACCAAGTCCTAGCTTAAGGTACACATGGTATGGGAGCAAGTTCACAATGGCTCCTAAGTCAAGCAACGCTTTCTCAACACGGTATTTACCTATTATGCAAGAAATGGTAGGGTACCCTGGGTCTTTATACTTAGGAGTAGTGGTATTCTGAATAATAGAACTCACGTGACTAGCTAAAAAGGCTTTCTTCTGGACACTAAGCTTCCGCTTTCGCGTGCACATATCCTTAAGAAACTTGGCATAAGCGAGAATCTGCTTAATTGCATCTAATAATGGAAGGTTGATAGTTACCTGCTTAAAAACCTCCAATATATCATTAAAGTTGGACTCCCTCTTAGTTAGAACTGGCAGCTGTGGGAATGGGGCTCTAGGAACAAAGCCGGACTCATTAGGACCCTCCTTGGTCTCTTTACAGACTCTATCAATCTCCTCATTTTCTGGCTCAGAAGGGTGAATTACAACATGTTCACTTTCAGGCATGGCGACCTTATTGTCAACTTTCTTTCCACTCCTAAGGGTTGTAATAGAATTCACATGATTGTACGATTTCCCTCCTTTGGGGTTAGGATCAGTATGACTAGGGAACCTTCCATCTTCTCTCTCACTTATAAACTTAGCTATTTGGCCGACTTGAAGTTCTAATTTAGCAAGAGTCTGGGAATTATTCTTCCAATTCTGCCTGGTTTCTTGTTGAAAGCTAAGGCGGTTATTTGATAACAAATCATGGTTCTTTGCTAACATAGTAAGAGTTTTTTTCTAAGCTAGAGATCTTTTTATCATAAGGGTTCTGAAACTGGGTTGGACCTGAAGAGTTCTTAGTATAACCAAAACCCGGGGGAGGCTGAGAATTACTAGACTGACCTTGATTCCGGCCCTTAGACCAAGATAAATTAGGATGGTTTCTCCAACCAGGGTTGTAGGTCTCTGAGTATGGGTCAAACTTCTGACGGTTTTCAAACCTAAAGTTGTTATCGATAGCATGGGCCTGCTCTTCACTAACCCGACCTTCCCAAAATGAGTTATCGTGCTCTATTCCACAACTAAAGATTTGAGAGGCTCTATTCCTAGCATCAAGTTCAACAAGAGACCTATGTTTAGACTGATTCAATTCCAAAGCTTCTAGCCTTCTAGACAAAGCATCAAACTTAGCATCTGACCCAAAGCTTGTATCTACCACGTTGGTGCTACTTCTATTGACCAAGAGTCTTTTAGGGGGTTCAACACAAAACTCCCACTATTGGGACTTTTCAGCTATATCTTCTAAGAAGGAGAATGCTTCATCAGCGCTTTTACTCGTGAACCTACTGATGTGACTCAATAATGTTGTAGAAAGTGGTAGTAAGGTTGTCGTTCACTCGGACTTGATGAAATCGATTCTAGGATTTAATAAAGAAAAATAATAAAAATAAAGAATATATACAATTTATGTCACAAGATGGAGAGAGTTACTGGGATTCAGGATTCCGCCAAACTCATAACAATAGGTTCAAATATTAATTCTTTTAACAATTATAGCTCAACAAATAAAAACATGGACTCTTATTTTTGCCAAGGTTGATTCTCAAAATATTAGTTATAAATCGTAAGCATGGGACATCAAACATTTAAGCAAGCATGACCCATCTAATAAAATAATAACTAATTTAATCAAATCATAATTCAATTTTTAATCAGTGCAAAAGTCATAAAAAGAATTAATTAAAATTACCCATGTATGAAATTCGCCTTCCTCCGTCGTCCCAGTGATGGGTTCTAGCTCATCATGTTGGAAACACGCTCAAAATCCATTTTTATTGCTCAAAGGAGGTGTACAAATGATGAAAAGGGAGAAGAAATTATAAAACCGGGTTTGTAACGGTTTTATTTGTTACAAACCCGATCTGTTACAGAGAACGATAAAACAGAAGTGTCGTTGACACTGTTGATTTAAGTCTGCCTATGGACTACGACCCACAAGAACGACGGTCCGGCGTGCGTTGAATGTTCTTCGTGTTCTTCAATGGCAGCAACAGCAACAAAATTTTCCAATCGACTTTTATTGCTCTGTGGTCGCTCCCAGCTCTCCCAAACTCTCCATCCCCCTTGTATGGTACTAAGTCAACCTATTTAAACCCAAAAGATGCATCGAATCTCCTTCATAACTTCAAAATATCCTCTCTTTATTATTTTTATTCTCACGGCAATATTTTCCATTTCTTTGATCTTCCACGCGTTATCAGTTGTCAAACATTCCTTATTTATCTTCTTCACGCATCTCTTGTAGTGCAAAACACTCCAAACTGTTGCATTACACGCCTCAAACTCGTGTCAAATTCACTTGAACCCGTGAAAGCTTTTGTCCACTGTTTTGGATTGAAACTCGTTATTCAGCCAAATTTTGTCCAAACAAGCACTCATACCAACATTCTATAGTCATATCGCGTCCACCCATGAAGTTTCAGCGATTGAGTCTACCTCTAACCCATCCAAAATCCGATTGAAAAATCTGCCAGGAGTGACTCTTTTTTTTCCCGCCAAAATGAAAATTTGAAATGAAGAAGAAGGTCAGCCCTTATCCAACAGCAGGGGTGCGAATATCATTTGGGTGCCCCTTAGTAATTGGGTTACCCCTTATCCAAAATGGGAGTCCGAATAGCAAATGACCTCTCGGGGTGTTCCGAGCAACTTTTCAAGCCGAATTTTCCAAAATCTTTATTTCCAAAAAATACCTACAACACACAAAACACCATAATAAGGACAAAAAGGAGTACTAACAATACGAAACATTTAGGACAAATCGAGACACAAAAAATGTGTCTATCAAATACCCCAAACTTTGCTAGTCCTCGAGCAAATTTATTCTAGAAAATAAAAATTATTTGAACCCCTAGGTGGCCCTAGTGGCGGAGTGTTGTCTCGGAGGGTTTACAGGTGTACCCACAAAACCTTGACTTCTAATTGGTCACTAGTATCCAAAGAGCTATGAGGACATACATATTCTCAACCTATCTCCAAGTGACTAGAATGCCGAGAGAAATTGATGGTGTCGGCTCTAAAGCCGATCAAGAAAAGGGGAGACACATCCGCAACATAGATAAAGAGATATCCGTACATAAACATTGTAAGATGCGTCCCATGATTTACAAAGATTAGGAGAGAGAAAAAGATGAGAGGGACATCCCTTAATTACGTGTGATGAGTTAAACCGAATGCTAGAAAGATCTTGTGCCGATTGAAAGCGGACTAACAAAGCAACCAAATGTATCTTTCTTCGACTCTCTCATAGTGCTCGGGAGAAACAACGTCTTCTTCGGTCTTTCAACCCATTGATGATAAACTCTTGAACCTCGTAGAACCTTGACAATTAACTCTTCTCTTTGATTTCTTGCTTGACATAAAAATTTCTACTTCCTATGGCCTTATTGAACAAAAACTAATTATAGAACAAAAAAGAACGAATTTTTCATTTTCTCAAACAAAAATTTACATGGCCATCACGTTTAACACTGGATCTTCGAGAACTTGTAATGTCTTAGTATCATGAACTTCAATAACTTATATCATTTTCTCCTTTTCTATTGTTGCTTCTAAACCTTAAACGTCTTCCACTTTCTTTATAGATTTTGATGTCGCTCCGTTTGTCGATGATGATAAGTTTCTATAGACAAGTCGTAATCCGATAACTAAGACTACGTTGTGAGGTTGCTTTGTCTTTCTGGCATTTCCGACCTACTTGCCTTTCTATCATGGATGGTTAGGTCCATCACGGTTACCCTCTAAAAGGAACAAGTTCTCTCCCGAATTTCAAGGATCTCAATGTCTTTTTCTAATGTCTCAATAGATGGTTATCCCTAGCATTCCAATTTCTATCTTTTCGGTGAGAAACTTTATGTAAACTTAGCTAACCGGATACCATGTGACGCTAGAAGTTTCAAAAATGCAACTAAAAGTTTCTCCCATACCCCCAAACTTAAATCTAACATTGTCCTCAATGTTAAAAAGATGAAATTAAAAACATGAACAAGGAGAAACTGTTACCATTTGAAGCAGAGAGTTAGGGAAAAATATTATCGTGTTGCAAGAGCATGGATTACCTCCCAAGAAGTGCTAAGTTTAAAGTCTTCAGCCAGACATTGGAAGGGATTAGTCACCTCGAAGAATCATAAAGCGGCAGCCGGAATAACTGCGGGTCATCTAGATCAAAAAGTGTTAACCACAAGAAGAGGAGACCTGCACCTTGATCGGGAAGATATCCAACACACCCTTATCTATTTTTAAGACCACTACATCTAGTTGTGGTTCGGGTTCAGCTTTATAAAAGGGTCTAGATAACATATTTTCATGGGTTGCGTTTCCTCATGAGTTAGATCCGAATGTTCGAGGTTCTAGAGTCCGGAAAAACTCACATAAAAACTTAGAAGCACATAATAATAACTGAATAATTGAGGATCCTCTAAGTCAATCGGTTTTGACTTACACAGTGACCACAATAAGATTGGTGGTCTTCCTTAAGCAAATGTGTCGACCCTAATATCCTAAAGTAATTAGGTTTAGTCTCAAAACTTAATAATTGACACATCCAAACTTATACGTACCCACATTAGAAGGAGGTTTTTGGTGGGAAAACAAAGTCAATCGTGGTATCATAGCCCGTGGGTTAATCACATCAACAAATGAGGATGGGTTTCTAACAACCGAACTTCTTTATGGACACAACTAGGTTCGGGAAAAGTGTATGAAGATAATCTTTTAAAATGGTTGAGGCACATATGTCAAGTCCCAAGTTAGGGACTTTTCTAAGAGTTAAAGCACGTGGAGAATGATAATCACCCCCAAACTTAGAGTTTTCGGTGTCTCTAGAAAGACTAGTCACAACTTCCCTAATTTCAAGGTCATCGATTCCCCAAAATGGTCAATTGATTCTTCTAAATCAGGTACATCCTCACTCATCTCTACGAGTTCATTTTCTTTTTCTAAGTCTATTGTTTCTAAATCGCTAGACTCAAAATATACTCGTTCCTCTAAACCATCATTGGCTTCGTAATCAAAAGAAAATACTACATAGTCTAAAACGGGGTGTCTCTAGTCAAATCCTCATCCTTTTGAATAGGTGAATAATTATTAAAATTATTTGGATTTGAACTAGAAATATTATCATCATTAAGCTCAATTGGAGTAACAAAATCCACGATCACTATGCCTCACGATTTCAAATTCTTCATCAACACTATCCTCATCATAATCATAATAATATGAAAATGGTTGAACCTCATCTAGACAAGTAGTGTTACCAATTTTATCCTCGTCATCTTGATTATGTAAATAACTCATCCTTATTTTCAAGGGTGGTATTGGGAACACTATATTGGAATTTAAGACTATCTTGAGAAAAATTTTCCACAATCATATTTGTACTCTCAGTAAATTGCTTGAGGGACTCTTCTAGAGAAATCTTAGTTGACTGCTCTACGGACTCTTCTGGAAGCGGAATATTATAAGTCTCTTTCATAAATAAGTGAAACTTCTGTGTTGACTCATTAAAACTCTTGAGAGACTCTTCTAAAGAAATTGGAGGATCGTTTTGCTCGTAAGACTGATGCACGTGTGGATAGTAATTGGGCTCACCATTGTATGAACCATAACCTTAAAAAGATTGGTGTTCCCAACCACTATTCACACTATGGTCATAAAAAGAGTAATGTCCATATTGTTCAGTTGGATATTCGTTGTATTGGCTATACCAATTTGACATCCTAACGCAAGGGAATTCTACAAAACACAAACAAGGCCGACTCGACCACAAAGAAACTTACGATTTCTAGCAAACAAAAAGCATGATGGCTCCACTTAGATTGCTTTCTAGACCAGCTTCTAGTCCTTCGAAAGGGAATTCGTTACAATCTGAGCAAACCCCTCTGGAATCAATCCGAGTTTAAGTAAGTTGAATAGAGGCGAGGGAAGCTGCGTGGAGCTTTGATACCCAAGGCCTCACCGCATTACAAGGCGGCGCAATCACGCATTCAACTCACAGAAACCATCATGAACTTCGAAGTATGCTCAAAAAAAGTAACCAATATTTTTCGAACGACTTTCCTATTAAGCTCGTTACCCTATAGGTCTCGTTCTAGTCAAAATTTTAGGCTTAGGTTCGCGTTTGGTTTTGTTTTCCTAAGGCGGGCAAGAAGAGAACGGTGATGAAATCCGAACCCTTATCTTGTATGGCCAGTCCTTGCCCTTTACTAGGAAATTAAAACAGCCGTTTTCAATACCTCAACATATATGCATACAAAATCATCCATCCCCGTGACAGGGGATTCGCGGGTGTTTAGAATTATTACCTCCCGTTCCTGGGCGGGGGATGAACCGTTGAAGTCGACTCGGGCCACGACTCCTATGTCATGTACGAACCGGGCCGAGACGATATCGTAATCGTCGTCCTTCCCCGTAGTTTTTATATTTAAATAACCCTTCCTTAGGGTTTTTAAAAAAATGTCAAAAGTTCAAAAATAAAGTCCAAAATTAAGAAGTCCAAAAAATAAAAATAAAAATTACAAAAATAATTACCTAATTACAGTTTCTAAAAATAAATAAAAAAAAAAAAATTACACTATATACAAAATTTTCTTCTTCACTCCTTTTGGGTTCCTCTTTTCTTTCCTTCTTTAGCTTCGCTTTTGTTTTCAGCGCTTTCTCCCTTTTCTTGAGCTCGGTTCCAAATCCAAAACAAACAAGAAATACCAAAAGGCGTAAAAAGAACAAAAAAATAAAAATAAAAATAAAACCTAAAAACAAATCTATACACAAGTCCGCGTCGGCGCCAAAAATTGATGTGACTCAATAATGTTGTAGAAAGTGGTAGTAAGGTTGTCGTTCACTCGGACTTGATGAAATCGATTCTAGGATTTAATAAAGAAAAATAATAAAAATAAAGAATATATACAATTTATGTCACAAGATGGAAATTTTTAGCCAAACTTATAACAATAGGTTCAAATATTAATTCTTTTAACAATTATAGCTCAACAAATAAAAACATGGACTTTATTTTTTAAAGTTGATTCTCAAAATATTAGTTATAAATCGTAAGCATGGGACATCAAACATTTAAGCAAGCATGACCCATCTAATAAAATAATAACTAATTTAATCAAATCATAATTCAATTTTTAATCAGTGCAAAAGTCATAAAAAGAATTAATTAAAATTACCCATGTATGAAATTCGTCTTCCTCCGTCGTCCCAGTGATGGGTTCTAGCTCATCATGTTGGAAACACGCTCAAAATCCATTTTTATTGCTCAAAGGAGGTGTACAAATGATGAAAAGGGAGAAGAAATTATAAAACCGGGTTTGTAACGGTTTTATTTGTTACAAACCCGTCTGTTACTGAACGATAAATGAAGTGTCGTTGACACTTTGTTGATTTAAGTCTCCCTATGGACTACGACCCACAAGAACGACGGTCCGGCGTGCGTTGAATGTTCTTCGTGTTCTTCAATGGCAGCAGCAGCAGCAAAATTTTCCAATCGACTTTTATTGCTCTGTGGTCGCTCCCAGCTCTCCCAAACTCTCCATCCCCCTTGTATGGTACTAAGTCAACCTATTTAAACCCGAAAGATGCATCGAATCTCCTTCATAACTTCAAAATATCCTCTCTTTATTATTTTTATTCTCACGGCAATATTTTCCATTTCTTTGATTTTCCACGCGTTATCAGCTGTCAAACATTCCTTATTTATCTTCTTCACGCATCTCTTGTAGTGCAAAACACTCCAAACTGTTGCATTACACGCCTCAAACTCGTGTCAAATTCACTTGAACCCGTGAAAGCTTTTGTCCACTGTTTTGGATTGAAACTCGTTATTCAGCCAAATTTTGTCCAAACAAGCACTCATACCAACATTCTATAGTCATATCGCGTCCACCCATGAAGTTTCAGCGATTGAGTCTACCTCTAACCCATCCAAAATCCGATCGAAAAATCTGCCAGGAGTGACTCTTTTTTTTCCCGCCAAAATGAAAATTTGAAATGAAGAAGAAGGTCAGCCCTTATCCAACAGCTGGGGTGCGAATATCATTTGGGTGCCCCTTAGTAATTGGGTTACCCCTTATCCAAAATGGGAGTCCGGATAGCAAATGACCTCTGGGGGTGTTAGAGCAACTTTTCGAGCCAATTTTCCAAAAATCTTTATTTCCAAAAAAATACCTACAACACACAAAACACCATAATAAGGACAAAAAGGAGTACTAACAATACGAAACATTTAGGACAAATCAGACACAAAAAAATGTGTCTATCACCTACCAGCGCACATAAACTCGACCATGGCTTTGGTTGAATAGTCTAAACCGTCATAAAGAATTTCAACTAGTTTTATTTTCTCGAACCCATGGTGAGGACATTGCAACAAGAGATCATTAAATCTCTCTAAAAACCTATAAAGAGATTCTCCTTCTTGTTGCACACTGGAACTAATTCTCGGCCTAACATAAGCGGTCCTATGCTTAGGGTAAAACTTTAAGTAGAAAGTAGCAGTAATTTGGTCCCATGTTTCTATAGACTCGGATGGTAGGTTATGCAACCAGGACTTGGCTTTATCTTTCAAGGAAAATGTGAACATCCGAAGTTTCAAGACTTCATCACTAAGGTCTTTAATCTTAATTGTTCCACAAACTTCTTCAAAGTCCCTAACATGAAAGTAAGGGTTTTCATCGTCCTTTCCTAAGAATATAGGGATCATCTGAAGGATACCAGGTTTCAACTCATAATTAGTCGTAGAGGCTGGCAATTTAATGCACGATGCTCGGTTGGTCCTATTCGGGTACATGTAATCTTTCAAAGTAGGCATTGCTGGTACAACTGAAGTACTAGGGGTACTTTCTTCACGAAGAGACATATTCTCAAAACTGAAGTTTCCAAAAATGGAGCTCTCAAAATAAGAGTCTTCGAGCTCCCCGCTTCCACAAGAAGAACTACTAGGTTTTTCATTAATCAATCGACCTAGATTGTCTCTTTTCCAAGCCCGCTCTCTAATAACCTCAGGCATACACTGGAGAAAATCAAATTAAAAAGAAAAATCCTAAAAGGAAGGAAAGTTCTATGAAAACACAAACAAGGCTGACTCCACCACAACAAACCTACTGATTTCTAGCAAACAAAAAGCATGATGGCTCCACTTAGATTGTTTCTAGACCAGCTTCTAATCATTCGAAAGGGAATTCGTTACAATTTAAGCAAACCCCTCTGGAATCAATCTGAGTTAAAGTAAGTTGAATAGATACAAGGGTAGCTCAATGGAGCTTTGACACCCAGGCCTCACTGGCAAAACATTCACTTGGGTTACAAGGCGGCACGCTCAACTTACATTAACCATCATGAACTTCAAAGTATGCTTAAAAGAGCAACCAATATTTCTCGAACGACTTTCCTATTAAGCTCGTTACCCTATCGGTCTCGTTCTAGTCAATATTTTAAGCTTGGGTTCGCGTAGGTTTTGTGTTCCTAAGGCGGGCAAGAAGAGAACGGTGATGAAATCCGAACCCTTATCTTGTATGGCCAGTCCTTGCCCTTTACTAGAAAATTAAACCGTTTTCAGTCCTCAACGTATATTCACACGAAGGAAGACAGTAACCCGCTGACATGGGATTCGCGAGTGTTTCGACAAACTTACCTCCCTTTCCAGACGGGGGATGAACCGTTGTAGTCGACTCGGGCCACGACTCCTCTATCATGTACGAACCCGAGGGGCCGAGGCAATATCGTAATTGCCGTCCTTCTCTGCAAACAGTTTAATATTTAATATACTACCCTTCCGTAGGGTTTAAAATAAAAGAGTGTCTGAATGTCCAAGTCCAAAGTCCAAAAAAAAGAAAATGCAAAAATAAAAAGAAAATTACAAAAATAGAGAATATCCTAATACAATTTCTAAAAATTAAAGAATCTAATTTTTTTATTTTTTTATTTTCGCTCTTTTCGCTTTGTATTTAACTCCAAATCTTTAAGTAATCACCAAAAGCTTTGGAAAATTGTTCTTTCGCTCCAAATTCCAAAATTTGTAGTAAAAAGACAAAAACCCAAAAACGTAAAGTAGAAAAAATAAATAAAAACCTAAAAAAAATAAATCTAAAAACTCTAACCTAAAGACAAGTCCGCGTCGGCGACGACAAAAGTTGATCGATTTTCAAAGTTGTTGTAATAAAAGTTCTTTTAAGACTTGTGAAAGCAATAGTTTTAGACTTAATGAAACTTAAAAATAAACAAAACTTAATTCAAATTTTGATTTCAAGATATTAAAATAGACCAAGGCTCCGGATTCCACTATTCTTTATAGTTGATTGATTTCTAAAATTATTATTAAGCTCTTTTTTCTCATTAATTCACTATTAATCTATAAGGTTTCCAAATATTAAATTGTAATCCCTAAGCATGAATTATCAAAGAATTGATTCTAAGCATAACACATCGAATTGATTCACAACTAATTAAGAAAACCAATTTTATCTTTATGTTGATCCTAGTGAATTAAATAAAATAAATAATTAAAGAAATTGTAAAAGAAATTACCAATCAAGCACGAACGAATAGTTTCCTCCGTTGCCTAGTGAATTAAATTAAATGAACAATAATTGAAATTATAAAAGAAAATTACCAATCATGCATAAGAGAATAGTTTCCTCCGTTGCCTTGGTCACCGAGAACTTTTAGCCGCTCATCATGTTGGAAACACGCTCAAAATTCATTTTTATTGCTCAAAGGTGGTGTACAAAAGATGAAATAGAGAAAAACTATTAAAAACCGGGTTTGTAAAAGTTATAAGTGTTACAAACCAAACTGTTACAGAGAACGATAAATGTAAACTGTCACTGACACTGTAGCATAAACGACTGTCACTGTGCGTCTTATGTTCTTCGTGTTCTTCACTACAGTAGCAGAAATAATTTTCCTGGTATTCGATTTTACGCCTCTATGATGCTCTAAACTCTCCCAATTCTCTCTGTCCCCCTTCTCTGACATCCCAACACTCTTTATATACTCGATAGGGCCTCAGAATCCCTGTAATAACTTCAGAATTATCTTCATTAACTCTTCCAGCTTCGGGAATATTTTGTTTCCTTTTTCTTCTCCTCCACGCGTCTGCAGCTGCTGATTCTTCCTTATTTAAATTCTACACGCTTCTGCAGAGACCAACCTCTATCCAAACACGAGCAGCACACGTCTAACTCGCTGTAATCCCGTGAATATTTCTTCCGCGTATGTGTTGCCCTGTTTTCTCCTCGCGAGTTATCTAGTCAATTTTAACAGAAACAATCAACCACACCACGCCTGTTACGCTCAATCAAGTCATATCAGTGAATATCAGCCATTGAGTCTTGTGGATGGGGAAAAACGGTTCGCTGGTTTTTTAGGAAAGTGAAGAGTCGAGCGTGTTGTCGAGACTCCTCGACCGAGCAAACTGCTTAACCTCACACAGATGCACTGCAAAGGGAGTGCTTAGATTCTAGAGATTAATCTGTAGGATTCCGGCCTAAACCAAGACAATGGCCGTTCCAGAGTCAATTCGGTCGCAAAGAGGGAGATGGGTTGATCTGTAGGAGGGAAGCTGAGAATTGTGTGGGATCAGTGATGATCAAGGATTGTGGATGTGTTGAAGGTTTATGCAATATTGGTGAACTGATGAGTTCGAATAAGTTCTGATGGATTGATGAATTCCTGAGAGTAGTTACTCGAGAAATTCTGTGTAGACGATTGATGATAGCTAGTGATCATTCAGTGTTTTTAATAGTGGATTCAGAGACTTATTTATATTGTCCGAGTTGTGAACACCTTGATCCCTGTAAGTGTGACGATTTCATGCGTGGAAGAGTGGGAAAGTGGAAGAACATGGTAAATTCAGTTCCATGTCGTGTGGAGACTTGACGGATCATGCACCCACGACTTTGCTAACTCCTTCAACCGTTTACACAACTTACGCACATTTCTCGTCGTGGATGAAATCCACATGCTGTAGGCCGCCAGACCAAAACCCTAGTTGTTATCCCCCAATTTGACGTGATTGATGTATCACGAATCGTGGAGTCTGCATGACAGACGTATATTTAGTTTGTCAGTTGTTGACTGATTATACAATGAGTCTAGGTTTTGTTGAATTGAGCATGAGTGATGAATGCTCAGCGATTCATGGGTCGAACATGTAGTTCTCTGAAATGATGTCAATATTGTTAATTCAGTGATGAATTATTGACTAGTTGAGCGATTGAGCAAGTGTTGCTCAATTCGGCGAATTACTGAATATTGAGAATTTGATGAGCAACTGAGCAAGTATTGCTCAATTCACCAAATTAATGATTTTTGATAATCTGACGCGCAACTGAGCAAGTATTGCTCAATTCGAAAAATTATTGATGAATTGCCGAATATTGATTATATCCAGACAATTGAGCAAGTAGTGCTCAATTCAGCGAATTATTCACTGGTGACGTGAGCCAATAAAATATTAATTAAAATATTGGTAGATTACCGAATATTATATAATTAATTTTGATGTTAATTGTTGGATCAACATATATTTTAGTGTTTAGAATTGCTCAAAATGATGGTTTCACAGAGCGTTTATCCAAAACCCTAATTTTTAATCAATCCTTCATCAATTGGTGAATTGTTGAAGATTGGTCAAGAGTGATAGAGGGACCGGGCACATGGGATAATGAGCGTCCATGTGATGCCCAGTGCTCGAGTTGAGCATGCACCAGGGTTCTCAGTTTGAGAGTTGGTGAAAGAATGATAATTAAATGGTGGTTTCACCATTTACCGAAAAAATTACTGGATTCAGCATTATGTGATAAAACCTAAGTATGAGAGATGGGGAACCGACCAAGAGAGCATGGGATTGGCTCTAGGTGATCCCGTGACCAATTTTTGGTCGTTTGGAGAGTTCTCCCGTTTGTTGGAGAGAGTTCGAGCCCAGTATGAGCAATTGAGCAAATTAGGTCAGAATTGCAAAAAACGTGTGGGACCGGCTTCGTGCAAGCCCTAGGAATGACACTGGTCGGTCATGAAGGCATGCACGTGTTGCCATGATGTCCGTGTCTCCATACAAAGATTTTCAGTATTTTCTGACGCGTTTGAGCAACATCGTGAATTTTCAGAAGAGTTTCATATTGACTGAGAATTCTCGATTTTTGTTGGAATGAGCATCATGCTCAATCCATCAATATTAAAATAAAATATTTTAATATTCAAAATTTGTCGTGAGAGGCCAGCCAGTCGTATGACCATGGTGGCTTTTGGTTTTTC
Organism: Papaver armeniacum; assembly: GCA_023531295.1. Lineage (NCBI taxonomy): Eukaryota > Viridiplantae > Streptophyta > Magnoliopsida > Ranunculales > Papaveraceae > Papaver > Papaver armeniacum. Next base: position 20,967 of record JAJJWW010015489.1, on the reverse strand, counting down.
GTGATTCGAGCAATATTTGAGAAAATATGAAGAAATCATGAATTTTGCTCAAGCCCAGGAGTTTCACGAATTGAGAAAAAAATAATAATTATGAAAGATTAGGGATTGCAAGGTGTGGGACCGACCACGGCTAGGGCATGGCCGGCCGGCCATGTTGCCCGGTCCCGCACACCTTTCCCTATTTTATAATATTATTTTCCGTGAATCCTTGAAGATGTGGAGAATCCATGAGTTTTTGTTGAAACTGAGGAGTTTCATGAGATTAAGAATAATAATTATAAAAAGCTAAGGATTGTGAGGTGTGGGACCGACCACGGCTTGGGCATGGCCGGCCGGCTGGGTTGCCCGGTCCCACACGCCTTTCCTTATTTTATAATATTATTTGGTGAATCCACGAAGTTATGGAGATTCACGAGTTTTTCAAAAACAAGGAAAGTTGCTCAAACCAAGGAGTTTTCGTGAGTTCACGAAATAACAAAAATAAGAAAAATAATGGGAAAGGCACGGACCGACCAGGGTTAGGGCACGGTCGGCCGGTGGGCCCACCCTGAGCGCCTCTCATTGTTTTATTATTATTTAATGCTTTCTCCTGTTTTGTGAAGGATTCCTCATTGTTTCACGTTTTTGGATGCTCGTTCGTGCATCTGGGTGCTCAGTCGTGCATCATTGTCGAGTACACTTGCACCATTTTTGTGGGGCTTACTCAATGATGGTCCAGATGCCTGGTTATTGAGTATTTATTACTAATTTATGAAATTCAGGCACTCATGAATTTTACTTGTCCTCAAGTGGAGAATAATTCATGAAACTCGTGAGGGTTTAAGAGTAATAAAATGAATAGTTGTTCATTATTAATTCATAGGATCAGTAGGGTTTTATGGATTCGAGTCTACGAATTGGAGAATAATAAAACAAGCATTACCATCCTATGGGATCGGGATTCAACCTGACCACAAAATCGAATTGAGTAATTAAGATTATCCATTACCATTTCATGAGATCAGTGGATTCGATCATGAAATCGGAATAATGAGATAGCACAGTTGTTTTATTGCCATTCTATGAGATCAAGCCGTGGATTCGATCATAGAATCGGAGCAATTGATATTTCCATTCCATGGGATCAGGCCGTGGATTCAACCATGGAATAGAAGCAATTTTTATTGCCATTCCATGGGATCGGGTCGTTGATTCGACCATGAAATATGAGCAATTGTTATTGCCATTCCATGGGATCGGGCCGTGGATTCGACCATGGAATAGGAGCAATTGTTATTGCCATTCCATGGGATCAGGCCGTGGATTCGACCATGGAATATGAGCAATTGTTATTGCCATTCCATGGGATCAGGAAGTGGATTCGACCATGGAATATGAGCAATTTTTATTGCCATTCCATGGGATCAGGCCGTGGATTCGACCATGGAATAAGAGCAATTGTTATTGCCATTCCATGGGATCAGGCCGTGGATTCGACCATGGAATATGAGCAATTGTTATTGCCATTCCATGGGTTCATGCCGTGGATTCGACCATGGAATAGGAGCAATTTTAGATCATTCTGGGAATTCAGTGGTGAATGTCACGGCAGAATTAATCTATTGCAGAAAAGATATTAGCCAGTTAAAGCGTCACATCCATTCTGAATGGTGCATAGTCATGGAGTCACAGTGTTGTTTATGAACTGAAGGCATTAGTGTTCTCGATCTACGGAGAACTGCCTGAATCTATGCACGGTCTATCCACATAATCAGGGAATGGACATACATGTTCATCATGGATTCGTAAAATATGAATCGTCGCATGCCTGAAAGCCGTGTCAAAAACATGCATCATTATTTTACGGTTTTGACTTTTGTTGAAAATCCACCATCAACATTAAGTCCCCTGCATAGTGAGGGACAGTCATGTTCCGCAGTATACATTAAATGGTGATTTTCAGTCGATGAGATCGGTGGTTGAACTCAGTCTACAAAGGTATTTTCAGAATCCACGATTTGCTCCAATGGCGTCATGTACGAGCAAATGCTCAGGTGAGGACCCTGATAGTGTGAAAAAGTGTCATCTCGTGGTCGCGAAGAGATGAAGCACTGCTGATTTGGACTGCCGGGAGTCCAGTTCTGATCAGTTTAGGACTTATGGGCCCGAGCCCAAAAGGAAATTCTTGTTTTAGGAACATACGTTTGCTCATTCGTTAGTTTAAGAAAAAAATGAAATAGACTTGAGTCTAATGATAAATTTTTTATCTATGCGCTTTCACGGAAGCCAAAATTTTATTTTTTAAATATGTGAGATTTCCAAAAGGTAATAAACTCTCGTTTCAAAGACGGATGCTCGTGAGAGGGAGCAAAAATATATACATATATTTTCAAAGTTACATGAGTTTCACGTTTAAAATGTATATTTTTGTAAAATCACTGTTTTGATTTTGAACAACTATTGAAAGTAGACAATTATTCATGGTGAAATAATATCTGTATGTGAGTTTTCACAATTGTAGAATGGACGTCTGTCCAATTTTCGAAAAATAAGTAAATGTTCACACAGTAAAAATTTATGTAAAATCAAAATTTTGATTTTCAACAATTGTTAGAGGTAAACAATTTTTGATAAAATGTTGATTGTTTGGATTATGTGATTTGTTAGTGTATGCACAAAAACCCAGAAATGTTCACCTAGTGGGAGTGGCTCACAGAGTGAAAATCATGTGAATTGTTCACATGATGGAAGTTTCGTGAATTGTTCACAGTTTTATGAAAATCACGTTATGGTTTTGAATAATGAATTTTGTTCTTCTTTGCAGGTTTGAAGGAGCGAACAAATTCTCGAGATTGTAATCACTACAGTTAGTGAAATTGTAAATAGGTAAGAGTTGGATGGTTACCATTTTGTAGACGCTGTTGTGAGCACCTTTATTCCATGATTCATTGTTCTGTCGAATCCTGCGCTTTGTATGAACGATGTGCTGAAATAGCCACTTTGCAAGAATGACTGACTCCTATGATGACACTTTCAAAGATAGTGTTTCCAGAGATAACATCTCTACGGACGAAACATTAAGAAATGGTACTTCTGGGACCTCTGAGTGATGGTGAGAGATCATTCATACTGAGTTGTACTCCTGGTTATTTCATTAGCTTTACCATAGGATGATCGTGTAGTGAGATCCCGGATCAATGTAGACTCCACGGAAATGTAAGAAAGTTTACGGGAGCGGAGAACCCAAAAGTAAGGACTACAGGATGTTAGCAAATGACGTGCAGTCCCTAGCCGTTTCTTTGGTGAGTTGTTAGCGCTCCTTGTGTCATGACTTTGCCCGTGCAATTAGGATCACGAGACCAAGGTTTGTTATTTCTTTTCAGACTTTTTCTCCATCGATTGACGGTCTTCAACTTGTTCCCGGGCAAACAATTCATGAATCCAGCACTGATGAAGAAGTCAGTGTAAGTATCTTTTTCGTGCATGTGATCGTGGCATCTCCTTGAATGAAATAATAATAATTGTTGTTGATGAATCCAGGAGGAAATCATTGTAGATAAGCAGCATGTTGATGAAGCGTGCTTTTCTTTGGGATATGGGAATATGGAGAATTCCCGAAATCCCGAACCGAATGGAGATAGCGGCGTTTCCAATGGAGATTCCGGCATTGCCGATCCTTCAAATGATTTAGAGACTCCCATAGTAAGTATATCTTCTGTAATCTCTTCATAGAAGTATGAAATTGCTGATTTGTGAATGAATGAATGAGAATCCATGTGAGTATACGAGTAATTTTAATAAATACGTCACCGTAAAATTTTCAGACTTGACCTTTTTAGCAAAAACACCGTAGAATCTTCGTTCTCAAGTCGGATTTTCGCGATCTTCATATGTATATTCAAGCCCAGAAAATTTCCAAGCTTTATGTCAGAAGCTTTTTGAGTTTTGAGCGTGTTTAGGGCCTGAAAATGGCGAAAAACAGTAAACTTCCAGGAGACTTTCAGAACTTTTTCAGATTGTATGTTGTCCAATGTTTCGGCCACATATCCTTGCTCGTTTCTTAAATTGCTTTGAATTTTGTATATATTGTAGAGGACATCCATACCAAGAGAATAGTATATGACCCATCACTATATTCTTTACCAATTTCTCCCAGCTAGTCGGTTTGTACAGGACAGTGCAAAATTATCTCAGACGAGCTTGCTGTAAAACACTCATGTTGTGTCTTTAGACCTTTCACCCGTGTCTTGAACGGTTGGTGAAGGATTTTAATGTCATTGATTCATTTGAGATCAGGAATCCTTGATTGATACATGAGTGTGGTGCTTGCTTGATCTTAGTCTTGTTTCGTCACATCGTTAGAAATATCACTTCGAAACCCCGGTCATGGGACCATAACCGAGGTTGCTCTCATATGGGATGATGTAATGACCATGGTGGCATGTTCCGATGGTAGCATTCCTTTTACGATGATTGATTAGCATTGGAAAGCCCAGCACCACGAGTCTCGGATTGCGAAGTTGATCGTCATGATCAGTGGACCATCGGTCCCCAGTATTTTGTTGAATCTCTCTCTTTCGTTTTCCCTTCTTCTGGCAAGACCTAGATAGAGGAACCGGGTAGAAAAATTAATGTAAATACCTAGGTGGTCGAATTTGGAGGTACTTTTATGAAGGATTTAGCGATGGTGGACACCAATCGACTGTGGAAGTTATGAATCCCGTCTAAGAATTGCTGCTTGCATGTTGTACGCTCTGGAAGCTGTAGGAACCTCATACGACGTCGGAATTCGATGCTTGACCCCAACTTTTTAATCTAAGAGACTGAGTTATCACATGAGAGAAGAATCACTCAATTTGGAGTTGTAGAGGTCAGCCAACGAAGCATGCACATTTGTAATTTGTAATCCCGTACAAACTTTTCAGATTTCGTAGACCATACGGTAAAGGATGTATCTTTCAGCTCGTACGTCCGATTGATGTGCCCTTTTGGTATGTTGTAGCAGAGACATAGACGAACATCTTTCGTTGAGGAAGCATTATCCCATTTCTCACCCATTGATACGTTTTTGTAAACCCATAGCCTGAAGTGTTTTGTATCTCATTTGCAGAGGTGATGAGAACATCTTGTATAAGTCTTTGGCTTGTGCCCACCAGTCGTGCAAGCTTTGGGAATACTTTCATGTGAACATATTTTAATGTCTACACATCTTGACACGAATCATTAATGCTTGGAGAAGTCCGCTTCATCGAGCAATGCTTCAGAGAATGGTTAGTTGATGAAAACTGGTGTTGCACCTGAGACTGTTATTGATGATGAGATCACGATTGAATTCTCTCCATAAATTCTTCTTAATGCTGAGACCATGAATAGAGTTCCTCCACATATCCTTGTTGACGCCGATACTGGGTGGAGTTCCTCCACTCTGTGAACCTTCACGTTCATGAACTAGTTGTTGGGTTGAGCATCCCTAAGATGTAGGTGTACTGGGAGTACAACCCGAATTATCCTGATCAGTATGACTTTGTCGTGAACTGGCTTCATCAATGAGTCGACGTTGTTGCGGCAGATTGCATCAGTAGTCTCCATTCTGAGTGTGATCGATGAAGAGAGAAGTTCCTTAGTTGTGCAAAGTTCGTGATGTAGAGAGATTCCGTTGATAATGTTTTCATGGAATCGCATCGAAGTTGCAATGACTTGCTATGTCTTGAATCTTGTCCAATAAGATCAAGTCCCGGTGCATGTTGAAGGAATTCGTGACATCGATGGATGAATGATGTTGCATCTCGCTTCGAAGTCTTGTCATGGAGATAGTGAAGACTCAGCGATTGTAGTTCAGTTTCACTTTGATCGTGTCGGTGGTGAATCAGTGTGTCATCGTCGAGATGTTTGTGCTGAAGCCAGAGGCGCCATTATCGAAGGTGTACTCTTTGATTGGGAGTACAATTTGAAGACTTCTTAGATACTTGAGCATTGAGCATTGAAATGTGTCATCATCGAGATGTCTTAGGCTTGATCGTCTCGGCCCCGAGTATCTTCTCGTTGATTCAAAGATTCCCTTTCCCCGCGGTAGTGGGATTCAACACTTGTGCGGACATCGAGCTTTTTACGATTTTGTGGGACATATGGACACTCTCGCAAGGCTACGGAGAAACACCCAAAGTGTTCTTTGCCATGCTTGGACATTATTTCAGTAATGAATGTCTCAGTGCTCTTCGGAGAAATGTCATATTCAACCACTTAGTAAAATACTAATGCGGAGAAGCTATCATTCATAACGTCTTGCTGAGTTGCTAGCAGAAGTCCCCATGCTAGAATAGCATGTGAGGAAATAAATGACATAGATATGGTAGGAATGAAACTTGCACGAGTGCGGACCTTTGATAAATGTCTATGCATCTTTTGTGGCTCATGTTTCAACCTCGTCAAAGTTCAAAATTCCTCCAAGTGCTCTGATGATGGAACGTCCGCCAAATCTTTTGGATCAGAACTTTCTTCGTTGGAGAGATGTGCAACCAAAGACGCTTTGTCAATAGTCATCTTCTCGGCATGAATCCACGTCCGTCCGAGAATCATGTCGTATCCGGGATCTTCCCTGATTATGTGAAACTTGGTTTTAGTCCGAGGTTGAGCCAAATTTCATTTTGAGAGTGATGAAACCGTATGCATCTCGAGCGTTCCTTCATGGTCTCGATTGAGATAAGAGCATGAATAGCTTCTTGTCGAGTGATGCTGCTGGAATTTGAGGGATTTCAGTGGAACAATGTCGATGGCGGTGTCGTGCTCGATCATCATTCTTTCGAACTCATTTCCTCTGAGGTAGACTGTGGTAAGAAGTCCCCGGTCTTGCATTTTATTGCATGTGGATGAAGGTTCAAGGAGTATTTCCTGGATGGACAGACGTCTGACACAATGTAATTCGGTGCTGAGCATATATGTTCGACCAAGGATTGAACTGCCTATTTGATAGGTTGTTCAGAGAGAGTGCAGGTCTTGATTGGGAGAGGATTCTTGTGTACTCCTTCAGTCCCCAGTTGAAGCTATTGTGGATCAACCTTCTCTTTGAAGATATGCTTCAAAATACTGCAGTTACTTGTTGGATGATTGATGAATCTATGAAGGTGAAAGTACCTGGGATTCTCTATTTTTCTTCAGTTGGCTCTCTCTGATGAACAACAATTTGATTACATCATCTTGAACCGGACTTCAAGAACTCGATCACTTCTTCGGTGGGAAGATGGAGGTTTGAGTCCCCGTTTGATCATTTCCCTCGTTCGTTAATGCCGGGTCGAGGATTGTGCAAGATTGGTTATCCTTTCTTTGCACGGAGGAGCTTAGGATGTTGGAGAAGCGTTCTTATGCGGCTGCACTTCGGCTTTTCTCTTGCTCCTTCAAAGAACATTCATGTAAGGTTGGAGATTGTGCTTTGCTTGTTGACTAGGCGTCAGCCGCTTCGAGGTTTCGATAGGTGTTATAAACACCGTGTTATTTATCTATTGTTTATGCTTTTTTACAGTTTTCTTGTAAATTATGTATCTTATTATTACTTTTGAGCTAATCGGGTACTTTGGAGTCATTTGGAGCAAAAGAAGGAGAAAGCATTCATTTGGAGCGAAAAGGAGCAGAAAGATCAAGTCACATGCGAAGATTGAGCTGTCAGTTCCCCGCAACCGACAGTTGAACAAAGAAATACATTAGACAGTCAGTTTGATGAAACTGACAAGCCAAATATCAATGTGGCCCTTATCCAAACGCTGGTGCCTATATCAGTTTTACTCATTACCAAAACCTTGGAATTCTGTGGGGATTATTTCTCAATCATTATCTTCTCAACATTAGAGTAGAGAGAAAGCGGCTGCGAGTGTTAGAAAAATTCCAGAGAGATCGAGAGATCGGGAGAGGAGATTCGAGGGGATAAATTGAGGTGTATTTAAATCGATAAGTTGACACCGAATCGGGATGAATTTGAGTATTTGTTGTTGTTGATATTCATGGGAAGTTAGGGTTCGATCTAATATCAATGGAAGTGATTTACCAGAGAAGAAACTGATGAAGGGGTTTTGAGAGTTTGAACCGGAGAATAAAATTGAAACTCGTGTTGAAGATTTGAGGTGATTGAAGTTAGAAAATAAGGGGTTGTGCTCGATGATACTTTTGTTGTAAGTCGAGAATGAAGGAATCTAAGATGGATCTGAGATTGAAGTTCAGATGGAGAAAGAAAGTCTAGGGTTCTTGAACTGGTGGTTCTTGTAAATGGGTTTGAGTCATTAACTGAATTGATTTTACAGAAGATGGAACTGGTGATGAAATACAAGCAATTGATGGAGAAATTGGATTTGGGTTTTGTTCCAGTTCGAATCTCAGCAAGAGATAAGGTCAAATAAGCTCTTCACACATGTCCGTGTAACTGAAGATTGCTGCCATTGTTATAGGCGATGAATGATGTTGATTGATAAAGATTTAGTGTTCTGAAATGATTTTAAGTAATGGGGTTGTGCGAATTTGTGTGGAATGTGAATGCAGGGAAGGAGCAGTGACCTTGGGAATCACCAGCAAGGTTAAAACTGAGTTACCAGCTTGTGGCACACAGGGTATTCGAGAAAATGTCTAAGAGACTTTCAGTCACGTCAAGTTGCTGGTTTGCCATCATCTAGCCATGAGTTTGGGTTATGTGTTTCAGGGTTCGAACTACAAGGGTTTTATGTTCTATGATGTACCGAGAAGTCAGTAAATGAAAGTGATGCACCTGAAACTGAGGTGCTGCTATGGAGTTGCGTGCAGTGTAGCTGCAGCTGCAGTCTGTGGATGAAGAATTGAGGTATGAGCTTGGTGATGATGGGATTGCAGTGATGGTAGATGCTTGAGATGGTTAGTAGCTGGGTACTGGTGGTGCAGCTGTTGAGATGAACTGCTGGTGATGATGTTATGTTATGGAGAATGGCAGGATATGGCTTTGGAGGTGCACTTACTGATTGCAGAGAGGTATGACTTGAGGCAATGAAGGTTTCTGAGAATTTGAGATGCGGATGGGGTTTGGTATGAATTTGTGTGATGGTACTGAGAAGGAGATGACTGTGGTAGTGAATTCAAGAAGAAATCAGAAGAACTAGGTTGGTTTCACCAAAGGAAGAACAGAAATGGTTGAGAACTCAAATGGTGGTGACAAACGAGGCAAAGGCGAGAGAAGATTGGTTCGGTGTTGGTATTTGCTTTGTGCTTGAGATTGTGTGTTGTGCAGACAACAAATGAAGGTTACAGGGAAGGAGTCGGATGATGAAAAAGGTGTTTTAATGGAATTCAGTAGTTGCAGGATTGAAGTTCTGGTGTAGCTCTGGTGTTGGCTGCACTGGTGGTGATAAGGAATGAGGTATTGCTGCTGCGAGGTTCAGATGGAGATTAAAAATGGGCTGAGATGTTATTACAGGTGAAGTTGTATGTTTAGGAACTGCAGAGATCTGATCTTTGCTATGAAGTCTGTTTGGAATTATGGGTATATCTTTGTAGTTGAAGTTAGAAGCCGGTGTTGGTAGTGATCGAAATGGAACGAGGAACGTCAAAGGTCAAGAGTGAGTTTCCAACATCAAGGGTGTGCGCCGAAATGTGTTATTGCAAAGATGTAGTGGTGCTTCCGGAGATATCTCAGAATGACCGAACGATTACGGAGTCGGGAGTGCTAAGTTTAGAACTTTGTAGGCGATAATTGGCGTGTTCGAGAAGAATATGGTGTTGCGGGTGCAACCGGTAATGGCTGGTGCTTGTTGTGGCTTGTATTGTGTCTTGATGGAAGGTTGGAATTGAGTGAGAAGATAACTTGACCTTTGTGAATGAGACAAGTGAAGGAGATGAATTTGTGAAATGGCAGGATGAAGTTGATGTTAAGAACTGGTTATGCTACAATGAAGGAAGGGAGCATGTGTGCTGGTAAAGTTGCAAGATGAATAGCCATCATGGCTGTATATGCATTAGTGAAGTGCAATGATGGTGCGGCACAAGTTCAAGTTGTGCAAAGGCTTTGGCCGAACCAACTCATCCAAGTCGAATAGATGATCAGACCATGACTCACCCGACTCGGTGTTTGACCCGGGTTGATTCAATTGACTCAGCTGGCTTGTTTGACCGGTGATGGGGGTGGACTTTGGCTTCTGTCCACCCGAGATACTTTTTTCTGAGGAGCGACTTTCAGGTGATTTCGGTCAAGTTCTGTGGTGGAACCAATTTTCCAGTGACCACTTTGGGACATATTTTCAAATAGGTTTTTCTCACATATGGGCTTGGTGGACTCTTTGTATTGGACTTTTGAAGATTAGACCTAATTTTGGAACAAGAGGAGCTACAAAAGGAAAGATTTTTACAACTTTGAGGATCACGTTTTATTCTTGGAGCTAAGGAGAGAGCCTTTTTTTTTTACGCTACTAGGGTTTGCTTTTGTTTCATCCTCTTTATTCAATTAATATTTTTGTGATGAACTCCATAGCTATGAGTAGCTAAATTCTATATTATTGGTTAAGGATGTAGTCCTATTTCTAAAACTTGTGCTTGATTAATGCATTAGTTTTCTCTCTTGATTATTGTTCATACTTCTACTGCTTTTATGATCACATGATTGATGTATTGTGATAGGATTAGATGCTTGCTTAGTTAAGTGGCCAATTAATTGAACTTGCACCCTTGTCCATAGATATTTTAGGGTTTTTCATCGAGCGATAGCCCTGAATACAAGTAGCATAATATGTTTACGGTTTGTAGTGATACACTCTCGTAATCATATGTAGAGTTTGACCATTGTCCTAATTGTTATGCGCAATGTTTGACAATTGCATTGATTAGCCTATTTCGAAACTTAATGCCCCTAGGAATTGAACTTAATTAGCGCAAGGTGTTAGGTTATTCTTTAGGTAGAATTCACATATGCACTCTAATGTGTGTGTTGATGAACTTAGGAAATTAATATATTATCTTGCTCTCTTGATTCTCTAGGCTTTTGATAATAAAAGAGATTAAATTGTAATTCTAATCATATATGTAAGCACATGTTTAAGATTGAAGATGAACTCCTTGACCAATATCTTTCTCTCATTGATTACTTTCTACAATTTACTTTGTTTTTGATTTACTTTTATTGCTTACAAAAAAATCGTTACTTTTAGGAAATTGAATACGTAATAACTACAATTGCCTCTATGTGGAAACGAACTCTTTCTTATCATATACTATAGAAAAGTGAAATTATTTTTGACGCATACAACAACGATCAGTTTCTCGACCTTGCAGACTTTGTTCTTTCCAGTAAAGCAGGTGCAGTAGTCGCTGATCGTCCGGCTGCTTCATGAAGATTTGAGAAAGTCTGGAATCAGAGATTTTATAAAAAGGTTCTGTAGACCAGGATCATTCCGTTGATGCACAAATCCACCAGTTTGTTCAGTGACATTCGGTTCATGACAATCCAAAGCTTGGACTCTGAACCTCTTAACATAATCGTTCGGATGTTCAGTATTCTTCTGAGCCATCCTTCCAGGTATACTCTTGGCCTATTAGAGATTTCAATAATTCCTTCAGACGGATAACATGGTTGTGTTCGTGCTCTCCTAGTGCCTCCAGGAATTGAGAGAAGTGTTCTCGAGCATTCCCTGTTCTGTTGTACAGTGTGAACGTTGGGGAAGTGTAGCCCTTCGGGAGAGGAATTATTTGCGTAGCAGCAGGATATGGAGGTTGATGACGATGGACTGATGGTGCATGGCCCTTTCCCGGGCTCTCCATAAAACGTTTCATATCTTCACGAGTGATGAAACTAGCAGGTTCAGGTTCTGCAGCTTTGCGGGTTTCGTCATCGTCAGGGACAAGAATAACTTCTGGATCCAGAGCTGGAGATGTTTCTTTGTCTTTTCCTTTCTCCCGAGTTTTGTCTGACATCTTATCAGTGAGAGTTTTGAGATGGTTACATAATTCCTTCTGAGTAGCTTGATCATGTCGGTTTGATTTTTAGCGAGCACTTCCTGAATCTTCATGAGATCAGCGATGGTAGGTGGATTTTCTCTGAGTCCCTCAGGATGTCGACTAAAGAGAGGATGATTCTCGACATTAGTGTGAGGAGGAGTAGCGTCACCACCACTTTGTTAGGCGAGAACGGTTTCGGAGTACCACCGTGTTGATAGTGCTAGCATTATTTGGGTTAGGATTGGTAATCGAACCCGACCTAAGATCAACCATTTATGAAATGAGAGATTACAACCGAGAGATTAATCTCCCACTATGGTCGCCAATCCATGGGATGGGGAAAAACGGTTCGCCCGATTTTTTTAGAAAGTGAAGAATCGAGCGTGTTGTCGAGACTCCTCGACCAAACAACCGCTAACCTCACACAGATGCACTTTGTAAAGGGAGTGCTTAGATTCGAGAGATCAATATGTAGGACTCGGCCTAAACCAAGACAATGGCGTTCCCGAGTCAATTCGGTCGCAAAGAGGGAGATGGGGTTGATCTGTAGGAGGGAAGGCGAGAATTGTGTGGGATCGGTGATGATCAAGGATTGTGGATGTGTTGAAGGTTTTACGCAATATTGGTGAACCGATGAGTTCGAATAAGTTCCGATGAATTCCCCGAGAGTAGTTACTCGAGAAATGCATGGTAGACGATTGGCGATAGCTAGTGATCATTCGTTGTTTTTAATAGTGGATTCAGAGACTTATTTATATTGTCCGAGTTGTGAACACCTTGATCCCTGTAAGTGTGACAGTTTCATGAGTGGAAGAGTGGGCAAGTGGAAGATTATGGTAAAGTCAGTTCCATGTCGTGTGGAGACTTGACGGATCGTGCACCCACTACTTTGCTAACTCCTTCAACCGTTTACACAACTTACGCACATTTCTCGTCGTGGATGAAATCCACGTGCTGTAGGCCGCCAGACCAAAACCATAGTTGTTATCCCCCAATTTGACGTGATTGATGTCTCACGAATCGTGGAGTCTGCATGACAGACGTGTATTTAGTTTGTCAGTTGTTGACTGATTAGAAAATGAGTCTAGGTTTTGTTGAATTGAGCATGAGTGATGAATGCTCAGCGATTAATAGGTCGAACATGTAGTTCTCTGAAATGATGTCAATATTGTTAATTCAGTGATGAATTATTGACTAGTTGAGCGATTGAGCAAGTGTTGCTCAATTCGGCGAATTACTGAATATTGAGAATTTGATGAGCAACTGAGCAAGTATTGCTCAATTCACCAAATTAATGATTTTTGATAATCTGACGTGCAACTGAGCAAGTATTGCTCAATTCGACAAATTATTGATGAATTGCCGAATATTGATTATATTCGGACAATTGAGCAAGTAGTGCTCAATTTAGCGAATTATTCACTGGTGACGTGAGCCAATAAAATATTAATTAAAATATTGGTAGATTACCGAATATTATATAATTAATTTTGATGTTAATTGCTGGATCAACATAAATTTTAGTGTTTAGAATTGCTCAAAATGATGGTTTCACAGAGCGTTTATCCCAAACCCTAATTTTTAATCAATCCTTCATCAATTGGTGAATTGTTGAAGATTGGTCAAGAGTGATAGAGGGACCGGCCACATGGGATAATAAACGTCCATGTGATGCCCAGTGCTCGAGTTGAGCACGCACCAGGGTTCTCAGTTTGAGAGTTGGTGAAAGAATGATAATTAAATGGTGGTTTCACCATTTACTGAAAATATTGCTAGATTCAGCATTAGGTGATAAAACCTAAGTATGAGAGATGGGGGACCGACGAAAAGAGCATGGGAACAGATCTTGGTGATCACGTGACCAATTTTTGGTCGTGTGGAGAGTTCTCCAGTTTGTTGGAGAGAGTTCGATCCCAGTATGAGAAATTGAGAAAATTAGGTCAGAATTGCAAAAACGTGTGGGACCGGCTTCGTGCAAGCCCTAGGAATGACCCTGGTCGGTCATGAAGGCATGCATGTGTTGCCATGATGTCCGTGTCTCCATACTGAGAGTTTCAGTATTTTCTGACGCGCGTTTGAGCAACATCGTGAATTTTCAGAAGAGTTTCATCTTGATTGAGAATTCTCGATTTTTGTTGGAATGAGCATCATGCTCAATCCATCAATATTAAAATAAAATGTTTTAATATTCAAAAATTTTCATGAGAGGCTAGCAGTCGTATGACCATGTTGACTTTTGGTTTTTCGTGATTCGAGCAATATTTGAGAAAATATGAAGAAATCATGAATTTTCTCAAGCCCAGAGTTTCACGGAGTGAGAGAAAAAATAATAATTATGAAAGATTAGGGATTGCAAGGTGTGGGACCGACCATGGCTAGGGCATGGCCTAATTATGTTGTCCTAGTCCCGCACACCTTTCCCTATTTTATAATATTATTTTCCGTGAATCCTTGAAGATGTGGAGAATCCATGAGTTTTTGTTGAAACCGGGGAGTTTCGTGAGATTAGGAATAATAATTATAAAAATATAAGGATTGTGAGGTGTGGGACCGACCACGGCTTGGGCATGGCCTGCCAGGACTGTCAGTTGCCCTTGGTCCCACACGCCTTTCCTTATTTTATAATATTATTTGGTGAATCCACGAAGTTATGGAAATTCACGAGTTTTTCAAGGAAAGTTGCTCAAACCAAGGAGTTTTCGGGAGTTCACGAAATAACAAAAATAAGAAAAATAATGGGAAAGGCACGGACCGACCATGGCTAGGGCACGGTCGGCCGGCCGGCCGGAATGAGCCCTGCGAGCGCCTCTCATTATTTTATTATTATTTAATGATTTCTCTTTTTGTGAAGGATTCCTCATTGTTTCACGTTTTTGGATGCTCGTTCGTGCATCTGGGTGCTCAGTCGTGCATCATTGTCGAGTACACTTGCACCATTTTTGTAGGGCTTACTCAGTGATGGTCTAGATGCCCGGTTGCTGAGTATTTATTACTAATTTATGAAATTCAGTGGAGAATAATTTATGAAACTAAGTAATAAAATGAATAGTTGTTCATTATTAATTCATTGGATCAGCCGTGGATTCGACTACGAATTCAGAATAATAAAACAAGCATTACCATCCTATGGGATCGCGGATTCGACCACAGAATCGGAGTAATTAAGATTATCCATTACCATTTCATGAGATCATTGGATTCGATCATGAAATCGGAGTAATGAGATAGTGATTGTTTTATTGCCATTATATGAGATCAAGCCGTGGATTCGATCATAGAATCGGAGCAATTGTTATTGCCATTCCATGGGATCAGGCCATGGAATAGGAGCAATTGTTATTGTTATTCCATGGGATCGAGTCGTTGATTCGACCATGGAATAGGAGCAATTGTTATTGCCATTCCATGGGATCGGGCCGTGGATTCGACCATGGAATAGGAGCAATGTTATTGCCATTCCATGGGATCGGGCCGTGGATTCGACCATGGAATATGAGCAATTGTTATTGCCATTCCATGGGATCAGGCCGTGGATTCGACCATGGAATATGAGCAATTGTTATTGCCATTCCATGGGATCAGGCCGTGGATTCGACCATGGAATGAGAGCAATTGTTATTGCCATTCCATGGGATCAGGCCGTGGATTCGACCATGGAATAGGAGCAATTGTAGATCGTTACAGGAATCGGTGGTGAATGTCACGTCAGAATTAATCTATTGTAGAAAAGATATTAGCCAGTTAAAGCGTCACATCCATTCTGAATGGTCCATAGTCAGGGAGTCACAATGTTTTTTACGACCTGAAGGCATTAGTGTTCTCGATCTACGGAGAACCTCCTCCTGAATATATGCATGGTCTCTCCACATAATCAGGGAACGGTGAGTGTCACCGACGTTTTGAAGGCGTCCGCCGCCCAACTATTCTTCTATGTGGAGGTGGGTGTCTTCTCCCTACGGTCATGGAACAGTGAGTGTCACCCGGCGTCACAAGGAGTTTAAGCTCTCAATCCACGGAGAACTACCCAATTATGTTATTCTTCGCATAGAGGCACGATGAAATGTCAGGGATCGAACGCTCAGCTAGTGGAGGCTTTCCGACATACATGTTCATCATGGATTCGTAAAATATGAATCGTCGCATGCCTGAAAGCCGTGTCAAAAACATGCATCATTATTTTACGGTTTTGACCTTTGTTGAAAATCCACCATCAACAATTCTCTTTGATTCTGCCCAAAATGCGAACCTAAATTCTGCCAGATGAGAAATAAGTTTCCCGCCATTTTTCAGTTTCAAACGAGGAAGATGGGTGCGCCCCCATCCAAAATAGGGGCCTCCAATAGCCAAGGGGTGGAAATAGTAAATAGGGTGCCCCTTAGCAGCTGGGCACCCCTTATCAACTAGTGCCCCTTATCCAAACTCCCAAAGTCCGAATAACAAATCTCCTCCAGTTCCCCGGGTAATTTTTCGAGCCGAATTTTCCAAAAATGTTTATTTCCCAAAAATACCTACAAGTACAAAATCGAGTACCAACAATGTAGAAAATTGAGGACAACTTAGACAAAAAAATGTGTCTATCACTGCACAGTCCGACGATGTAGCGCTAACATGGCTGAGGCATTAAAGTCTACTTAGCACATGAAATACTATGTGATAGTGTTGCATATCCTTATTTAGAGTTAGCCCAGCTCAAGGAAGGAATAAATGATGAAATGCAAGTCATGGAATGACTTAGGCATTGTCCCAAGCATTTTCCAAGGATTAGAGAATGCATATGCAACAGTGGCGTTGCCAAATGCGCCATCATGATCATTGCTCCGCAAAAATAATGCAAGTGATGCATATGAAGTATGAAGTTGAACTAATTAAGGAAAGACTCGATTGGCATGATTTATTTGGATGTTGGCATCCAAATAAGCTAGGTACACGAGCGGGATAAATATAGCGCAACCATTGTTGTACTTGGCAGAGGCCAAGTTGAGTAAAGCGCAACCATTGCCGAATATTGACACGAGCCTAGTTGAGCGCCGCAATGCTTGTCAATTTGAGTTCAATTTGTTATTACGAGTGTGTGTGCATCACACGCATGCGAGAAGAGAGTAAGCTAGAGACGGTTATAAAGTGGCTTTATAACCGAGTTTGGCATAGTCAACAGTTTGACATGGTTATAAGGTAACAGTATTGTGGCGGTTAGGGGAACTGTCTATGGACATGTAATGACCCTTCCCTCCACCGATATTGTCCTCACTTAACCCCGCGTTGTCCTAAGAAAGTGTGGGGTTTCAACGGACATCGCTGCGGTAATCCGACAATAATTTCTCGGAGGTAACCATCCACATGATTGCTCCCGCCCGAGCACACTTAACTGCAGAGTATTCTGCCAAATCTGGAGACTACTATGCTGTAAAGGCCTCGATGTTAGGAAATGACAAATCATTACTTATATTCCATTCGGCCAACCACTGCCGAATATCGGGGTATTACAATACCACCACCTTAAATGGGACTCGTCCTCGGCTCCTGAATATAGTCAAGCCCAGATATTCGACGTTCCCTACCCCTCATGAGAACGGTACCTGACACAACCCCGGCCAGCGTACTCTCTCACATTCGGCAGGTGACCCGTCGTCGGCTCTGATACCATTTGTAATGACCCGTCCTTCTACCGATACTGTCCCCAATTAGCTACTGCGGTTGTCCGGAAGTTTGGGGTTTTTCAACGGCATCGCTACGGTAATCCGGCAGTAACATCTAGAGAGGTCACCCATCCCTGGATTGCTCCTGCCCGAACACACTTAATCGCAGAGTTTTACGCCAACTCACGGGCCACCATGCTGAAAAGGCCTCGGTGTTATGAAAGGATCATTACTATATTCCATTCGGCCAACCATTGTCGAATATCGGGGTATTACAAGATGGTTGTCCATAGGTCGTCAAAATGAGTTGCACACGGATTGGCACAGTTCATGGCATTATAAATAGGCCGAGAGAACCTTTACAAATGTAAGTCTTCATGTGTAGAGGAACCACATTGCAGTATAGAGTGTTTTTGTTGTAGGCTTAGAGAATAAGCTTGTAAGTCCATTGGTTGGACAAAATTTTATAATCTTCCCCTTAAGCTAATAAAAGAGAGTTTGTTGGCTTGGATGTTTTCCTTAGTATTCTATTGATTCAAAAGTACTTCCTCAATTCTGTGAAGCATAGCATGACATCAATCCCTTCGTAGTATGGGCTACATTGTTGGTAAATAGAAAATCTAAGTAAGTCTTCTGTTGCATAACTCAGTGAAGTTGACTGTTTGCATAGGTGCAAACTTATAAGGCTAAATACGAGTGGGTGATAAGAGATCACTGAACCACTGTATTGTCGGGTCATAATTGCGCAAAAATTTGCTCTGAGCATTTGTAGGTGTCACAATTTGGGTATCAAAGCACAAATTGCTCTGTTTTGACTTTGTTTTTGGAAGATTTTATTTGTTTTGCTCAAGTTTAGTTGCTAAAACTGTTAGATCGTAATGGCTGGTTAGAAGAGTTCGATGGATACCTTAACTGATAAGGTATAGGACTTGGAAGACATGATTGGTGATGAGGTGCGCCACCCTAATGATGATAAAAAGACGAGGGTACCCAAACACACCACCATCTTTTTATATCAACCTATAAGTCCGATACCAAGTGTGATCATCTATGGAAAAAGTCGAGACAATACGACAACTTGATATTCACTTGATAATAGTTACGGTTCAAAACCAATTTACTATAGGATTAATATCAAGTGATTTGGAATTAACGTATAAGTGCAATTTACTTTAATGCTTTGTAGCTTTTTAAACTAAAAAATCATACAAAGCTTTTGGTTGGTAACCTAGCCACAAGCTGGGCTCCCACTCCTTTCTGAATAGCAATGCCTAATCTATGAAAAATAAAACTACCAAAGCCACTACTAGCGTCGTTGCTAACTAAACAATTCTTTAGACGCTTGAAAAAACACAAAGTATCTTCACCAAGCTTACCTAAAGTAGAAAAATCCAAGACACCCAGACCATATCCGTGTGAAACGCACTTATCCAAGTATTTAGTACGTTTTCGAGAAACAACATTAGAGATAGCTTTTCCTGGGACGAAAGAACGGACACCTTCACCAGTAAAAGGCGAAACACCTGTGACATCCATACAAATGTCTTTCCCATTCTCCCAGTGAGAACAGGGATATCATAGCCTCAAATCCTTGTAGTCATCGATCGAGAAAACCAAGAGAAACTTCCTTGCGGGCAGGAACACTAGCTTTGTAACAGATGTCAGCAATAATATCCCGAACAAAATCATGTCGAAACTTAACTCCAACATCTTTAGCACAGTGAAGCGTGTGATCTCCAAAGATGTCTATAGATCTGCTACAACTTGAGCATAAAATTAATAAAACAATTACAATACGATAAAGTAAAGTAAATGGCACATCAAGATTTTGTTAACAAGGAAACCGCAAATGCAGAAAAACCTCGGGACTTAGTCCAGTCCTGAATACTCTCAGAATGAAGCCGTTATACAAAATATAAACCAACTTCGTATAGTTAAGACCAAGTAGACTACCCCTAGCTACTTAGTTCCCTTTGTATCCCTGCGCCTTCAACTTCTAGAGTCACGCACGTGAATAACAAGTCCGTTGGATCGTATTCCAAACACCAAAGGAAGAATCTGTTTGGTAACCACTCTAATCAATCTTGCTATAAGATATTAATGAGTTGTTTACAAAGGCTCTTATGTTTAATCTAATAAACTCCTTTGTCTGGTTAGATCAATCTAAATATTGAATACCGAAATAATCAATCTTTAGATTTGCAATCAATCGATATAGATCTCAAACAGAAACTATAAAGTGACGCCGATCTCACGCAACTAATCAATCAGATGTATTAAAGATAAACTGATTCTAGTTGGATCTCAGCCGATCAAGTTTTGTGCACTAAATCCATAGGATAAGAATTCTTCTTCGCCTTCAAATACCTGCACAACACCACTTGAATCTCTTGTGATCAATCATGCACAAAACGAAGTCTGTTAAGAATGGATTATCATGAGATTTCTTTAGATCTAACAACTACTCTAAAGATCCCGTCAATACATTGATCTAGTCTGAGTCAATCTTATATCTAAATAGAAGATTCTCAAGCATAAACAAACTAGGTGCAATCAAAGTTTCAACAACCATTAGTCAATCAAATCAAATTGATAACTAATAACACTGCAATTATCTAGTTTGCCACCAACAGTATTCTTAGAGCTTCTTGATCCCACATAAGTCTTTAAACGAGCGATCGTAAGAGATTTTACCTAATTAGGATATTTTCCTCTCCGAATAGATATCCACCATAAACAACAAGAAATGAATTTTTCCTAGCTCTTAGGATAGTTTGCTAGAAATGCAAACTTAGGTATTTATAGACCAATGATGTTTGGACACCAAGGAATTTCCAAAACCAAAAATATACTCAAATTATGTAATAAATGCCCAAATTCGGCTTTCCTAATTCCAATAAATGTTTGTCCAATATTTCTGAGATCTCACATAAAATCTCTAATTAGTAAATGCACATTACTAATTTATATTCTCTAGAGCTACGAATTAATTACTGGTAATTAAAGCTAATAAAACCAAAAGCCTTAATTAACAAATTCTTAATTTATTTCGGCATAGGATCACCTTGAGTACCAAGGAATATCTTTGAACAATAAATGATAAGACTTATTGCTCGTGTTCAAAGTATGTTGAGATCTTTACTGTAAATCCTTATTTCATATTTACATGGAGTTGCTTCTTGGAATCGATTCAACCACACTTCCAAACAAGTTTAGAATTAGTTCTACCAGTATTCCAAGACTACTAAGTGATCTGTCATACTAAGTCACAATGGTTAGTTGCGATCGGTCTTTCCAAGTCACATCCATGGATTCTGGATCCGTTATACCAATCACTAGGATCGGTTCTACCTAAACAGGTACCTACTATGATCGGTCACACCAGTCACTAGGATCGGTCACACAAATTACAAGTATC